>VZRW01004198.1:0-19656 GCA_013398125.1 Aegotheles bennettii | reverse complement strand
AGCGGCTTGGCAAGTTCCTCCGCCAGCTCCCTCAGCACTCTCGGGTGGATCTCATCCGGCCCCATAGACTTATGGGTGTCTAATTGACTCAGCAGGTTCCTTATTACTATTTCCTGGATTACGAGGGGTTTATTCTGATCTCCATCCCAATCTTCCAGCTCAGGGAACATGATGATAAATTTCTCTTTCAGTTGCTTCCAATTGCTACATTTTATTTGCCTTAAGAAGCACTGGAAAAGGGCTGCTTCATGAAAATGCAAGGCCCACAGCTCTGTTATTGCCAACTACATGTAGAAAGAGACTTGAAGAGACATTCAAGGGAATCAGAGTTTTTTAAAGGTCAGGCATCAGCCTGATTTATTTACCTTTTCTTGAGTGATAAGATGGAGTGAATAAACTGAATAGAAAACTATTGCTCTAATTGCTGTACATGGACAGAATTGTTCATTGGAACCATACTTGGCGGCATATTTATTTCTTCTGAATGACCTTTTCTTGTGCTTTTTTTCTCCTCTGGTTCATTCTTCATCAATAGTAGTAAATTATAACTATCACATTCATGTTACCTGCATTTTTATCCTGTGAATTCTCAGAAATTTGTTGTTCCTTTTCCTTTCTTAATTTCAACAGGAATTTTGTTTTGCTAGTATCTAGTTATATGGGAGTACAGTCCCAGATATATCTTTCTTCCTAAAAAACCTAAGAACCGAAGGAATCATTTTATTAATTCTCAAATTCAGTAATCTCTGGAATGTCATGTACTGTCTAGGCATGCTTGCTGCAGTCTTCCTACACCTATGGGCAGAAGTGGAAGCGCAGTATCCATTCTACCTTTTACATAGAATCTATCTAGAACTACTAATTTTCCATTCTTAAATCTCAAAGGTTGTTTTCCTCATCAAACTTGAATCTGATTTTCATGCTATTTTTAGTCCTTTTCAAATTATTTCAGGGTGTTTCTTTCAAAACCTCAGGCACTCTTACTGTTGTTCTTTGCTCTAAGCAGTCTAAACTGGTTGTCTTGTAATCACTAGAGCAATGGAAGAAGTCAGAAAAGATTTACATATTCTTTTAATAGGGAGCACATTGAACAAAAGTGGTTTGTATCCATATTAAACTTGGGTTGGAGTGTAGGTATGTAGCTGGATCATGTCACGGTTTCAAATTTAACAAAAGCTGTATGATGTTGATTCATCCATTCAAATATTTCTTCACAAGAAGAGAATGGTAAATTTTTGTGAAGTAATTTCTACCATCACCTTCCTCAGACTATTTTGAAAGTAGTCTGTCCCATAGGATTTTTATTGCTTGGCTAAGGAATAAAAAAATGCATCTTCTTCACTCTTTCAGCCTACTGATACTGAGTAGGGAATGGAAAAGTTGGTTGACCTACAGTTGTCAGAACAGATTTTCATACTAGGATATTGTGTAAGTAGGGCCTTGGTAGAACCCTACACATTTCTGGTCTTATGGCTTTCTCTGGAGAGATCCTAGTGAGTTCTGTCAAGTTCACTGCAGTCCCATTAGCTTTGCAATAGAAATACATTACACAAATTAGGATTTACGATGAAATGTGCTAAAAAATTGCTCCTAACCTTTTCTTGTAAGAAATAAATGAGACTGGAGAGAAATCAAAATTGCACTCATCATTTGATTAAAACCTTTCACAGCCCATGTAATCCAAATGACTTTATGAATTACGGTCATTGAGACTGAAGTTTGGAGGACGGACCAGAAGTTAAAAAAAGTGAGAGTAAAATAAAGAGAAAGAATCAATACTAACTATAACGCTTACACAGAAAAGAATTCAAGTTATCATTGCAATTAGAGACAATTCTGTTTTGAAAAGAATTCTGGTCTATGAGCAGAAAATGTCAGCATCTGGGAGAAATTCCAACTTGCAAGATTTTTACCTTTGCTTTCTTAAAACATCTAGTGTTAGCAAAAAATGATGAAATTAAAGCCTTGAAAGTTAATATCTACCCTACTCTATAGACAGTAATCAGCCAGAAAAATTCTTTGAATTTAGCCTGTCTTCTTCCCAGGATGAATGTGTCCCCTCTGAGGATCTGTGAAATGGTCAGTCCTCTTTAACTGTTATGCTTTCTTAAGTTTTGCTGAAGCTTCCAACACAAAGAGGCTGATGGTTCTGGTGAGGTTTACATGAAGACTCACAAAAGTAGATAATATCAGTGTGCCTGGTTGTTACCTCTTTTAGGGAGAGCACTCATCCAATAGATATAAAGTGGGAATTTACCTTTGCAGTCCAGGTTTTGGGGTCTTTCTGTAGTTATGCCTCTGTGAATTGAATATATAACTCTGAACTATAATGATTGCTAGAACTTTGAGTAATTTTTATGAAACTCATCATAATCTCTGAGCCCATCTCAGCATTAGTTGTGGAGGGCACAGGCAGCCTACTCATTCAGTCAGGAGAGCACTGTCAGGGCCTTGGCCTGACTATGAATGATTTTGATTAAAACTCCCCCCTTCTACCTCCTGGGTGCCTTTGGCCCCGCATCTTCACCAGTTTTGCCTTTGTCTATGCTGCTTTACTGAGATATCAATCTTTAGAGAAGGGGTTGCCTGATTTATCCATTATGTACTTCTTATCTATCACCAGGTTACCTACTTAGGAATTTAAGAAAGGAAAAAACAGAAAAATACTCAAGGTCACACAAAAAAATATTTAGTGGGATCAGGAACATGACTCTGAACCTACAGAGCTTAATCCTGTTCTGCAAGCATAATAACATTTCCTGATATTCTCCTCAGTGCTAAAAATTGTGCCAAAAGCAAAAATTATAACAAACCCAGACATTTGTGAAAAAATCCGGAAGCTTAATCCCATAAAACCCAAGCCATATGAATTTACCTTGATTCATATGCATTGATGTCTTCTCTCTTCTAATGCAGAGCATTTACATTGCAAAGCAGGTGCATTTCTGTCCCTTTCATGCTCACAAACTGTAGATACAATATCATTTTCATTACAGAGATCTCTTTTTTTCTTTCCTGAAGTCTTTCACCTCTCATGTAACACTATTTTGCCTTCACATGAAAGAGGCACTTTCATCTATTGGCTCATTTATAACTCAGCTATTGGCTCATTTATAACTCAAGCACCACAACTGTCACTGAGAACCCTAGCTGATTGGAAGCCAATCCTAATATGATTTTGACTAAGAGCATATGGTACCTAGAAACTCTTATTTTTTATGTGAAATCTAAGCCATTTCTTGAACCCTACTGGTATACAATGAGTCATGTCTTGTCATCCAGTGCCACACAGACTCTTGGCTACTGATTTAAAAGCAAGCAGGAATTAGGTTAGTTCTTTATATTTAGTTAGTGTCTTCAGATTTCAGGCTTAGTCAAATTAACACTGTCATTAATAGTGGGAATGAACTCACTTCATGAAACACTTCAGGACTATATTCCAATAAAAAAAATAAGACTGTGAAGCAGATGGTATAATTTATAGTGGTGCTACTGTCACTAGCTTGTTGGGGAAAATTCACAAAATTTTCTCATGCTTCAGGTTTCTTTTTGCAACATATCAGGCTTTCCTCCAAGTATACTTAGAGCCAATGTTTATGAAAAGACGGCTATTAAGGATTGCTTTATTATTTACAATGTCTTTTATTTTTAATAATCATCCTCAGGTAGAAAAGTCTCTCCAGATGCATGAAAATAATTAAAGAACACAATACAATAAAGATAAAAGTTTCTTTAATTATTTTTTTAATAGGGCTTTGATTGGATTACAGAATGTCACTGAAATAATAATAACATGAAAAACAAATTGTTTCCCACTTTGACTTTCCAAAGCCAATGATCTGTAACTGCCTGTTAGCTGTTACACAATTGTGTCTCTAGGTATAGTTGAATACTTTAAATATGCCCTTGATTATATAAAAGTTTGATTATTCCAACATCTTTCAGGTTCAGCATAATAATCAAATCTGTGGTAGAAGTACCTGATCTAATGCCAGCTGATGTCAGAGCAAAATTCAGCACTAAATACTGCAGACAATATTATGGGTTTTCTAAGTCGGTGTTTCCTGATAGGAAGCTGTACAGCTCAAATAAGACAGTAGTGGGCCTCCCTCATGATATTTCTTTGATATTTTCAATTACATTGTAAAGTAGAATTTCTTCAACTTTTATGGTTGCAAAGAGCTATTATGAAAATTTAAAGCAGTTATAACTGGCCTCATGACAGAAAAAATCTATTGAAACTTCCCCTTAGCTCATTCCCACTGTTTAACCTCTCAATAATGGACTTGTCTCCTCACAGTTCACCTATCATATGATCAGCAGGACAGAATCATGGAGTTAGCACAGGTACTCAAGAGACCAAGGTGACTGATAATCTGAGAGTTTCCTTAAAAATCCTCTGCCCAGGGAAGTCTATTAGAGAACTAGATAAATAAGTAGATGTACAGTGGCTGAATAGATAAATAGGCAAGCAGTAGTCAAGATCTATTATGTCATCCTTTGTTTCACTGTGAATGCAGAATAAGTTTCTTTAAGATTTTTGATAATATTTCTGCCATTCTTAATTTAAAGTGCCAAGTAAGAGAACTTGGATGACAATTTTCATCGAGCTCTATCTGTTACCATCAACAGTTACAAAACTTCTTCCTCTCAGTTCCTCCCTGTCCTCTGGACAAAGTCTGAATGATTATGGTTTGTTTCCTCTTGTATTTCCCCAGCACTGGATTCAGTTGTATTATTATTGGATGTAATTAAAAATGTCCTGAATAGACACATGGAGAACTTGGGTAGTGCTGTCATAATCCAAATACAGACTGGAGCATCTTGTCCAGGGTTCAATGCCTGAGGCACTCCTCGCATCTCATGGACACCTGCAGCATAAGTGTCTGAGGTAACATCTGAACTAATCCCATTAGGTTCCTTTTGTGCACAATGAGAGAAAAGGAGCTTCAATAATATCAGTCCTCTGACCTGAGTTTAGACATCTTCTTTAGCACAAGTTGAATCACATCCTATTTTCCCCCATTAGATATAAAACTAGAGTAATCAGTGAAATGGTCACACTGTAGATACATTCAGTCAGATGAGATAAATCCCATCCTCATATGCTCCAACTTTTGTTAAGACTGTAGGCTCAAAGTTTTACTAAATCTTGATGGAAAACAAGGTCAGTGGTACTTAACCCCAAAATGGTAAACACTAAGATGTCTTATTCCTGGAATTAATTGCATTTCAGATTTGATTTTGTAGTCGAGATCCTATCACAGGATTCTATATCCCTCTCCTCCACTATAAATGCTTTCAGTTAGTCATTCATTAGTGTTCCAGGTGATTATATAAAACTAATCTATTCCATTTTTTTTCCTTTAAAATGGGGATAATACTTTCCTTTCATTGTACTGTTGTGAGGGTGAAGTCCATCCATCGGTGTGTGGTACCAAACAATGCAGAACGAAAGAGATGTTGTTAGCTTGGTTCCACATCTTGTGATTTGGCATGTTCTTAGAGACAATTTCTAATCACATCTGCCACAAATTGATTTGAGCTGTAAGCATTTTGGTGTATTTTATACTGTAAGTAGAAATCCTTCTATAGTTCCAAGTTGTAAAAGGTAGTTGCATCAAAAATTCTATTTGAAGTGGGGATTTTTCCTCAAATAATGCCAATCTGACATTTCTTCTGATTATATCTCATCAAAAGACCCATTTTTGTCTGAGGCCTCTGCTCCAGTTCCTTATTTTCTCTCTTTCTTCCCATGTCTCTGCATACATTTTAAAGTCTAATTTAGGCTTCCAACACCATACTAAATATTATCTGTTCTTTTAGATCCTTATTTAACTGTTCTTGTGTTAATTTCATCTCTTGCAATTGTAACTCATTATTCAGGTTATTTCTCATATGTAAGATTGTCATATTTGCACGACAAAAACTTTCCATTATAACAGCCACTTCAGGTTATAAATTCTGACTGTATGGAGAAAATGTGCTTATCAGTTTTGTCAGCATTTGTGTGAAACAGGACTGGGCTTGTGCTTCAGAGACTTTAATGACTGATACAATTTCTATCTTTGTACTATCTGTGGGTAATCCTGTTGTTGAACCTTCTGCATGTTGAAGTGCAGAGGAAAACACTTGATTTTTGCTGCCATTTTCTGATGTGAATAGAATATATGCCTGAAGTGAGAGGATCTTTCAGTCTCATGCCTGTGTTAAGAGCTGCTGCATGGGGGAGCAGATGGTTCAGGTGATTGCTAGCCATGACTTATGTTGTTACTGTTGGGAATAGTTATGGCTTAATTTTCTGTGTGTTGTATCTTTATACTTCCAAGGGTTTACTGGAGGCTGCTGTCATTTTGTTTTCAATCCAGATAGCATATGTTGCAGAAGATCCTCTGCTCTCCACCATAGGGGCCTTAGCTCTTCCTTTTTGTTTGGCTTTCATCAAAATTAAATTACCAACAGAATGAAGCATGAACTGATCTTCATGTATGTAATGGGAATGTCTGTGAAGACTCCCAAGCTAGGTTTCTGACTTGAAACTAGCTAGATTCATAGCAATCAGTAGAAAACACTAAAGCTTTTTCCCAGTCTTGAGATGCAAACTCAGAAAATTATGTTGTAAATTGTTTTTATTTTAGGCAATTCTTTAAGCAACATGTTGAATGTTATTTGTCTGTTGCTCAGTCTTCCAGGTTCTTCTAAGCAGTAGCAGTATGGGCTTGCAAGGGTTTGGTTTGGTATCAGCAGTGGTTTTCAGGGAAGGGCCCCCCAAATTAATGAATTTTTACTCTATGATTATTAACATGGTAGCTGTTTTTCAACTGGCCCCTTTTGGCTGAACTCAGGATAATTTCATTAATTTTTATTACCAAGAAAACACAGGCTTTGGCTTAGACATTACTTGGAACAGCTTTGCAGCAGCACTGAGATGTTTACCTGTCTGTGGTGTGGCTAGAAAATTTGTTTTTAAAGTCAGGGCCTCCTTCTCTATGGAAGTCCTATGGAAGGAGCAATGTTGTTCTCTTGGGCATAAAGAGGCATTCAGGCAGCTACTTAAAATCATATCATGTGCTCAGTTCAGAGCTGCTCCAAGCTATCAGCTGGATCTGCATTCATATGTATAACATATGGTATTTAACTATTACATTCAAACTGTTGCAGCTATGTTATTGAGATGAGTTCCTGAGATTCTTTCCACCCTGTGGCAAATGAGGGATATGAAGGTTTCTGGGAATAACTCCACCCCAGATTCAGCATCATAAGATAATAAATACATGAGTCTTTTTTTGTGCAACGAATGTACTGAAGATAAAAAAAAAAAAAGAGTATCTTCTAAACTAAGAATGTTCTAAGGAAACCGACACATCAAATCTGTGGATGCTGAGCCTTGTCACAAAGTCAATACAGCCCATTCAATGCTCTGTGAGCTGAGATGGGCATTTAAGACCAGTACCTGATCTCTATCACCATGAATGGGATTTAGCTACCTAAATAGAGATGTCTATTACTGTTTTATCCAGCTGTATCCAGAAACAACTGCACAAATGAAGGGCGTGGGAGGTAAAATGGGCTTATTTTTGCCTTCCAGTTGCCAATACAGAAAGGTGTGCCATCCCATAGGTCTCACATTGTGTCTGCCAGCCCCATACAAATACTTCATATGCATGTGGGCATTCAAAACAGTTAGACATTTCTATCGTTTGAATTCTACACTTTGGGAAATACTATAGCTGCACAAGAAAGGGAAGAAAAAACATTTCTAAGATACCAACTCCAACAACGCTATCTGAACTTTCTGGCCCCATGAACAATGAATAAATGACAAATCTTTAATGGGGGCAGAACAGGGAAGTGGAGGTGATGTGCATAATACTTGCCATTTCAGAAGAACTAATTGCCTGAAAGTAAAGAATTACTTTCAGAAAAACTTATGTCAGGTGCTGAAGGTCAGGAGAAGGCTGGAATGTAAGTATTTTCAGAGTTTGTCAGTTGTTGGCTACAGAGAAATTCTTAATCCCTGAGACACCCGATTCTCTCTATCTACCACATACACAGTAGCCTTGTCATATTTGGGAGAAAGCCAGGCATTTTGCTTCAGCATTAGCTCTAAAACATGACTTCTAGGTTTTTACCTATTTGATTCCAAGTTTTGTGTTTGTTGAAATATTATTGAGTTATATATCAAATATACATATACAGTATGTACTTACAGTGTATATATAGTGGTTTTATATATACAGTGTGTATCTGTAAATAATGTGCTTATATATTGTGTGTATAAAAAATGAAAGAGAGCTATGTAGTAGTGACTGTGTGTACACTCATGATGATGTTATGCTTTACAGCCTATTCTGATTTGTATTTGTTGACACATTCCTTTCTTAGCATGTGAGATAAAGCAACTTTCATTTCCACAGACTGTACAAACAACATTCACAAGTCAGAAAACAAGGGACTGGAAGTCAAAATATCATCATAAAAGCATCTGTCTCTAAAACTTAGACCAGATTTCTATAACCTGTGGAGTGTACCATCCTCGAGAGAAGGGATTCTTTTTAGCATCAAGATCATTATTTTCTCATGATTTTGACATGTTCTGAATTGTTCTTTTCACTTTCCATTTTTAGACACTCCTGGGTGAGAATCATGTCAAAAGTTCAAGGACTTTGACAAAACAGGCTGTTCTCAGATAATCTTCAAAGTCTTCATCTGATCACAGAGCTTCACATTAGGTTCTTTGAGGTGGCTGGAGTGCTATCCCAAATGGTATATAATTTTTTGAAATTCATGTATTTTGGTCTGTCTGTGAAATTATATTGCACTTATCACTGCAATATTTGAATTTTGAGTCACCAATAGCTAATGGCCAGGGTGATATATTTTCATAGTATGATTTCATTATTGATTTTAATAAAAACATGTGATACTGACTATGTATACCAAACAACAGTGGCCCACATGTGACTCAGAAAAGTTATTCTGTTCCTGTATGTAAAGCATTAGTCAATATCTTCCTGAAATGTCCAACCTGCAGTATTATCTTTGAATTAAATGTGATAAAATGGAAAACACTGTAGATTTCCAATAGAAAATTTGTGTTAGTAAAAGGTATGATGATTTACTAGTGCTATTACTATCTCTGACAAAATCTAATTTTTATTTTTATAACTTTTAAAGACATAGATTTTTGTTTAAAAAAACATAGTTTATAAAACATAGTTTTATGTTTAAAAATGGACATGTTGGTCATATAGAAACCTCTTATTTTCAGTCTTTCAGGTATTTACTTTGCAATAGACCTGAGAGTATCAACACACTTGAATTTTACAGTGGTAAAACCAAGGATAACCATTGGTTCTATTTTTGGAAATACTTATGAACAGTAGCTTCTGTTTGTAAGGGACCTGTGATGTGGACCAAGATTAGTGCAAAGAAGTCTATAAATCTTCTATGAAACATGTTGTTTGGAGGAAATATTTCTATCATGGCTTTTCAGTGCACGGAATATAACATTTCTACCAGCTTAGTCCAAAAGACACTAGTGTGTTAAATTATGTGGTGAGGCTGGGATTCCATCTGATTAAACACATTTATTTCTCTAACAGCAAGACTAGATGTAGGAACCACTGAATTGAAACCTATGACAGGTTAGAGTGTTTGTGTCTTTTGGGAGTTGTTTTGTTTTGTTTTGTGGTGTTGTGGGGCTTTTTTAACAGATCAGAGTAGATAAACTCTGATGTTTCCTTTTGTCCTTAAAAACTTCTCTACTTCCTTCCTATCTTTTTGGAAGATAACTGTAATATTTACCTTTGTTCCAGTAAGTAGAGAATCCTCTCAATTACCGCAACTCTTCAAAGATGGTTGAGAGTGACCTGGCGCTGCCAGGTCCTTCAGCAACCTAATAATGTTCATTAGTAACAAAACGATGGGAAGAATCCCTGTCAGAGTTAACAGAGTATGTGATTGGATGCTCCAATTTACAGGTATCTCTTGGATATTTCATATCTTTACTCCACGGTTTGTGAAGACCTGTGATTGACACTTTAATGCTTTCTCAGAATGTAAAACTCAGTAAATAGATGCTAAAATAAACCAGATATTAATATTTGAATGAAACAATTTGAAGTGTTTTGTGGCTTGCAAACCTCACAGAAGTGATGTAAATGCACTTGAATTTGTGCACTGCCCACAGAAACACTGGTCTGGTTTTAAGAGGTATTGAGATATGCATTGAAGAGGGTTAGTGAAGGAAAGATTACCTGAGTCCTCAGTCCAGGAACTGTGACCAGGATTAGTTAAAATAAAGGAGGTAGATTTTAGCTATCTGGGAGAGAGCTATCCAGTGTGACTATATTAAAATACACTGGTGTGACCACATGTGTTCTCAATGTGCTAAAAATTATAGTCACTGGTTTAGACAAGAGTGTGGTCAAAGGAAAGAAACTGGCTGGTATTCAGAGCACCCTGTTTTAGACATATCATCAGTGGGATAAATCTGATATTAGAGAAGCTGGCCTCAGTTGTGTTCCAGATGTATCTCTCTTTTCCCCCTCCTCCCCCCCCCACCACCTCGTTGACAGTTTTCACTTAGTTTTCTTAGTTAAATCTGAAAATTAACTGGGCAAGTCCAGGCTTGGGAAGTTATAGGGGTTGTGCTCTCTTCTTGTTTGTAATTCTGTGTGTCTCTGGATGCTCTGTTTTCCTGTCTGTGAAATGAAAGTAATACTTGTACAGCTTCTGAGGTGTTTGATGCTACACAGGTGAAAAGTTAAGTGCTGTCAAATGTTGTGACTATACAGTAATATTTGTGCTTGTGGAACAACGACTTCATAAAAATTTAGAGCCTTACCATCACCATCCAAGATAATATGTATGAAGCACAATGAATAGCCTGATAGGCTTCTTGCTAATGTAACAGTTTATATAATCTAAATATATCCTCCGGGCAGACACCAAGGATATTTTGTCTTTTGTTTTTCTGAAGAAATGAACACTGGACCACTAAAATAACTGATTTTTTAAATGAAATTTGATTGAATTTGTGTTGAGGTTTTTTGTTTGTTTGTTCTTTTTGTTTGTTTGTTTTTTACAAAGAATGAAGGAGTAAGCATCTGTTTTGCTGTTTTCTATTATTGTCTTCTTACGTTTATAGTTTAAATCCTTCATCAGAAAGGTTGACTGTTCAGGAGGCTGACAAAAGGAAAGAACCAAAAGATTACCTCGTAAATAAATTATGGATTGAGAAGTTTTCATTCTTAGCAGTACTAAGCAAATCAATTACACCTATTTCCTCTACCTGAAAAATAAGGCTAACCAGTATTTAACTGTCTCACAACAATATTGGGTAAATTAAGTGTTTATTAACCTTTCGAAAGCTTTCTGAAATTTCTCAGTGAGAACACTTCAAATTTCAAAGCTTCGTATTATTATAATCATTATTTATGGTGAAGGAATTATTCAATTTTAGTTGTCTTTTTTCTGTCCTTTCTAGTTTTGGTTGTCTCTAAGCTTCCCGAACATAGAAGGACAGGTCTATGTATGTTGAGTTCCTCAGCCTTTGTGATGTAAATAAATCCCAGGTATTGTGATGTCGTACATGTGACCATTTTTCTGTGGTTTGCACCTTTTCAGTTCTAAGAGCTTGCTATATATTGCAGGAAATAAAATTTAATGTTCATTTTAGATGTAACATGTTACAGAGGAAAAGCATGTACTATGCTTTTTCATAAGAGATTTGTTTTCTTGTATCCTCTTTTTTTTTTCCCTTTTGACTTACCCCTTAAGAGTCATTCAGAATATGAAAAGAAAAAGACAATTCTTTCTTTTGCAAAACACAGCATTAATGTGTGTCTTTCTCTTTTGTATTTTCTTTCTGATCTTCCAGTGTGCAGAGCAATTTTCCTGCTAATTCATTTAAGGCTGCATTTGTGAACCTGTCTGAACATTCAGTAGAATAGGAATATTTGCCAGCATAAAAATGCAAAAGCTTTTCCTACACTAGCCATTTGGAATGATAAAGTAGGTAACTCCAGCAGAAGGCTTACATGCATGCGTAGCACTGTGACAGTGGCTGAGCAAAGGGCTCATGGGATGCCCTTGGTGCTCAGGGGTGAACTTGAGGGCAAGATCACACATGCCTTTTTGTCTGGACCACATCAGCTGGTGACATCCTTCACTCACATTAAAACCTTTCCTTCTTCCCTTGAACTCTCGCAGCTGTCTGACGAGTTACTGGTTGCTAATTTCTAACCTCTTCTAGTCAACATGACTACTTCTATGGCTGAACGTTGCTGATCTTCACTGTTTTGCTTTACAGGAGTAGGTGAGCCAACATATATGGTGATAATCCCTGGGTGAGCAATCTTTTCATCTGGTATACTTATGAACAAGGAGAACAACTGAGCAAGCTGTGCAATGGGGTAGAGACTCGGCATACAAACTGATACTGAGCCCTCAGTACAGGCTTGACCCAAATTATGGTACCTGGCCCAGCAAAGCATCCACTAAGAGGCACCGCTTTGCACTGCCTTTTCCAGGATGTAATACACCTATGTACTATCAGCAGGAGACAGTAACCTTACAGAAGAATCAGGCTTATCTGCTGCCATACTGTAGGTGAAGAGAAAAATTCTGCTTAAGTTGGTACCACTGTCCTCATATACTTTCAGGCACTTCTCATTCACCTTCTCTCTGGATGGTTTCTCTGCAGGTTTATTTTCCCTCTTGCTCCAGGCAGTGATGACTGATTCACAAAGCACATAGCTGTGTTCTGCAAGGTCAGCATCAGCAATTTTATTACTGTGTGCATAGTTTATAATCCAAACAAACTTATTTTAAACATTAAAATAAGAAATCTCCGGGTCTCTTTTTTTCTTTTAATGTATTACTAAAAAGCAAGCTTCTTTCTTGTATAAACTGAGAGGCAGGTTTTATTTGCATTATGGATTCTCAATGGATTATGGCCAGCTAAGATGAGTCATGGCTGATAATGACTGGGTGTTTTTTGTGGGAGTAGAAAGCAGTTAACATCTCCTGACACTCGAATGCAGCAAAAAAAAAATGGGAAAACATGGTTGAAGATCCAGAATATTTCTGAAGTAACATGGAAGAAAAACTGTTCTGGAAATGTGTGATCTTGAGTTTCAGTCATAGGTTGGTTTTCATCTCTCTGTGAACAGGGTTTGACTGGCAAAGAGGACATGTCATACAATTTACTCAAACATAAGGAGACTCACCTGTGCCATTGAATTTGAGTTCCTCCATTGGACAAAGTAGAATTTCTCATTCTGTGAAGTGTCCAAGAACTTAATTATTCACTCAAGGTCAGAATAATTTGATTAATTTATGATTTCCTGACCTACTAACTAATGACATTCTCTCTCTTCTGTCTAGGGATATTCTAGGGAGAAAACGTGAAATGTTCAGGGAAGGAATAACATACCTTTGTCACTTAGCTTCTGAAGGAAGACAGTAGGTCTGGTGACTGAACTCTGTACTGAGTGAGAAGGAAGCAGTTCATTCTTATGAGCCTAAGGACTACATTGAGCAGCATATTCCTCAAGGTGAGTAGACAACCTGTTCAGATTTTTCATGGAAATTAGAACGTCTTCATATATCCCTATCTCCATGACACATGTAGATAGCCTTTTCTGAATTATGTATTCCAGGTGTTTTGCCTTGGACATGTTGAAAACGAGAGGAGGGTGAGAGTACAACAAAGAGGAGGAAGGGAATTTGACAAGAAGGTAGGGAATCAAGGAAAGAGGACACTATCATAAGATAAAGAATAACGTAACAAAAACCAGAATGTGTATAGGTGACAATGTAAGTTCGTATCTGAAGATCTAATGGAGGTGGTTAAGGGGAAGCATGAAGTGAAGAATGTGCAAGTGGGAAAGACAAAAGAATAAGCTTCAAATAAATCTTTCAATATTTTCACATTATGGCAAGCCTCTCTACAGAAAATGTTGTTCCATTAAAGCTGATTGATTAGATTTTTAAGTGTGGAATCGAAAATGACAAATATTTTTTCCAGTTTTCATTTTACTTTAAACAAATAGAAAGTGTTGTAAAAATACACTTAAAATTTAATTTTGAGGGAAATACGACACTTTTGTCAATTTAATTGAAAATATAAACATTTGTTGTTTGGAAACTTTGGAAGCCAGATTGCAGCATTTTTCAGAATTTCAGTGTGTTTGGTACAGTGGTGCTTTTTGCTCCATCTTGAAGGAAAAGTAATTCTGGAATATAGAAATCTCCAGCCAAAAGACATTCTGTTCTTGCACAGTGCCTTAGGTGCTGCAATCACTGTGAAGCTGAGCACTTCCCATTTGCTGATCTGCAACGTGTCTCTGATCTGCTCTTACTGTAACTGTTCACTTGAGCTCTTGTAGCAGGGCTTTCCTGAGCTGCCAGGGCAGTATTTTATCCCTTGTTGTCTCATTCTGTTAGTCCCACATGGTTTCCCTCATGGTCTTGTACCCACAAGCCCACATATCACTCATATAGATGGTTCTTAGAGGAAGCAATTGCTATCAGCATGGAGAATTACCCTTCCTGCCCCTTTCCTACAGCTCATCTAATAGCTTTTAGTTTATATTAGGGAAATGCAAAACTTAAAGCATAGAAAAGTAAACAGTCTGGATACCTGGACAGGATTATCCAACAAAACACATGCACAAAATCTTAATGTTAATCCATGTGTAATGCCTGTGCCCAGCTAAATGTACTACAGTCAGCATCAAGAGCTGACATCATGAATGGGAACAGCCCATAGGATATGAAGCAGGTCCAGTACAAAGTGCTGCTGGGCAAATCTGGTGATGACTACTGTCACTATCATAGACTGCTGTCCTGGAGACACTGCAGAGGTGGATGCTCATCTGGCAACGACTCCCAGCTGGTCACAGGGAAAGGCTTCCATTTTTTTTTCTGTCTTTCCTTCTTTTCCATTGTTTTTAGTATCTTTGGTAACTTTGAAGTTGTTGTATATGTCTTCACCTCCAGAGAACTGTAATAAATCATAGTATCATGGAATCATAGAATGATTTGGGATGAAAGGGACCTTAAGGTTCATCTAGTTCCAACCCCCCTGCCATTTGCAGGCACACCTCCCACTAGACCAGGTTGCTCAAAGACCCATCCAGCCTGGTCTTGAGCACTCTCAGGGAGAAGGCAGCCACAACTTCTCTGGGCAACCTGTGCCAGTGTTTCACCACCCTCAAAGGAAAGAATTTCTTCCTAATATCCAATCTAAATCTACTCCCTTCCAGTTTGAAACTGTTCCCCCTTGTCCTATCACTACATGCCGTTGCAAAAAGTCCCTCTTCAGCTTTTCTGCAGGTCCCCTTCAGTACCTCAAAGCCTTCTCTTCTCCAGGCTGAACAACCCCAACACTCTCAGTCTGTCTTCATAGAAGAGGTGCTCCAGCCCTCTGATCATCTTTGTTGCCCCCCTTTGGACTCAATACCAACAGTTCCATGTCCTTCTTATGTTGGGGGCCCCAGAACTGGACACAGATGGGATATCACAAGACCGGAGTAGAGACCTGCTGGTCATGCTTCTTTTGATGCAGCTCAGGATATGCTTAGCAAAATAAAGCTAATAATAAAGCTTTGTGCATTAAGCTTGTCTCAGTATCCTTCATGCAAAACTTTTTTGAACAGTAACATTCAGTAAAGACTGACCGTGTGGTTTATTGCAAGGCCCAGTTACTTTAAGACAAACACACCTCTGTCAAACTTCCTGACTTGACCAAAGAAAGAGTTCTCTTCTCACAGAATACAATAGGCATCCAAGAATTTATCTGTGTCCTTATGTGGATTCTGTGTCACACATTCCTGTTGTTTTCTCCCCACACAGAGTGAATTTCAGCTTGAAAGCAGAATTGGGCAAACCTGCATAGTCACAACATCAAGTGTCAATAGGTAGATTTCCAGGAAATATCAAAGCTGAAACGGAGAGCCAAAAAAACCAAGCTGTTTCTTACTCTCCTCTCATCACTGCTTGCTTAGCCCCATACATTTCCACAGTACCTTCAGATTTAAAAGTCTTTTGCATGAAGTAGTCTGTCCAGGTCCTCAGACAATGTTAATATATTCCTTGGCAAATATGGACTAATATATAACCAGTTAAAGGTGATGGAGAAACTCAGATTTTGGGTCATGTCTGAAAGGATTTCACCATCTTTGTTGCTGGTGGCCACCTGGAGAGTTTATATGATCTGTTTCTGAGAGACTACATCCTAATTCTATGAAAGACACCCCTATGTACTGCTGGTAGAGTGGAAAGGATTGATCAGCCTCTCTCTGCACAAAGGCTACAGAGGAAGCATAAATGTCTAATATACACTAGGCACTTAGGTTTTAGATGGCTAAAAGTAGGTAAGATGAATCCCTGACTAAGTGCTCAGCTCCTCTTTATAATCTGCTTTTCCTATCAGTGCTCCTGCTCTCACCTTATCTAAAGAGCATATAGCAGCACTGTGTCCTGGCAAAACACTTGCTTCTGCTCTCCCTGAGGTCAGTGAGTGTGTTTGATTGCTTTTCCTAACTGCAGAATCAAGCCTAGTGCCCCTTCTAGTTTGGTACAAATGCAAGTATTAAATAGCAAAGACAGATGCTGCTATCCCAGCGGCAGAGCACACTAAAGGACTCAGCTCATGGATTTCCCTGTGCTTCTTTTGGCCGCTCAATTTCATCTCCACCCTGGCTGTGCAGGAGACCACATGGGCTAATTATTCACATTTGTTTATTTCCACTTCTTAACCTAACCAAGAACTGATCACTCTTACAAATTAGTTACCACCCGAGGGATGGAATTGGAGCCACATTTTTTCTCCTGATTGGGTACACCTCATTAGGTCCACGACAGCTGAACTCCCTGTCAGGGTAATTGGTAGTGACAATGGTACCATTTTGCCACGTAGCAGTCAGCATTGGCAGGAACAGCCACATTAGGGAAACACACAGGAGGAGATGATTCAAAAAGATTAGAGAGATGTTACAGGATTAATAATTATGTAAGACCTCCAGAAAGGCGTGTCTTAATTTCATTAAGAGCTGTTGAGGACAATCATCTGTCTTCAGTAACAGATGACTGATCATATAATTAGGAAGTGGCAGTTAATAGAATTAGTGGCAGACCACAGAAACTTCCAATATTGGCTGTAAGCAGAGCTCAATGGAAAAGACAAATTGATCTTCCCTTTATTTTCCTCCTATGAATAAGCCAGAAAGACTTGTGTATGTGGGGGTTTTTTTCCCACTCTAAATAAACTTCAGTGAGCTGTTTACCGGTGACTTCAGCCAGGCCTGGAAGACCTATTGAATAGAATTTATTGTGAAACAAAAAAAAGGGGGCTACATTTATCTTACAATGACAGAGCTACTGTGAAACTGCTGTTAAAGTTGTCAGAGGTGAAATAACAAGTCTAGGCTGACATTGCTCTGATCCAGTTTGCTGCTGCTGTGCCCTGGAAGCAGTCTCATTTGACCTTACACCACTTACATACAACCTTGGTGTCATCATGTGGGCAATTAAAATATCACAATGAGCAAATTGTTCCCTTTTTTTCATAAAATACGGGAAATTTTCTCAAAAACTTTGTTGTTTGATTTTCAAGTACAGATGCCAAGTCTGAACAGAATCCAGGAATATTTTGATCATAATTTTCAGGATTATTCTAAGAATTTGGCTGTTATGTGACAACAGCATTTTCTCCAAATTTTGTAAAGTAATTCAGTTAACTATAATGTGCAAGAAAACTTGTGCAGTACCACTACTAGAGATCATACAAAAGTAAAACAGAAGACAACACCTGTCACGAGGGTCATAAATTCTGAATATCATACTTAAAGGATTTGCCTACACAACTTTTTACTAGTTTAATCATATCATATACAGAGCTGTTCAAACAACATTTGGACCAGCCAAAACATATGCTAAATATATAGTTTCTATTAAGATTTGCAGCATAAACAAACCACATAGCACAGCACACTGTCTGCCAAAAGCTGTCATGTAGCTGATATAGTCTTAAGGGACATACAAAATTAAAACTTATGGAAGTATAGCATTTTTATGTCAAAGATGATGGGATTGAAACAAATATGATTGATTAGCTGTATGGATGTCTGTATTAATACTTCATAGGAAGTGAATTTCTTGTTCTATGAAAACTTACTATTGAAAAAAATCAACCCATTCTTTTCCAACTGGAATACAAATAAAAACAATTATTTATTTTTCATTGTTGAGTCATATTTTGTTTCATTTCATAACAGAAAAAAACCCCTTTTTAAATGGAAAACTATACCTGAAAAAGAGTGTAAATGCTCTGTTTTGGCAGTTTTACAGTATTTTCCTGAAAAGAAAGTGTAAAAAAACTCAGGAGGAATGGCTTACTCAGATAAATTATTTTTTATTTTTTTAATCAGTAATTTCTGACAAGAAATGTAAAAAAAAAATCTTTCAGTTCTAGTCAATATAATGTATAACAAATCTGGGATTATAAATTGTTTGTAGTTTTCAGTATTGTAAAAGAACTCAGCATCATGTCTCTCAAAATTTTGTTGCAACTATGTAAATGAATTAACCTTCCTGATACGACACTGACGTATCTTCTCTGATAAAGGTCTATTTTTGCCCAGAATCTGGAAAGAAAAGGCATTTTTCCTTCTTTTTATGATACTTGCTGAACATTTAGTCTCTGCCTATGCCTGTAGTGCTTCGGTTCTCCCTTTTTATTTTTGTTTGTTCCAACTTTACTCCATTTTCTTGCATGGCAGCTGGCTCACTGTTCCACCTCCTTTGCTCCCAAACATTAGAAACTCAAGGACAGCTTTCATTTTAAAAGAATTGAACTGTGGGTACAAGTAGCATGGAAAACATGCTCTCCTTTATATATTATTTGAGGAGGTAGGCTTGACTTCACTTGGAATTGTATTTTTTTTACTTTCTCAAACTAAACATGGAGACCAACACATTTGCTAGATATGCAGTGTTTGATTCTTCTCTTATGTTTTCCAGTGTGCTTCATTCACAAGGAAAAGTGGGCATCTTTAAGGCAGAGCCAGCAGCTGTTCAGAAAAGACACAAGCAAAGATTACCTCCATCAAAGGGACATTATATAGGTGTAGAAGTCATAAGTAAACACACCTACTGCCTCACAAACTTGAGTGCTGGGCAGTCATGGTGGGTAATGACAACTGGATTCAGGACAGCCTCTCAGAGACAAATACGTATACAGAAATAAATGATGCTCTACAGCTCTTTTTTTGTTGTTGCAAGCATGCCTAGGCAACCATCTTTGAAAGTGAAGAAGGAAACAGATATTAGTCTTCTTTAGAGATGTGATAGGAATAGTGCTTAAGGTCATATTGCTTCAGACTTGTCCATTCCCCTTACGTACTGTTCCTCTCTGTGCTATTCACACTGACTGCTTTGCCTGCCTGTGTCTTTTCTTGCCTACAGAGAATCTGGCATGGAGCTTTTGGTACTTGCCCTGGTTTTTTGCTTTGTATTGGG
This sequence comes from Aegotheles bennettii, assembly GCA_013398125.1. Taxonomy (NCBI): domain Eukaryota; kingdom Metazoa; phylum Chordata; class Aves; order Caprimulgiformes; family Aegothelidae; genus Aegotheles; species Aegotheles bennettii. The sequence goes on along the minus strand of VZRW01004198.1, from coordinate 126 downwards.
GCTATCAAAACAAAGACCTCCTGCCAAAGTGCCATCTCTCATTCTGGGAGTGTGGGGTGTGGGGTGTGTTTCTTTTACCTGACTTTAGAAGCTCTTCTAAAGTCTAATGCAAATGGTGGACAAACC
>VZRW01004197.1:43176-126671 GCA_013398125.1 Aegotheles bennettii | reverse complement strand
CACATGGGGACAGCCTGTGTCAGACCTGCCCAGGCATATTGTATTTAGGTAGGGGTACTTCATTACTCTGTAAGGTACACGATCCTGCTCTGGACATTCTGCTTTGGGAGGACATTCAATGTCTTTCCTGCTGAGGCTGTATGACTGTGCATGTACATGTTTAAAACTAGCTTACCTCTGCCCAGCATCGCTGGAGAAAAACCCTCTGCTGTGGTAGAGGGGGGAATCTTTCCCCTGCCTGTTCACTTGTGGGGCTGGCCCCTTGGGAGTGCTCGGTATCTGGGCTTGGGTTGGTGCCACTGGGGGTCTCTCTCAATCCTTCTGGGGCCTGCACGTGACCCCAGCCTCTGTTTGGCTGGAGCGGGATGTGGGCTTTTGTGTGCCTGTCCACCCATGAGCTTCAAGCAGCCTGGACTCCAGAGTTGCTCAGCAGCCGAGAGAAGCTTTGAAGATCCATATGGTCTCTGAGGGCTGGTCTTTGTGGTATGTCTGTGCTATAGCAACTGTAGTTGGAGTGAACAAATTTGCACCAGCCAGAAGCTGCTTAGCTCAGGTACTCTCAACATTACAGCTGCAGCAGGAAAGCCACAAAGGAAACTGGTTAAAAACTCTACCCACTAGCCTGAACTTGGCTCTTTCTTGCTGTGGCTGCATTGTCAGCAGTATTCAGGCTCTGTATTTTGAATTTGTCAAGAATGTCTACATGAGCGGTGGTTACAGTAGTGAATGCCAGACATACCCCTTGCTCCTTGAAGGAGAAGTTCAGTGCCATAGTGAATATATGGTGAAGAATAAAGAGCAATAGAGTTCTGGAGTAAGGACAAACTAGCTGCACTGGTGCAACCTGACATTATCTGTGGTTTTGATATCCATTCTGACTTTGGGGTATGGGAGTGTACAGTGCTGATGCTTGTCCTTAGTAACTTTCTTGTAGACTCAAGGGTTGTGCCTATAGTAGAAATAAAATGGACCACAGCATATTTATGTGTTCACAACGCACAGTTCTTGATCTGTTTTATCCTCCCAGCTGTACTCAATCTCCCACTGTGCGGGAGAGTACTAATTGTCAACTGTTGATGATGTCTACATGTTAGGAGTTAAATGTTATCGATGAGCATAGGCTGGTGTTTGAACCCTTGTCTTGTCCTTTTTTGATTTATTGATATAAGCATATGCAGTGAATTCAGTATCTTTTTACCAGTTCTGGGTCTTCTCTATGGCTTCCCATGATTTGTTCCTGAGCCATTTTTGTATTTTATAATTCCACTACAAATTGGCTCTTTTATCCCTGTATGCTCTCAATATGTAGCTAGATATACCATTGAACTCAGTAAGACCAAATGGCTGCAGCAGCAGTAGTAAGTAGCTCATTGGTTTTGATAAAGATGAGTGGTTTAATTTTATTGCCATTATTAAAATAGAAAACTGTTTTGCTAAAGGAGATAAGGTGGATCCCACCAATTAATGGAGTTTGCAAATAAATTTTTATTTTTCTGCTATTTGAAATCACTAACCAGTAATAGGCAAAACCACTTATGTATTTGGCATAATACTGGAGTGTGCAGATATTAAATAATGTTCATGGTAGGAGGCAGGCTTTTAAAAAGACACCTTGCCAGGGCAGTCATCATATCCAGGGGTTTCCTTTGTAGTCAGGAAGGAGAAGCCAGATTCAGTGGTAAGTGTTTATCACTTGGCAGTGGGAATGCAACACTGTGCCATACTTGTATTGAAAAACATGAGCAAAATTTGGTATCTCATTACTTTCTTATAGCTTTAAATTACCTTTTTAAATTTGTAGTTTATTAATTTTTTAATATTTTTTTTGGTGGTGGCAGACTATTTTCAGTTTAATTTAAAAGAAGTAAAAATACTGGCATGTGGGAGCTGCCAAAAAAGTTGATGGAGGATGTTCATAAATCTTTTCTCAGAGCAAATACCAGACACCTTTGGCACTCTTGTGTTGAATGTGCCATGTTTATAAAACAAACAAAAAAATTAATACATCTGAGTGTATAGAAAGGGAATGGAATTTCATGCTGTTTTCTGATGAAAGTCTAGATCACATTCTGCCTATTAAGAATTGCCTTTCAGTGTTGGTTTGTAAATCAGTAAATGCAGGCAATTCCTAAATATTGTCGTAAAGTATTAGCATTGCTTCTTTATGTAGGTAATGTAAAGGGAGATCCTGCCATTTTAGATTAGTCCTTTCTCTAATGTGGTTACATTTATCCAGGGTGCTTTATGGGCAAAGGGCATATTTCACAACCCTTATAAGCATTACTGCAAAAACAAGTTACACTGGCCAGTGTAATTTTTTTTAACAGATTTTCACAGAATCATTGAAATTTTGTTTGAAAGTGACCCCGGGAGGCCATCCTGTCCGTTCTTCTGGTTGAAGCAGGACTGTTAGCAACTCTAGATCAAGTCAGCTGCAGTTTTGTCTCGCCAATCTTGAAAACCTCTAAGGATGGAGATCCCACTTATGTGAGTAATGTATTCCAGTGCATGTATTTTAGTGAAGAAATTTTTCCTAATGTTAATCAGTCTTCCCAAGTGCAACTACTTCCTGTTGTCCCTTGTTTTGCCATTGCCCATATCTGATAAGACCTTAACTCCATTGTCATTGTAGCTACCTTTCAAATAACTGTAGGCTGTTGTTAGACCTACCTTAAGATCATCGTTTTTGCCAGATGAAACAAGCCCAGGTCCCCCAACCTCTTCTAATGGGTCAGGTGCTGGCCATCTTTATAGCCTTCTACCGGACTTTCTTCAACTTCTCAGCATCCTTCATGAACTGCAGAGCCCCAAATTGAGCACAGCTTTCCAGATATGGCCTCTTCAGTGCAGTAACTCCCTTGACCTGATGGACACACTTTTCTTACTGTAGCCAAACATTGTCTTGCCCCCTTCACAGGCAGTCCATTGGCATCCACCATGGCCCCTGATCCTTTCAGCAGGACCGTGACTCAGGCAGTCAGTTTCCAGCTTTACTTGTGCATGAGGTTATTCTTCCTCAGGTGCAAATCTTTGCAATACTCCTTATTGAACTTCAGGAAATTCCTGTTGGCCTAGTTCACAAATTTCTCAAGACTTCTTTGAATTAAAACCCTACTACTCAGTCTATCAATTTTCCCTCCATTTGGTACTGTCCTCACGTTTTCTGGTAAGTGCATTCTTCCTCATCACCCAAGTTGCTGATGAAGGTAAGGAATGATGTCAGACCCAGAAGCAACTCTGTGATTTCCTTCATGTTATTGACTGCCAGATGGACTTGGAGCCATTGATTACTGTGAGCCCAGTGCCCAGCTGATTTTCAGCCAGTCTAACAGTCCACTCAGCCCATACTTTTTCAGCTTTCAAATCAGTATTGTGGGAGTTTGTGTTAAAAGCCTTATGAAAGCCAAGCTGTATAAGATCTACTCTTCTCCTCTGGCCCATACAGCTAGTCATTTCATCATGGAAGATAATCAGTCTGGTCAAGCATGACTTGTGCCTGGTAAATCCCTGCTGACTATTCTCGATTAACTTCTTCTTCATGTTATTGAAAATCAATTGCCTTTTGTCTTAATATGAGTTGGAGAAAAGGTGCATTCTCTTTGAAACAAAGGCACATGAATGTAATATTTTACTGGCAGTGGCAGAGGTGTTTCATCTCCAGAGGAGAGAAGCAGGGATAATCTGCTTTATTGGTATAGGTAACTTGTATTTTAATGAGGAATAGAGATAACTCCATAAATGCTAGAGATTAGTCTTTGTTTGGCAACTATTTTTGGCAAGATTTTTCCAGGAATATAGTGACACCTTAGGAAACTCATCTACCTTGGAAGAGAGTCCCAGAAGTATTATAAAGCCTGTATTTGTAATTCACTTAGTAAACATTGTACTACACGGTAGATACAAAAGAATTATTTAAATTATAATTATAGTCCTTGAGTTATGAAAATGAACAAGTAAATCTCCAGATCTTTAATAAAAAAAATGTTAACTTTCTCTATTTTGGATAAAATATTGACTAGAGATCATGAAATTAAAAGTTAATCAGTTCCTAAGTAAATCATTGAGCACTTGAGGTGAGAAAATGTAACCCCTTTCAAGGAAGAAATACGCTGTCTGAATATCTGGCAAGTTATAATTTTATTCTTTAGTATATTTAAAATTCACCTTCCCAGATAACTTTAGGGAAACTCCTTAGTCCTGCCTCCATACTGTTTCATTAACTGCTTTCTTATCTTCTCTTGTGCTTATATTAAGGTGAGCAGCAACTATCATTCAGAATATATGAAGACAACTGCACAAATGCATACCACATCCTAAGTAATATTTCAATTTCAACAAAGTTCTGATCTACCGTGCTACTAAAAGTGCTTGACAATTCCAACTAGGGATCCATATCATTATTTTTGGTTGCTCTATGAAGGATTTAGTTCTTAACTTCAGCTACATCTATTGCAGTTATGTTTAAATGAGTTAAAAGAAATTAAGCCCCCCCGAATTTGCTTGGACACTTCAAATCAGAATTTGGAGAGACCAGATCGATTCTGCTTTCCTGAGAGATATATGTCTTTGTTTCAGTCATCTTCTACCAGACTTGCACAGTTGTGGGACTTCACTAACTTTGTTCTAGGAGTGCATAGTACATTTTTTCTACTCTTCAAAGGAGTAGAGAAGATGGATTAGTTTCTACATTGGTATTTGAAGATGTGGAAGTCACTGGATACCATGGCTTTTTGGCTTTTTATTTTTTAAACACGGGTTCCTAGAGAGGAGATAATTCCTTTTTAATAGCAGAGTGAATGAAAAATTTCTGTGTGTGTGTGTTGCTTTTCCTGGGCAGCTTATTCTAGCTGACCCAACCAGAACAAGGGGACTGGAGTAGACGTCTTTAGCAGTCTCTTCCAATCCCAACACTTTTATGATTCTATGATTCACCTATGATTTCCGATTTTGAGAGGGCAAGGGGCTATCTGATGTAGCATATTTTGGAAAAGGATTGTAGGACTGTCTCATGACAGTACTTGCAAGAAGGCCAAAACCTCAATGTAGAGAAATTTTGAGATCGCCTGTACTAGAAAGTCAATATAAGCATAGCGGCATAGGATAGTACAGTTTGCAATGGACTTAACCTGTCTTTAGTGAAACCTCCTGTTCAAAGTAGGTGCAGCTATCAGACCAAACCAGATTACTCAGGGCTTTATCCACTTCTGTCTTGAAAACCTTTGAGGAAGAAGACTGCACGACCCTTCAAAGTAACCTGTTCTAATGCTTGTCTGTCCTTGTAGTGAAAATAATTTTATCTTTGGCCACTCTGAATCTCTCATTTCAACTCATTCCTGTTTCTTTTCTTCCCACCATGCATCACTATGAAGAACCTGGCTCCATCCTCTTTGTGACCTCCTTGTAGATAATATAAGGCTGCAACTAGGTTCCTCTGAAGCCTTCTTGTCTCCAGGCTGAACAAGCCCAATTAGCTCAGCCCCTGCTAATAGGGTAATTGCTTCAGAACCCTGACTCTCTTGACAGCCCTCCATTGAACTCTGTTGATCTTGTTCCAGTTTATCATTGTCTGTCTTCTGTTGAGTGTGCAAAACTGGATGCAGTATTTGAGATGTGGTCTAATAAGTGCTTTTATCGACTAGCTATACTTCTGATAATAATACAACCTAGGCTACTAACCTAGCCAATTTTTTGTCTGCCAGGGCATACTGTTGGCTGTCTACCTGAGGTTGTTTTCAGTAGAGCTGTTCCCCAGTCAGTTACTCCACTGCCTACTTTGTTGCAAGGGCTTATTCCTTCCCAGGTGCAGGAATTTGATTTTGTCCTTGTTGAAATTCATAAAGTTTCTGCTGGCCTATTCCTCCAGTCTACCAATATCTCTTTTGACAGTAGTTCTGCCCTTAAGCCTATCAGCTGTTTCTCCTAACTGGTGTCATCTGCAAACTTGAAAGACTGCATGCGACCACTTTCTTCCAGTTCATTGATAAATATATTAGAAAGGACAGGTCGCAGGATAGACCTCTGTGGTACTCCAGTTGTTGCTGACCTCCAAATACAGTATGTTGGGCTACCTACTATGTTATGATCCTGATCATCCAAGCAGTGGTTTTCCTGTCTAATTGCATACCAATTCAGATCATAACATCATAGCTCGCATACAAGAATATTGAGAGAGACAGAGTCAAGCATATTTCTAAAGTTGAAGGTAAGTGTCATCCACTGCTCTTTCTTAATCCACAAATCTAGTAATTTTATCCTAGATGACAATCTACACTTGGTAAGTCCGTGCTAACCTTATATACTCCGTGTGCTCAGAAACATGCTTGAAGAAGATTTGCTCTGTTATTTTTTCCAGTGATCACAGTGAGACATGGAGTTCTCTGAGTCTATCTTTTGGCTTTTTCTGAAGATGGGTACAACATTTGCCCTTCTCCAGTCATGGAGCACCACTTGATAGCTATGAGCTTTCAAAGATGGAGAGCAGGTCTCTCCACATTCTTGGATGCAGCCTGTTGGATCCCGTGCATTTGTGTGGGTTGAATTTTCTCAAGTAATTCCTAATTGAATCCTCGTGCACTGCTGGTAGATCTCCATGACCCCTTTCACTTATTGCAGAGGTATGGGAGACCTTGGTGAAAACTGAGGCAAAGATGACATTGAATATCTTGTCCTTATTTGTGTCTGCTGTTGCTAAATCTTCCACATCATTCAGCAGCCTGTATATTCCTTGTTCAGCCTTGTAGCTGTTTCTCAACTTCTAGTCTCCAATGAGACATCGTCTTTCAGTGAAGTTATTGTAAATCCATGTACTTCTTCTACTGGAAAACGAGTGAATGTGAAGACCTTTAGGTGTTACGGAGTTTACTAGTAGTAGGTAAAATTTTACCAAGTGTCTCTGGAACTTGGGAGATTTAAACCAAAAACTGTCATGTGCTCCTGTTTACAGCATTTTCTGTTGGTGTTGTGCAAGTTGTGATAGCCCTAGGGGTGCCACCAGCCTCGAGTGTCCTTGTCCAGCTTTGCCCCAGAGGCGCCACAGTGGGACCAATCTCCTCCTCAGCACAGCTCTCTGCTCTGCCCAGCCATGGGTACCACTGAGGTGGGCCCACATCCTGGCCCATGCTTGGCTCTGTCTCCAAGAAAGTGCTCAATGCCCAGGGTTGAGGTTCCCTGGTGCTCCACAATTGCCTGTTCCTGGATGGGGTGGTGGGACAGGCCCTGACTGTGGGACGCTGCTGGCTCCCTACCCGTTGGGGAGCTACTGACTTTTGCTGCTCCCTGGCATAAGTAATTTTCCCAGTAGGATCTTTTGGGGATCTACTCTTATTTTTTGCTAAAAGCAGAAAATACCAACTTTTCTGAAAAAATGTCTTCACTCATGAAATGAGGGCAAATTTAAATATTCAGTATTAAACAGTAGTTGGTCAGGTGTTTCACATAGGATCTTAATACATTACCCCCGAATACTCTGGTGTGTATTTCTAAATGCATTTGTTCTGCATATTAATCATATCTATAAATCCTCATGCAGGAAAATAGGGGACATTACTGAAGTTAATCAGGGACAAAGGACCAGTATGACAAGGACACTATGACAGAAGAGTGGTAATGAGTCACTAGGTTTAATTATCTGGGTTTTTAATTTAAGAAATGATGCAAGGCTCATTTCTATATTGACATCTTTATATTTATTTTTTTTTCTAAAATGCTCTGGAGAAATGAGAAATAGCAAGAATGCATGGATGAGGGGAAACTGGGTGTCTTAAGAAACAAAAAAGAGATTGTTGATAATGTTCAAACTTTCATGAGTTAGAATTCAAAGATGCAAAGATTTAATAGAATCATAGAATAGCAGGTTGGAAGGGACCTCATGGATCATCTGGTCCAACCTTTCCAGGCAAAAGCACAGTCTGGATGAGATGGCCCAGCGCCCTGTCCAGCTGAATCTTAAAAGTGTCCAGTGTTGGGGAACCCACCACTTCCCTGGGGATATTATTCTAATGGCTGATGGTTCTCATTGTGAAAAAGCTTCCTTTTTTGTTCAATTGGAATCTTCCCAGGAGTAACTTGTACCCGTTATGCCTCATCTTTTCCATGTGACCCCTTGTAAAAAGGGAGTGTCCCTAAGCGTTCTTTTCTCCAGGCTGAACAAACCCAGTTCTCTCAGCCTTTCCTCATATGGGCAGACTTTACGGTCCTTTGGTCAGCTTTGGGGCTCTTCTCTGGACCCTCTCCAGCCTGTCCACATCTTTTTTGTATAGTGGGGACCAAACTGAACACAGTGTTCCAGGTGTGGCCTGAAAAGCACCGACAAGTGCATTTCAAATGCACTTTCCCCTGCATATATCCTAATACATTGTAATGTGTAAAATTACAGTTTCCCACATCAGGACATACTGATTTAAAATAAATGGGGGAAAAACCCCTTTTCTTTTCAGGATTAGTAATCTGAAACTTTTTGTATGATTTGGATATTTTTCTTGGAATTCAAATGTTGTTCCTTATTTATATTTATATTGTAGGTTTCCTGGACAGCTCTTACAAGTTTTGCAGGGTGTGAAGAGGGTATGTTTGTTTCCTATCTTCCATTGTGCACAATACACATAAGACAGGTAGAGTGTTTTGCCATTTCAGATACTCTTAATTTTGTCATGAGACATCTTTTTGTGGATGATGTTCTCAATTGTCTGTCCTGTTGCCACCTTTCTCTTTGGAACTTTTTGAGTTTATTGACAGGTAGTGCATCTTCTGTCTCAACAGAGGATCTTGAGGACACTGCTGAAGATTACCTCTTGGTTTTGTTTGGCAGTTGCTTTCTGAACCACTGCCCGAGAAACATATTAGTTGTTTGTGTTGTCTAGGGGATCTACTGCAATTTGTGTTACTGCTTCTCAGTTAAGCCCTGTGCTGGGAAAGGAATGGTATCCAAACCCAGAAGAACTTGCTGAAAAATTCAAGCTAATATCTTTAGATCTTAGACCTGCCTCTTGACTCATTCACCTTCTCTGATGCCACCATGTGCTTTGCAGTGCTATCTACAGTTCTTGTACTCTAAAGCAAAGACCTTTCCTTAAACAAGTCAGTTATCACATTGCCTTTTTGCACTAATCTAGCTAATATTGAGACATCTCAACCTCTAGTAATACTGATGAAGGTAAACAGGCTGCATAGCATGGCCTTTTGGCTTTGGAAGTGCTTGTGACTCCTGTGCTATGACTACTGTGTACCACTCATGCCTTTCTGATGGCAGTGCTTAACAGGAGATAGACTAAGGACAAGCTTTAAAATGCTCTTGATAGGATATCTTCCTTACATTGCCCTTGAATGCCAAATGCTCCAAACTCAGCTAGGTCAATGCATACAAATAGACAACAGAAGGATTTTTCTCATTGGGAACCTCAGCTGGGCCTGTTAATTTGTAATGTTCAGTGATGAGTTACTCATAGAATAACTCTTCTGGTTGTGGGCCTGTTGCCTGTGTGCACAAATGGGTTCTCATCTGAGCTCTACTGACCTTCTTGAGACAGAAGTTTCATCTTTCGTTCTCACCCTGGCCATGGACTTGGCCTGTCTGGCACAGTGTGCCTGATTTTGTCCTCTGAAAATGAAAAAAAAAACAACAGAAAAAGCCCCACCAGTACTGAAATCTTCTTATGCAGCTTCAGAATAAGCCTTTCTACCTATAAGTAGGCTCCTGAAGAAAGCTGAGCTGTTTCTCAAAGTCACAATGTCCCTGCAGTTCCTATTGATTTCAGTAGTATTTGCAGGTGCTCAGCAGTTCTCTTCTGCTTGCTGACTGTACATGCACGGGCTCAATCACGATCAGCTGCATAATGAGACAAGCTATAGGGAAAAAAAATCCCCAAACCCTACTCTCATCTTTATTTCCTCTTTCAAATGCAGGTGATGAAAAGCTTGAATTAATTAACGGAGAAGTTGCAGGACACCCAAGAGCATGTCTTGATTCGTTTTAGAACAATTAGATGTAGAACAACTCATGGAAAATGACACTGAAGCAGGCAGCTCTTAGGTAGCTAATATCCATTTTTCACTAGACACCCAAAATTATGCACAGTTGTATTATCTTTCTTCACTGTATGCAGTGCAGTGGATCAGAGCCAGACTTCAGCATGAGGATTGCAAAATTATCTCCAGTGCTTTGTCCTTTTTTATTCATTGGGATCTGCCACTCTTAGAAAACAGTGCAACATTTTTTCAGAAGTCTTCATGCTTCATCTTTGCCTGTGTGTGATGTGCCTTCTGATCTCCTTCCCCACCCCTTACTGATTTCGATATTGAAATGGTGAAGTTCAAAATCGTGATAACTTCCTCATTACTGGGGCATAAGAAGTCATTATGAATGTTTCCCTCTGCATAGCACTGTGAGGGGGTCTTTGCTCTCACTGTGCTATCCTTTTTGTAGCTTAGGTTTGAATAAAGATGTGCTTGAACATATGATGCATATGTATATCATTTATGCATCAGCTATGTATAAAAGCTTCAGCCTATGCATAAATACAAGTCACTGAGTGCTTAGAATTTGGTGGTGGGTTGGTTTTTTTTATAATAATAAAATAAACTGACAGTAGCAAGTTTCTGATGTGCCAATCTGATTTCTGCTGGAAGATTCTGGCCCCAGAGTGTTAGCTGTCCTTGCACTAGAGACTAAAACTGTGATGACAGAAGTGATAAATATACTATGGGTCCCTAGTGGATTAATTGATTAGGTGCTCATGGAACAGTTTCCTTCCTAAGGCCCTACAGCAGTGCCTATAGCTTTTATCTAGATGAGGTTTCTGCAAGTCCAAAGTTGAAGGGATTTTCTTGATTGTCTACAATTTAAAATTGTTTACATCTTGTGCTTAGACTATTCCTCTGAGTTCTCTCCTTTTCCTCATCAGTATGTTAACATTCAGGGAAACCTGTCTTTCTGTTTTGGATGTTTCACTGTTCTCTGCACTTGGTTCTCGTTTTCTGTACGTTACTAATTATTTTTCTTAATGGTTAGAGTTTCCTGGGAGCAGATATTGTCTCCATAAACCTTGATCGGACTTGTCAAATTTGATGGAAGACACTGAGAGTCTGTTTGTTGGTTCCTTCTTGGCTGGACAGGTTCTCTCCTATTTTCCACTCTCAGACATAACTTTATCACTCAAGATGACTCTTCGCAGTCTAAAAGCTGGGAATTAGAGTCACACATGTCTGCCTGCACTCTGTATATGAAGTGAAGTCTATTTATTGTGTTTATTTTCTTATGTGGTGGAATGACCCCGGTTGGAAGCTAAGACCTCACACAGTTGCTTGCTCAGTACCCTCAATGGGATGGGAGAGAGAATTGCAAGGGCAAAGGTGGAATAACAGGTGGGTTGAGATAAAGGCTGTTTAGTAGGTGAAGCAAAGCCATGCACGCAAGCAAACCAAAATAAGGAATTCATTCACTGCTTCCCAATGGCAGGCAGATGTTTAGTCACATCCAGGAAAGCAGGGCTTCATCATGTGTAACAGTTCCCGGGGAAGACAAATGTTGTAGCCCAAAACGTTCCCCCTTCTGCCTGCTTTCCCTGAGCTCTTACTGCTGAACACGATGTTATATGGCATGGAGTATCCTTATGGTAAGTTTGGGACAGCTGTCCTAGATGTGCCCCCTCTCAACTCCTTCCTCACCCCCAGACTATTTGCCTGGGGAGGCAGAGTGGGAGACAGGAAGGAAAAAATACCCCACCGACCAAAACCTTGATGCTGTACATGCACTGCTCAGCCACAACCAAAACACTGGTGTGTTATCAATGCTTTTAGCCAAAAATTCACAAATCCAAAACACATCAACTTACTGGCTGCTACAAAGAAAATTAACTCCATCCCAGCCAGACTTGGTATATCTTATTGAACTTGTGAGTCTAACTCAGTATGTGCAGACAGATTTAATTAAGGTCTTCTTGGTCGATCAGAATCATTAGCAATTTAAATTAAAACCCAGCTTTATTTTTGTATAATGTATATTTTATTTTGCTGTAAATTTTTGATAAATGCTATTTTTGTTGGGCTTATGTTTCAGAACTACTGGGAAAAAAAAGTGTGTGTACATATTAGTGTTCCCTTCTCATTGAGTTGTGTTTATCTCTGATCAAGGCCTCCTCCTCCTCCTGAACTGAAGCACTGCACCACTGTGGGTATGTTTCTCTTGTTTATATAGCCACGTACAGGGAATAAATCCACTGAAACTAATGGCACTTCAGTAGTTCATACGTTGTGTAAAACAGGTGTGGATCAAGCTTCCTCTGCAGTCATCACAGTTCACGCTAGCTATAGTTTTTCAGGCCTTAAAGAAGCAGAAATGACTTTTGGTGCTGATCTCTTGGTAAAGAAACCTCTATGCTATACCTGAAATAATGCAGCCTAGTTCTGGGAAGATGCTAATTTAGCATTTCCAAAATTCAAAGGTCCTCAGCAGGTGAAATAGGAAAAGAGAAGAGTGACCAACAGGATTTATGAGGGAAAAGAGTAAAACTTGAGCTTGGGGAAAACATAAAATACCATAGTTTAAATTAAAATTGTAAACCTAAGTGTCTTTTGTCCTGAATGTAATTAATGCATACTTCTGTCCCCTTGATGTAGGGAGATATGATATACTTTCATGGCTGTGGTTTTAGTGTTTGAGATTACAAAGATTAGTCCATCCACTGAAGTAGGATTAGCATTAACTTTAAGGGAGTGCCTAGCAGTGCTCTCTGTGAGCGGATGGCTTTCACATGTTTTGCCTTCTAGGGGATGAAGTGGCTCAGAAATCAGAGAATTAAAAATGAAAGAACAGAGCATCTTTCCTAATATTTATCAAAGTGTCACTAATACTGTGAGAGAAAGATTCTACCTCAGACCTGAGAGAAATACAAGATACTGCTAAAATGAAAAGTATAATTTCAGTATAATTTCAGCTTCCTCCTGTAGATAATATCCATTATTCCTAAATTAATTGCTAGCTTAGCAAGTCTCTGGAAGACCTGTAAGATTTGGAGTAAGGAGGGAAATGAGATGAAGACAGTCATTACTTTGGACTCCAAAGGAGTTGCCAGATAACTGTTCAGCCTGTCACCATTGTGAAGTGAGGGATTTTTCTCATGCTTTAGAGGAAAATGAGAAGGGATTGTGCTTGGTTTCCTATTCTTTATGCAAGTGTTATTGAAACTTTAAATTCATTATGGGTTTTTATTGGTAAACAGGGAAAAGATCAATACAGAACCATGCAAAGTAGATGGAGACCTTTTAAGGGAAGGAACTGTGCTGGCCTCTGGTATGAACAGCTAACCAACAGGCTGAGGCTCAGTTGCATTTTGGCTAATCTTGAGTATTTTGCAAAACCACAATTCAGTTTTGAATTTGTAGTTCATAATACTTGTTGGATAGCAAGTAGGTAAGTGAGCAGCATAAATGTTCTTACAGTGAGCCATTTACTTTGGCCAAATATCAGTCTGGAATGAATGGACAAGGGAAGCAGGACAATGTTTATGGAAAGAAGTGAAAAACTGTATTCCTGCAGAAAAGGCTTTTTTTTGGTTTTAGAGTATTTCTACCCTTGCTTCCGTTCTGAAGAGAAAGAACAACCTGAAGGTGGTGAGGTGGTTTCCATTATAGCCACAGAGAGCAGCAGTCCAGCTGAGGAGACCTGCTGGCCTCCACACTTACCCTGTCAGTGTGATTACTTTAGCTAACAAACACCCTGGAGCCTTTCTGGGGTCGTGTCTCTGAAGTGTGGGAGATAGACCTGCCCGTGTTTTTGGACATCTCTAGAAAACTGCAAGTGGAGTCAGGAAGGAAAAGTGCTGCTGAATGCTCTTGTGCTTGCTTTCATCACACTTTGTAGTGTGGTTATGCAGTTTACATCAGCAACAGAGACAAAAACCAGGCGTTGTGGTGAGCAGGGAAATGGGTCAGCTTACATCAATTGTGAAGGTATCTAAGTGATCTTAGCTCACTTTGCATCACATGAGAGGCTAGTCCACAGCATAGTTGGCTTCTGTGTCTCAGCAAAATATTTAGTAACTGCTTAAAAATTTAGAAGCCATCTATAGTACCAGCCTTGAAGAGCCATAAGCAGGATAGCCTAGTCATTGGAGGTCTATTTGAAAGTGTTATGGACTTACTCATTGAACTTCTACAGGCAATAGTTCCTTTTTTCTTTCCTTCCTGTAAGACAGCGTGTTCTATGAATTTCTGCTTTGTTATCGGAAACACCCCAGTGATATGATTTTAGCTTCTTAGATATATGAGTGGGCTGGCATTTGGTTTTGTGACTTTTGGTTTTTATTGTTGTTTTACAGAACATTTTAGAACCAGTTGGACCTGGGCCTTTTTGCTGCAAATTCTGTATAGTAAAAGAATAATTGTTTGTTTTGCATGAACTAGAAGGATTTTGCATCGCCTTTTTACACTGAAGTATCTGACTCTTTATCGTATTTGAAGGAAATTTAATTTCCTGGTATCTTAAATGTTTTACGTTTGAGGTGCTTTTACTGGTGAAATTTAGAACATGCATTCTGAATTTTTTTTAGACTTTAATAGAGTTTCCGAAACTCTGCTAAATTTCATGAAAATTCTATTAATTTGGACAGAAATGACCAAAACTTTCATTGATAATTCACTCTCAATTTCCAATTATCTGTCACTGAGAATTTGTGAAATCTCCTAAAGTTTACCTTATCTAGTAAAAATCACAACATTTCCAGTTCTCCATATTCATTGGTCCCAATAGTGGAATGTATTGGTGTAAGCCACAGTATGTTGTAAAACTCTAACATAAAGCAAATGAGAAAATCTGAATTCTTCTGCTATAATAGTTAAACAATATAGATATAAAAAGTCAGGCAAATTAAATATATAAGTGTTCCCATAGTAACAATTACTTGGCTAGTTGAGTGATTTATATTATATAAAATTACTGTTAGAAGTAATACATGCATACAATTATATGTAAAGTGTGTTCAATGTGCTAAAATTAATATTGCTCTGGGAATAATAACTTTTTATTTTCTTGACCTCTACATATTTAAATGTTTGCTCTTAATGTTGCAATGAATCTGTTTTAATTTTCTTGGATTTTCAAAAAAAAAAAGAGGTGCTGAGGATGTGGAGCAAGGCTGGGGAGCAGAGAAACATCACACAGAATCACAGCTTGAGTTGGAAGGGACCTTAAAAGTCATCTAGTCCAACTCCCTTGTCGTGGGCAGGAACATCCTCCACTAGATCAGGTTGCTCAGGGCCACATCTAATCTGGTCTTGAATGTCTCCAGGGTCGGGGAATCCACCACCTCTCTGGGCAACATGTTCCAGGGTTTTACCACCCTCATGGTGAAAAACTTCTTCCTTATGTCTAACCTAAATCTACCTTGCTTCACTTTAATACTATTACCCCTCGGCCTATCACAACAGGCTCTGCTAAAAACCTGTCCCCATCTTTCTTATAGGCCCCCTTTAGGTAATGAAAGGTGGCAATGAGGTCTCCTCAGAGCCTTTTCTTCTCCAGGCTGAACAGCCCCAACTCTCTCAGCCTCTCCTCGTAGCACAGGTGTTCCAGGCCTCTGGTCATTTTTGTGGCCTTTCTCTGGGCTTGTTCCAACAGGTCCATGCCCTTCCTGTGCTGAGGGCTCCAGAGCTGGATGCAGCACTCCAGGAAGGGTCTGGCCAAAGCAGAGTAGAGGGGTAGAAACACCTCCCTCAATCTGCCGGTCAGGCTTCTTTTGGTGCAACCCAGGACACGGTTGGCCTTCTGGTCTGCATGTCCAGCCTTTCATCTACCAGTACCCCCAAGTCCTTCTCAGCAGGGCTGCTTCCAATCCCCTGATCCCCCAGCCGGTATTGATACCGAGGGTTGCCCTGTCCTAAGTGCAGGACCTTGCATTTCTCCTTGTTGAACCTCATGAGGTTCCCCTGGGCCCACTTCTTGAGCTTGTCTCGGTCCCTCTGGATGTCATCCCACCCTTCAGGTGTGTCAACCTCACCACTCAGCTGGTGTCATCCGTGAACTTGCTGAGGGTGCACTCAAGCCCACTGTCTATGTCATTAATGAAGAGATTGAACAGTACCGGCCCCAGTATGGAGCACTGACGGACACCACTTGTTACTGGTGCCCATCGAGACACAGAGCTGTTGGCCACCACTCTCTGGATGTGACCATCCAACCAATTCCTCACCCACCAAACAGTCCACACATCAAATCCATATCTTTGTAGTTTAGATAGAAGGATGTTGTGAGGGACTGTGTCAAAGGCCTTACAGAAGTCCAGATAGATGACATCTGTAGCCCTCCTCTGCCAGACTTGCTTGTCGGGGTGTGTGTGTGTGTGTACGCTTACCCTAACCTTCCTCTTCTGGCTGATATATCTGTAAAAGCCCTTCTTATTATTCTTTATGGCCCTGGCCAGGTCTAGCTCCAGCCATGGCTAAGCTTGTGACACGATTATATACCTTAACAGAAATGAAAGTAAACTAGGCTTCATGGCTGTAGGATTGTGTATTTTGAGTTGGTGTTGCAACTTCTTACTCTGTGGTTCCCTGATGGGTGGAATCATGTTGCACAAGAAACACACAAGCAACTGGTTAACAAGAAACTCTGTAAAATGACTTTTATATGACAATGGGTGTAGCAAATCTCTTGGAATCCCATAATTTTAAACTGTGTTGCAACAAATGTGCACCAGTTTTCACTGATACTTACCCTGAATTGCTGAACTGGATATGGGATGTCTAAGAGTTGGGGGAGGAGCAAAGTGTGAGCAGATTTGATTTCAGCTTTCTAGCTGAAGTTGATGTGCATTTTGACAGAGTCTACATTTGTATAATCTAAGCAAAATTGTGTTCGTCCTGTTGTACAGTTAACAGGAAGTAATGATTCTATATAGAGTGAAAAAAAATATCATTTATGCAGATGGTTTCTTAAGTGTTATAGTTTTTCTAATGGTTAATTACATGAACCTTAGATATATTGCTTTTATATGCTGTATATAGCACCTTACCATTCATTCAAATGGGGCCATTTGTGAAGTAAAGTACTTTTCAACCTGAAAAATAGTAGATCTGAGCTGATCAGTGAACATTGCTCTTTATAACGTTACATTTGTTGGTACAGGGAAAATAATATCTTCATTTGTATCTTCATGTAAAAGAGTAAAATACAATCAAATACGTTACTGATTTTTTGATAGTTAAATCTCAGAGCTCAAGGATTTGTTAGCTTATGTGTTTCTCTATCTTTTCTCCATTTTTGGTGTACTCATAATGCTTAGCCTTGCCCTTTTTTTGCACAACTAGACAAAAAACATCAGGTCACCGGTATCAACTATCATGTTGATGACTGTTAAAATAAAGAGTTCAGTACCTCAATACTTTTATATGCATAATATTGATTAAATGAAAGCCAGCCCTGCATTTTGAGCATTACACATAAAACCCCTTGTCACAGTAAGTTAGATCCTTAGAAGTGTGCAGAGTGAGTGGACATGTAGGGTAGAAAAGGACAGATTAGAATAGAGATTCTTGAATTTTCAAGTGGTGTCAAATGCAGACTAGAAATCCTTTGTCACTTTTTACCCCAGGTCCAGCGTTTAGAGCAAAATCTGCATTTGGGTACTCTGGTTCATCTTTGCTTTCTGTAACAGAGATGTTCTTCCTCTTTTGCAGTCAGGGAGATGATCCTAATATGCCACAGCTGACCTTACAACCTGCACTCTCTACAAGGACAGGAGGACCTCCTGCAAATTGTGTTCATCCTGTTGTACAGTTAACAGGAAGTAATGCTGTTAGTTTCTGATCAGAAATCCAGATAGCTGAAATAGTGCTTTGTGAAATGTTTGGAGCTTTTTACTTTAAATAAGAAAACAAATAACAAAATACTTTGAGGGAACTATACTCATAGTGTTTGTTGACTAAGCTAAATTAACTCACCATCACAAGATATGCTTAAAGAGAAGACAAATGGAATATTGTTTGACTTCTGAATGCTGAAACTTCTGGCATTTATAGCTGAGGGATTTGTAGTGTTCAATAAAGAAGTAACCTGTTATTATGATTGGGCACAGTGAATTATAGTAAAGTGATTGCTCACCTGAGGCTGAAATTCCCAGTGTTGCATTGCTTAGGGCAATTCTACTAGGAGAATATTTTTATGGTAACATTAATGATACCAGGTACAGGAGTAGCCACAGAGCACCAGCAATGATGATGACATGTTCTCATAAAATATATGAAAGAGCAAAGGGAGGTGGACAGAGTCAGAAAAGGACCATTATTTGTGCCGTACTGTTGGCAGAAAAACTATACTGATAGATGCATATGGCTCTCCTTTGCTCTGATGTGAGGAGCAATCAGCAGAGTGCACTTTCTGGAAGTGTACTTCTGTGGTGATAAGTCTGTTAACATCAAGAAAAAATACCCAGAAGAGAGCCATGATTCAAAATGCTCTGCTGGTGATGTCCCTTCTCTCCCAGAAGCTCCATCTTCAACATCACTGACTCTTTGTTCATGAGGCTATTAAACAGAGAAAAAAATCAATACATAATTTATCATTCCACATGCGGCAGAGTTCAAGAAAGTGAAAGAAACCAATAATAGCTGAAGAAAAAGGTGGTGTTTTTGGTATTGTGCTGGGAAGGAAAATCAGTTTTTATAGGAGAAGCTTTAATATGCTTTTACACCTGTTGCATACAGGAAGCCTTATGTGATAGTTGGATTTGTGCAGGGGTTCCAGGAAAAAAATCAGGAACTAATGTGCTCTACTAGGAATGGGAAGTAACAAGTAACATTCTTCTAATCAAGAGTGCAAGTCTCAGAGTATTGATCCAGAATACAAAAAGCAGAGAATCAGGTCTTCCTCTGTCTGAAGAGGCTTTAAAACTCATATTTTGCCTTCCAATAAAAAAAAATTAAATCATGTCTAGAGAGGCAAGACTGTAAGATGTTTTCGTATTCTGTTGACATTTTTTGATTATGTATAAATATTTCCTAGGAATTCAACCAGAAGCACTTTTTCAAGGGAGCATTTTGGCTGCTAGTTTAGAAAGTCATTCCTATTCACCGTCTCCTTCTGATACCGTTTAAATACTTACATAAAGCAGAATTATTTCAGCGGGAAAAGCTGATGGACAGCCATCTCAAAATATCCAACAGATTGATAAGTAAGGCACTCTCCTGGAAGCCGTAGCATCAACTGTACATGCTGCTGTGGTCTGCACAACCTTGAATGGCATTTGCAGTGCTGAGCTGCGAGTGCCCATGGTTCTTTTTCAGACTCCCCACTTGGCTTTGTTCTGCTTGTTTGCTAGGCAATGGCATGTGACAGGCCCTTGTGGGACCAAATACTTTTGTAGGTGCTCTGCAGACTCTTTGTGTTAGTGCTTTGGCCTGTTTGCAAAGGTTTTCACCTATGCTTCTTCCCCTGAGATTCATTGATGTATCAAAGTTGCTTTGCAGTAGGGCAGGTTACACACAAAGGGCTTGTAGCCTGGACTTCTGATCTAAGACTGTATACTTCAGCCAGACAGGAAGAATTATTAATAGGTAAATGCTAAAGGGATAAGAAGGTTTTAGAAGATGGAATACTTTTTTGTTTCCTTGCTGTTTCAGAAACTTGAAACTTTAAATGTTTTTCTAATGAAAATCTGTGTGTGTATAACAGTGTGTACAGGTTTGTTTTTGCACAGCAGTATGTATTTGTCATGGGTTGCACTGTTATCCTTAAAGGAAGCTATAATGAAATCATGATAAATTACATCTATCTAACAGCACAATAGTGTGTTTAGATATGAAGTAGGGAGCAGAATGCATTTGTCAATACTGTACATTGATTTGCAATTATGCCCTGGTATCACTAGGACTCTTGGCACTTAAAAACATAGGGTCAGTTTAGCTCTGGAAGGGAGTTCTGGAGGCCATCTAATCCACCCCCCTGCTCAAAGCTGGATGATTTCATAGTTAGCTTGATCAGGACTTTACACAGATCAGTTTTGAAAGCTTCCAGTGATGGAAATTTCACAGCTTCTCTGGACAACCTCTTCAAGCTCTTAAGAACTCATCATAAATTTTTTTTTTCCTCATATCTAGACAGAATTTCTTTTACTGCAACTTGTAGCCATAACATTTTGCCCTTTTGCTGTGCACTTTTTGAAAGAATTTGTCTTTGTCTTCTCTGTCTGCAGCCCAGCTCATCCCTGACTAGATCAGCCTGAAGTTTTTTCTTCTCTGATCTGAATAAACTCAGCTCCCTCAGCCTTTTGGCTCACAACATCTGCTCTAGTCTCCAACTACCTTAGTGGCCTCTGCTTCTCTCCTGTTTTGCTGATATTTCTCCCACATTTGAGGGAAGAGAGGGGGGAGACGCAAACTCCTGATAAGACGCAAACTGCTGATGAGAGCTATGTGGTATTTCAGGGTGGCTACAGGGTGAATAGCGCATTTCAGTTGTTTAATGAATAAATCCACATTTTTGTACAGTCAGAAAGTCTTTTGCTTTTCAGGATTGTGTTGATTTTGATGAAAACTCTAATAATATAGGCTGATATTTGAGTTTGCTCTCTCTTCTGAGACACACTTTTTATTCCTTTATAAAGTTTACTTCTTTGCCAAACTATGAGACAGGAACCTAGTTCCAAAATTTTCTTTTGTTTTTTTCTTTGTAACCCCTACAGCCCAGAATTCAGAGTTGGAATATCAGTCTTCAGTGACTTGGCAGAACTATAAGAAGCAATATATTCCTGCTACATACCACACTGGGATATGTGAACAGAAGAAAGAGAATGAGTAGGGACTTGATATTGCTAGACCCCGAACCAGTGAAACGAAGGGACAGACTTTACAGTTAGTTGTGAAAGAATATTACTGCAGAACCTCTACTGAGAACGACCTGGAAAGACTAAAAGTAGTTGTGATTTTGTTTCTATGTGTGTGTGAATGAGTTAGTTAAAAGTATTCGGTCTTAGTAAGTTAATTGTCTTTAACAAAACACATTTTTCTATTTACATACCTACCATACATCTAGTGTGTTGTAGTGACTCTTGGAAAATGACAAGTTTTCTCCTGTTCTTCTGAAAAAAGGAAATGAAATCCATGGGCCTCCTCCTGATGCTATTCCATTAGCCTGGATTGAACTGTACCATTTTATTTCAACAGAGAATTTTGATACGGCAATATACAGCTTCTTCAGCTGTTTTTATTACTGCTGATTGCCATAATATTAGTTTTGCCTTTCAGTTTACTTTGTTTTGCTTGCATTTATACCTTTGTTGTGCTGGATTCACCTCCGTGAGTTTGATGTGATAACTTAAGTGCAAGATACATCTCCATGGGAATTCTGCATGCAGGAATGATCCTCTGGGAAAGGAGATAGATTACAGGATCTCTAGGTGGCTTCCTTAGAGGTTTATTTTGGACCTGCCAGTTCCAGACTTTGTGGAGCTTATGGATAACTTATGGAACCAGGCAGGTTGTCAGCTCCCCTGTCTTTTAGTTCCCTGTTGTTGTTTTTAAAGCAAGGTCTTTCTTGTCTGACAAGGACTCTGCCCGATGAGTGAGTGGTCCTGTAATTGTGGTTATTCCAAACAGTCATTTTACTGCCAGCTGTAAAGGATTAGGAATGTATGGTTTGTGCATAGTGTGTACTGTGAAACTAGTTAGCTAGAGTCAAAATGAAAATGGTTTCTATTTCATGCAGTGATTTGCACTTTACGCAACAGAAATATTTAACTGTTGTTAACCTATTGTGGAAAAAACTACCATAGCTTTTCATCTTTGCACATCTCTGCCCATGCAAGGGTGTGGGAGACTCATGCCTAGTGGATCTTGGAGTTTCTGTTCAGTTTTGGGTAGCTGATGTCAAGAAAGGACAGTTCTGTTAGTCAGTCACTATGGCAGTGTCACTGTACCTTCAGGATTTCCTCATTTAGGTACGTTCTCTACTGCCATGTGTGATCTAGAGAGCTTGCTTCAATTGTTGCTCTCAAGCACAAATACCTTGACTATGAACCTTCATAATTTTCTTGCAAACACAATGCAAACAGTGAATCACAGTGGTTCTTCATATAGTATTAACTAATTCCTTTCACTGGTGGTGTTTTGAATCCAGGTGAACAAACTCATTAGACTGGCAGTCTAACGCTCACAGGTAGGTCAGGAGCATGAGATTTCTGCTATAGCTTTATTCCAGGACCTGCTTATGACCAAGTTTAAATTTTGCAATTGGTCTTTGCTGATATGGGCTTTGCAGACAGATATCTAAAGATATTTTGAGGACAAGATATCGAAATCTGGAAATTCTTAGATAATGAATTTATCAGTGCCTATACTTCATACTCCAGTCTTAAACTCTTCCCCTGAAAGATAGTTTCCTGCATTTCTTATATTTTCATTTAAGGATTTTTCAGGTTAATTTTTTGAGTGATTTGGTGCCAACATCTAACTCATATTTATAGTTCTGCTTTAACAATACCATGATCTCAGTTCAATGAGTGTAGATTTTTTTATTTGGCATACATGAGTGATTTTCAGTCTCACAACTGAAGTAATTTAAACCTTCCAAATAGGCTCCAAATATTTCCAGAGATGAGATCTATATTTACATAATTTAGGGTTGTTGTGGTTGAGTCCACTTAAATAATGTATGATGGAGAGTTCTTCCTGTAAGCAGTCATGATTAGAAGACTGTAGCACTTCCTTTTGTAATTAGGAAACCCATTGCCGTGAAATTATCAAGTTGGAGTTAATTGTTTAGGGACTGCATCATCCTGTGTGCCTCCAAACATTTATATTGTTTTTTCTCTGTGTTTAGATGTCAGCATTTGGAGTAAAAAATAGCTGAATATTGATCTTGATCTCTGAGGCTATGTGCACACCAGCAGTCTGCTTTCAAGCAGTAAAGCGTTTCTGAAGCAACCCCCCTGGCTGTCTCCATTTACAGCACAGTGGGTTCAGTTTTCAGGGTGGTCGTGGTGCATGTGAAGTAGTTATCTTTCAGAGAATATTAATCCAGAATAACTCCTCAGGCACTGGAGGCTCTTTGGAACAGGTTTAAGGGTCTGAACCAACAAACATGCCACCTCACCATGAAGTACCTAAAACACAGCAGGAGGCTTTTGAACCACAGAGAAATCCTGCAACATATTGAAGCAGTTCTTTTACTGTATCAAGAACTAAATGTCATCTGTATCTATCCTCTTCCAGCTCTCAGTGCTTTGTTTTGACTGCTACTCCTTCGTCACTCATCTACACTTTTACTGGTATGTAACCTTCTCTCATTTTCCCCCTATTTTACCTTTAGTTGCCATAGTCCTTTGCTGAAACCCTTTTTTCCTTTTTCAAAGTTTATAAAATATTTTTTTCTCCCCACCTCTCCTTTTCTCCTGGGTCAAAGTCTTTTTACTCAAGTTCTGGTGAGGTGCCACTTGTGGTCTTAAGAAGATGTTGCTGCTTACTGATCTGTGTTATCAGAGTTGGAAATTTTTCACGTGGCAAGACGATCCAATGGCTCTATCAGGCAATGATTAATCTTATGGCTTCTGCAAGATGCAAAAGACATGAGCAACAATGGATAAAATTACAGAAAAGTAAGATGGTACTCTGGGAAGACCCAGAACAACAATGAACTTTGAGGTAGCACAGACGTACATCTGTTCTGGAGAGCTTAAAGAGATTTTTGGGCAGGGTCACATCATCAGACCTGGTGCTATTTTAGATCTCTGTATTCTGGCTTCTCAGACCATGACATAGGAGAGAGTCTGGAAGAGCTGCTCTGGGATTCATGACCTGTGGTCCTGCACAAGGCCCCTGTCTGCAATAACGCATCCAGGGACACTTTTTTGATATGCATTAGCAACAATCTTCTGGTGCCAGCACTCCTGACTTCACCCTGGTTGAGTTTACTGCTTTTTCCATATGTCTTATAGAAGTGCAAAATGCTTCTGGTGGCACAAGGCACAAGCACAAGGGTGGAAATTCTGGGTAAGCATCATGCGTCACTGGTCTGACTGGGAGAGATCCTGTGCCCTTTAAAGAAGCTCCCTGGAGCAAATGAACCATGATAGCAAAATACCCATGTCAGAAACAGATTTCCTGGCTGCTGTCCTGTATGAGTGTTTAGGTCAGCACTGGTGATCAAGTAAGTGGTGCACATGGCTTCCATGGTGGCACCATCTTCCGGTCTTCCCATACAGAGGCCCTTCCGCGCAGCACCTTCAGGTCCTCAAGCACAACAGATACAGGCTGATGCTGTTGTAATGACATTGTGCATCATAACATTGTGAATCTTCTCCTGCACCACAGACAATGAGAGGAGGTGAAGAGTCCTGTTTATCTGACATGCAAAAGGAAGTTGAAGCAAGGGTCGCCTGACACGACTTTTCCCCTGCACCATCTGACAGTGTTGCATGATCGTCTGTCCTCAGGTAACCTCCGAGGTGGCTGATTCTGAGAGTTTCCCTTATAATGCATGTTGTTCAGTGCAGAAGGCCCTGACTTCTCTAAACACGACACTGAGCAGCCCCTTCAGTCAGAGGAATGTGGGATCCATGGGAGGACACAAGCTGTGGAACTGCAGGTCTGTAGGAGATACTTTCTCATGCAGGCTGGCTCTTAAATTCAGAAGAGGAACAGCTGTTTAGCTATGTGCATGACTGGTGGGACAATTAGCAGTTAGGAGTGAAGCTTTTCACCACCACAGAATGTCTTTCAGTTGAGACTTGCTGTTCCAAAAGATATCATGTGGCCCGGTCAGACAGTATGGCCTCTGTAATACAGGAGCTGAAAACAGACCATGATAGCTTCTTCCACTGATGCAGCCTAACCTGATTCTGACAGATAATTTTATCTGGTATCTGATACATGATCTCTCTTCTTTTTTATTTTTTTTTCCAATAGAGAAGGAATGATGCTGTCACTGAAATGTGATGATTGCTTACCCTGCATGGACACATGTTGTTAAGTGTATGTGCTGGAATCAGGTGTGTATCTATTCTGCATATATATGCAAGAGAGTAGAGAGGCTAGGGGCCCTTCTGTCTTTTGCTTTATCCTAAGAAGCCATGGGTAGCCTTTTCATTTGATTGAATCATCAGTGAAACTCTGGTGTTTAGTCAATCATGGTCTTAGAAAAGATGCAGCAGCTATATGCCACACGGTAATAAAAACCCCAAACAGAAAACACTGGCAACACATCTTTTTCTGCATAGATCACATTCTTCTATTCTTTGAATTGTTAGGCTTATTAATGAAACCTAAGTAAGAAATTAATGGTGCTACAATGTCAGTAGGTTCTGTGTTTCACATGGTTGGGGTAAAAACTGTAATGACCATTTCCCATGCAGAGGAAAAAGATTGGATTGTAAGGGCTTTCTCTTTCAACAAAATAGTTCAACCTGCTTTAGAAAGAAGTAAATTGCAAGCTTGAGATGTTTCGCATGCCATCTTTGTAGCCCTTTGATTTCATTCAATAGCTTGCATTGCTCACGGAGGTTAACAGAAACTGAGAGTGACTGGGTAGAGCCAGTACAGAGGCTAAGTTTAATCAGCTCTGCCAAGCCTGTCAAAATAATTGTTTTTTGTAGACATGCACCAGTCTAGTACATGTAAATGAGTTTTGAAACTTTTGGTGTCTCAGTCATGTCAATTTAAGGCATGTGTTTCATGATGATGCTCCTGTTCCAAGCTGTCTTAATATATTGTAGACAAGGATACACGTGTTCAGTAGAAGAATTTCACAGCTCTTAGATATAGTAAGTTGCAGGGTTTTATTTCCATAAGGAAGCTATACTCATCAGAAAACACTAGAGTGCTTGCCATGCTGCTGAGCTACAGCATTCAGTAGCTTAAGCTGAAGTGGACAAAACAAGAAGAGCAATGGGAATTGCTTTTAAATTATGCTGAGAATGTAATGTGTCTCTGTGGCAGTGGGGTCACGATCAAGAATGACTCCACCACCAATAAATTCTGCTGTGCCAAGCTTTGACATTAACACACAGGAAAGCCAATAATGTTCTCATTTTATTTCTATAAAGCAATACAACAATTGTTAATCATATGATTGTTGTGAGAAAAATAAAAAAAACACAGCAGCGAAATTCTTAAGTACTTGGAGACTGCAAACTATTATAGAAGATGATGGTTCTGAAGGCTCTTATAGGTTCTTATTGAACCTTATTTTTCCATCAAGCTCCAAATTCTTTTAGCACATTGCTGAATTTTCAATTTACTCATTGATGTTAAGGCATTTTGTGGGACAAACTAATAGAACATGGTACAGATATTCTTTCAGGCACACAGAGTCAAATTGTGTAGATTGTGGTTGTTATGTACAAGAGAATTTTAAAGTGTTACTGCTAAACATAGAGACCAGCATCTGCACACATAGAGGGTAACTGAACTCCTGCTTTGACTCATTGAAAGCACCGTGCTGTGGGGAATTCAAAAGAAACTGGATTGTCTGCTCTTATAGCTGTCTTATTTTTATTGATTTATTTTTTTTGTGACAGTGGGTGCCAGTGGATGACAATTGTTAGAAGTTGTGATGTGCAATGTTAATAATATCCTAAGCGACCGCTATGTGGAAATGTGTGATGCTACTGTTTGAGTAGGGTGTGTTGCCCCACTTCGTGTTACTTTTTTCTTCTGTATGGTACACATTCTTCTAGGTGTGCTAGGGTTATATAAATATATAAGAAAAATGGGCAAAATGGTTTTTATACGTCAGCATAAGAAAGGTTTATAGAATATTGGTGAAATAAGAAAATAACATACTTCTTTTCAAGAATAAGCCTTTATTTTGAAAAACAAAATAGAGATGCATTCATTCATTTGTAAATGGAAGTAATTAACCTTTAAACATACAAAACTTCTTTATGTACTTAATCATATTCACACTGCCACAGGGCACAGAATTATGTTTTATGATTCCCTACCTAACTATATGGATCCTGAATATAAAAAGTAAAATGCATAAAACACTATAACTGATAAATGTTTATGTAACTGCTTTTCATCTTGTGACTATTTTTAAGATACACCAGTGTTTGGAACTAAAAAAATTCAATAGTTTGTTCCTACATTATTTATATTCTCTTTCTTACCAAATGAAGAAGGGGTTGATGATTGCTGTGAAAGTTGTATTATTCTACTCTGAATCTAATGTTAGTAGCAAAACACAAATTTTTTAAATAATTAAACAAGTAAAAGTCTCCAAACCAAATGATGCATCACTTGGTCTTTATTAGGCAGGCTATCCTCATGTATTTATCTAAAGTTTGAGCTTCTCCATGATTCCTATTTTTATTTTCATATTTTTATCTGTTTTTTTCACTCATTTCTCTAGTTATCCTACATTCGTAAATCAAAAATTGATCTACTCCTCTGTCTCACTCTTTCAAGTGTTATCACACTTTTTTTGACTTGTTGGCTGAAACTGTGTATACCAGTTAGGGAAATTCTTATTGTTAAATCAACTTTATTGTCTTAGTATGTTTAAGACATTATAAATTAGGTATGGCTTCTACTGTTGGAGATGTGGCCCACAGAAGTAGTTTCTAAATTAGCAAGTTGTAAATACTCTGTGACAGGTTTTTGCTTCCACTTGGTTGTTTTACCAGTAGGTTAATGAAGAAGTAAAGCATAACTATGCCATTAATTACTTAACCTTATATAGTCTCTATATTTTTGTATACTCCAGTGAATGTCATCAGTGTGCTTAAATTAAACCTGAAGAAAGAATATATATGCAAATCCTGATTGTTTATGAATAACCAACATGGACAGTTTTAATAAGCAATTAATGAGATTTTGTTCTAACTCTGCACGAGGTCACAGCCAGTCTTGCTCACCTCTTCTCCAAGCACTATTTGAACAAGTATCATTAATGTTGTAGTGCATTTTTTATGCTAATTGTGACAGAGCAAATATATAAAATGGTCTTGAGTTGGATGTGGTAGTACTTACCCTTATGGATATTTATCTTGATAGCACTAGGAGACAAGGAGTTGAATAAATTTAAAGCTTTCTTATTCTGGTGTGTAAGACGTTATCTCCAGTCTTATACAGACTGTTGTAGCCACCTTAAAAATGATTTTCATTCCCTGTTTGATCGTATCTTTCCCTCAAATTCACTTAATTAATAAAAAAAATATGTAGCTCTTCAGCTAAAGAGATATGAGGTTAAGAGCTTGAAATCTTTGCCCATAATGAAAATCAAGCTATGTTAGACATGAGGAAATCCACTTCTCACTTTCCTAGAGTGGTGAGAAAAGCAGTAAGCTAAATTGACCATTGAGAACTATATTTTACTATTTTTCACAAAAACAACCAAAGGACAAAGGAATTAGACATTACGTAATCAAAACAAACCAACTGGAAAAAATGGATAACCACTGAAATCACTTGTCAAGTGAGACTGAGAAGAGATTTTTACAATCAAGGTACAAGATATGAAAACTGAAGAAAAATCAAGAGAGTGAGTATACACTCTTCAAACAATTCCCCCATTAAAATTTAATATCTTATTTTGTCCAATGGGAAAAAAATTGAGCTGTTTTCAAAGCAAACTTACCATAAAATGTAGGTCTAAAGACTCCCTATGTTAATCAGCATCATTTTCCCTTATCTATGCAGGGGGAAAAACAGATAGACTTGACGTTGGACTAATTTTCATGGGCCCTGACTTAGGAGCATCACTTTGCTCCAGGAGGGAAGAGATGCCCTAAGGCTTCAACAAAACCTTTCATTGAACTTAAGGGTTCAATAAAACTTCACCATCAGAGCACGGAGAAGCACAGAGGAAAATGACAGGATCTGCTTTAGACTAAGATGGATGTCACTTCTTTCAGCTAAGGTAGTTCCATTGTGTAAAATAACTTAATTTTCTTTGAGTAGGTGTTGAAAATTACCCTTAAATATCTCTTGCTCTTCAGAAGGCTTCAATAGAAAAGACAATAGTTTTAGACCCAGTATGTTTAGGGCAGTTAGATCTCCAACTAGTAGAAAGGGATGTATATCTGCAAAATGAATTGCACTTTTTTACTCTACAATGTAAAGAATATTAACATTGCTTTTTAAATGTATCTGTTAATCTTAGAACACTTTATCCTTTGTGCCTACTTGAAGACATTATAATGTATTGAGAAGCCTGATGGTGATTTCAGGGGCAAATATTGATTTCTCATAGCCGGGGTGAAAAACTGATTATAATGAGTGTGACTAATTAAATTTGTCAATACTTATATCATCAGGAAGTTCCCCGAGTACATTTCAAGACTGAGACACTTTGTTCATGAGAATGGACAGTTATGCATGGTGGCATTAGGTAGGATTCTGTGGCTTAACCAATAGACCTGATTAAGATTTTTTTTTAAGTACTTGAGCTGTGGAGAATAGGGACTTAAATTTCCTGCTATTATCACACAACTGGATTTTTCCGGTTTCTACTGCAAGTTCTGTGCATGTTTGACAATTTGTCCCAAGAAGAGGTCTCAAGGGAGCTAAACCAGCATTTTTCATTCAAAGAACCTCACCTCTGAAGTCTACCACTGCAAGGAAACATACTCTAGTGAGCTAGGAATTAGTCACAGAAACAAAGTATTCATAAGATTTGTTGTAACAAGACTTTCCTTCAGAACTGTTTCCTCCATCATCAGTGAAATACAGTGCTGGAACAGACTTCTGGGTGCCATATAATTCATCCCCCCTCCTTTATAGATGTTATTCCCCTGCAAGTATTTGTCAGCTGTATATTTTATGCTAACGGGTGACTGCCTGATCTGTTCTTGGATGTCTCCGGTACTGGAGATTCTACAGCAGTTTCTAGTACCTGAATATCTTTACTGTTCTTCTAATACCCTGACTAACTCTTCATTGCCGTAGTTTACTTACACAGAGAACAATTTGTTCTGAGTAATGTTAAGGCTGATGCTATCTTCCCTGCATTCTTTTTCCCTCTAGAATATAGGGAAGAATGAACATACATGCATGTGCATACAAACACCCATACACATATAATTTAGTTTTTGGTCTGATCATTCTTGCTTTTTTCCTTGAGGTCTCTATCCAGTGCAAAAAAAGTGATCAATACTAGACATACTACTCTCTCCTTGCCGGTTCTGGGAACATCAGAAAGTTTCCTTTTCCTTCACAGATACATCCACACTGGGAATGTATCTATTTGCAAGCACTGCTGAAGAACTTTTCCTTGGTGATTCCTGTGGGAGGGATCCCATATATCTGCATGTGCTATCAATGAATCATCTCTGAGAGGGACAGAGTAGATACTCTTCTCTCTAAGTTCATCTCAATTGCTTCATGAAGTAAGAACAAATTTTTCCTCCTCTCAGAACTTGATCTGCATCCTAACTTCAGATAGTAAAGACTATTTTTCCCCTCCAGCTCTTGAGCTTTTAGTGTAGGAAGCCTTCTCTTCACAGACTTTCTTTCCTATCTTCAGATTAAAAAACCTTTCAGCCTTTATACAGTGAATGGCTGCCCTGCTAGCTTCAAACATTGTGTTTCTTGTGTCGTGTTGATGCAGCTGCAATTCCTCTTGCCATGGTGTGAAGCACATTATGACTGCTTGACCCCTTCAAACACGAATTGTAACTATCGATGACACCTGAAGCATGCTTTTTGCAAACCCACAAAGTCTCCTGATGGTCTGGGACAGTTGGAATGCCTTACACTAATGGGATATCATTGAAAAGAAGGAAAGATGGTGTCTTAGAATCAGAAATGTTCATTGTCAGTCCCTCACTCTTTGGAAATCAGTTTCTCCCTCTTTGAATTGTATCAGCAAATAATAACTATGAATTATTTTTCAGAAATCACTGAATGTCACTAATATTACTGTTACCACTAGTGTGGGGCTCAGAAGTTTCAGGAGATCTCGAGTTTCTCAGAGGAGCTCCAAATTTCAGAAGAGACTCTAAATAGTGGAGGAAAAGAACTTGTTCAGTATTTGCAGTGTTGAGATGCTGCGTTTCATGCACATGTACACATACTAAGTAGTATCTGTTGAGATTTTGCTAAATCCTCCAGACAACCTCTGAAAAGAGACTGACCTTTTGTCTTCTACTTATTGCCTTCCAAATGTCAATATTGTTTTATAACACCATATTAATTTTTATATAAATCATATATAAAATACCCATAAAATTCAGGATCCTGGGAGGCAGACGATATATATTTTCTGTAAGGTCACAGTGCTAACACAGCTATCTTGGCTCTAGCACCCAAATTAGTTATAGCAGAACTAGCTTGCAGTACTCACACCAAGCATGGCTTTGTGTCTCATGTGTGACACCTGCTGTGATTGCCAAGGTAAGTGACACCTGCGAGACCCAATCTCCAAATATTTGTCCAATGTATCTCACACTCATTAAATTCCATGCACTCATAGTGGTGGTGGTGGTGAAGGCTGGCAGAGGAGGGCATGGTGCTATATTCCTGCATAAAGATTAGCCAGGACATATGCAGAGTGCTCACACAGGATATCCAGGGTACAGATTGCACCTTATCCTGTATCTAGACTGGCTAATACATCTTCCATTTAACAGTATCTACTGCGAAAAGCAGAAATAGCCACTGAAAAGGTAACAAATCCCTGCTCTCCCACACTATTGAATGTGCAGCTTAATCACAAGGCTAAAGAAAGTTGCTCATCTCTTCCTCCCATTCTCAGCTCAGTGAATCATTTATTTCTCTATGCAAAGTAGACAAGAGTGATGGTGATCCTTTCCCCTGTGGCTCCATAGCCAAGTCTTTCTTTTGCAATGTATTGATAAGTTTCTATTCCCTTCAGCACAATGAAAGCTGAACTCAGGTTTCTAATATTGAAGTGAGATTCACAGGAGAGGAGGTGTCCTGACCTCATTGTGATTTAAAGAAAAAAAAATCCTTGCTGTGCAATTTGTTATCTGTTTTTTTGACTTTTTTTTTATTTTTAAAGAGTACAACCAGGGGAAAATTTTCAGATATGAGTTCCAAGTAGAAGCGCATATTTCCTTGTAGCCTTGATTTGGGTTTCTAACCCAGGCTTTTCAGGGTGCTAGCACTTCTCTGAATTACATTATGAGGATGTTTGCTCTCCCTATGAAATTTATTAGTGGTCTGTGTCTATTGCATTGCTGCAGCTACTGGGCCCCAGCACCTCTCTAGTTAGTCCTTTCATAGATCTGACCCTTAAGCTCAGTGTAGATTACCCTCTTTCTCTTAATGTAGGTGTTTACAAGGATAACAGCAACTAACTTACAGTTGAAAGCCTAATATTGTAAATTAACAGAAAACTAAATATAAACAGATTCACCTGGATTCTATGAGCTAAGCATAGATCTTCTTTTAGCAGATGCATACTGCATCTGAAGAAAGGATAGCAATAACAGAAACACTCTAAAAGTATCTACAGCCTAAAGTGTGTGTGTAAATTATAATAAAATATCAGACTTACATAAAACAGTGTCTGCCAGCTATTTTTTCAACTTCTGTTTCATCAGTATCTAGTCCCCCACTGCTTGAAAGCTGTAATAGTCTTAGCCTTATTCCGAATAGGTGGTCATGAATGTCCTGTGTACAAATACATGCACAGATATGTGTACGTCCATTCCGTCTTCAAACTACACCAGATAAGTTCTGTGTTTCCTGTTAGTTTGGCTGTAAGTTTTAGAGAACAAGATGTGGCTATTTTTAGCAGAATATTCTTCAATATGATAAGTATTCTGGCTTCTTCCTTTGTCTTATGAGAAGTACATTAATTAAAACTTAAAGCAGGAAAGATGATCCTGTCCTCCCAACCCCTTGTATTATAGTTTTTATTTTGTGGGTCTGAAAGGCTTTTTGGAGTTTTCTGTTTGTTTTTCACATTTAATCAAATTTTTGCATTTTACAACTTGTCATTTTGTCCCCTTTAAAGAACTCATAATGAATTCATAATGCAGAGTAAAAAGTATGTAATAGTGATCTGATTTGATCATCTATCTCACTGTATTGTATAGTTGCTTCAAAGAATACTTCTGTCTATGGGAGTTTCAATCAAATCCCTGATTGAAATTTACTATTTTACCTAAGAATATTCCAGAATCAAGTCTATAAATATGCAAGATACAATCAGTTTTTCTTTCTAACTGTAATATACGACATAGCCTGCAAATTGCTCTTCATATTCTCAGATAAACCTCCGCAAAACCATAAGACTTGATTTTTATTTAACTCCTTCATCAAAACCCTTGGTTGCTATGATGGCATGGAAATCTAGAATTTTAGGGGCTGATGCTGTTCAGTGCCCACCAAAACTACAAGCACACTTATTTCACTGTGTTTGCTGACTTGTTCATGTTTGTTTCCCATCATAAATCTTTCACTATCTGAGATAAAGAATTTTTTGTCCCATTTTTATAATTTCTATCAGACTGGGGTCATGTTATGATTAATCATTCTTAATGGTGACCAATAACCATCCAAAAATTTATCTTAATATTAGCTTCCCACAGCAGTGGCTGTTTAGGATTGGCACTCTGGTGTGTAAAGTCATTATATTTCAGATCTGTATGATCATTACTGGTTTCTCATGCTAACCTCTAGCACGGCAATGAGATGGTCCATTTCTCAGCATGTCTACTTCAGCTGTGGTACACGTACTACCTTTGTGCTTTGTACTTGTGCCAAGAGTAGGATTGTGTAGGATGACATGCTAGGTCTTTTTCGGTTTTGATGTTGCCTCTTCTTAAAATGTCAAATCACCTCTTGAAGCTTTCCACTTGTCAAATATAAAGTGGTTTAAGTGTTCAAATTTCTAGTTATCTTTTCTTGAAAATCTTGAGTAGTTCCTCTACACTAGTCTTTTCCGAGGTAGAAATCATCAAAATGACGTCTAAAAGAAACTGAGCAAAAAATGCATTGAAACTTTCAGGTGAATGGCTGATATCTGCTAATCCTTTGGCACAAAACAGATAGTCCTGCAGTAACATGTCAGAAAATACATCGCACATCTAGGAAAGCAGCAAGTCTTGAAAAAACTTCTGAATGCCTGAATTTGAAGAGTGTATATTCTATCTTGCTGTAAGTATTTTATTGCAAAAACTGAAGGTACATGAAGGGAAAGGAAGGATGTTTTGTGTGTATATTGAATTACATTCACAGAACGGATGTTAGGTTTGCAGCAGGTCAGAAATGTTCTGGGACTTCCTTACTGCTTTGAAGGAAAAGGGCAGGAAAAGGTCAGATAACAGCTCTAAATGATGTGAGTGTGTGGATAAGCATTTCAAAAACAGCAGCCTCCAGACTTGCTGAATTATGGCACAAACCGTATGTCACTCCAGCTCATCTCACTGCAGAATGGAGGCATAAAGTATTCCTATCTTTTGTGCTTTTGCAATACAAAAAATAAAAATTGTGATCAAACAGCTATATTTGGAGAAAGAATAACTTAAATTTATTATTTCTAGTCAGTATCATAGCCATCAAAACAAAAATGACAATCAGTAATATATTCAAAGAAAGGATTCATATGTATCACGTACATTATATTCACATTCAAGTGACAGATGTGACACGTTGCAGTACAAGGAAAAGATCAGCTGAGATATTTCATATTTTTACTGACTCATTGACTGACACATTCAGATAAATTTATATAAAGACTGCATTTGTCAGAGTTGTCTGTAATCCAGGTGTCATTGCCCAGGATTAGAATGGTATTTCCAGACCTGCGATGGATTCTCTTCCTTTCACCTCTTCCATATTTTTCCTGTGATGACTAATGCAACACAAGATCTTCCTGGTCAAAAAGGTCGTATTGCCTTTTCATTCTCAGAATCTTTCTTCACTCTTCTTGCAGGATCTCTGACTATTTTGACTCAGTGTTTCTTTTGAGGTTGCTGTCCGAGTCTCTTTGCAAAAGAGGTAGCCAAAAATTCCAGTCCTTAGGTAGGTTATTTTTTTAGATACGCTTCTCAGTGCAATTCTCCAAGGTTAATTATCCCTGATGCATATAAATTTGTAGATTTATTGAAAGCAATCACCACTGTGATGAATTCATATAAACCAGTATCTTTATTGTGCCGCTATTTACATTTCTGGTTTTGCATTTGCAATACAGCATTTAGCATTACATTTGAAGTCAGGCTCTGATGAAGTTTGTGAGTAACTATAAGAGTAAATCACGTTTTAGAAGTATACACTGGAATGCAGTGACTGTCAGAACACCACTTTCATCAATTAATCTTCATAGAATGATGAGCAGCCTGAACAAATTCTCTCCTGCTCTCACTGTTTTTTTCTGATGTTTATCTTACATCTTTCATAATATATAAAGAAAGATAATTCTAAGCTGTAATTGGGGCTTCTTAATCTTAGAAGCCTTCTATTAATTACAAATTTGTCATTGACTTATCTTCGGTGTGTGCATAAGTTTCTGGAAGGTCTTATGTTTGTAAAGGAAAAAAAAGTCTCTAAACTTGTACTGGAAATTTGTTGATGTCAAATAAACTGTGTGAATACCTCCTTTGACAATTTTTTTTCTGAGATCTCAAGGTTCCATTTATGGTTTCAGAAAGTCCAAGTAAGTAGGGAAAACAGATATGAGAGTAATTTAAAATATTATTTTTATTTTTCAGAACAATTTGGGGTTTTTTAAAGACCTTTTATTTGCTAATAGTCAGGTTTGGCTTTTTACTTTTTTTAATTATTATTTTTTCATCTGTTTTAAGAGAAAAGCAGACTTTATTTATAATTCTTTCACAATGGCATTGAATTCTAATTATATACTATTTATTCTTAATATAATAGGTAAACATTCTGGAGGGAAGTAATTTTGATAGCAAGACTTCCAGCAGACATGTATGCACTCCTGTCCTGAAAGCAAATCAATATGTTTCTGCCCTTTTGGCAGTTTATAATGGCTATTGGTTTACAGTGTGCAAGCTGCAAAACTTGTTTTCTAAAACAAGAAAAAAAGCAATTTGAGACACCAAATTCTGTAAAAAAAATTATGTGCAGTTAGGTTACTGATTTAATACTACTACTCTAGTGTGCTGTGTTACATAAACAAATTGAGTTACAAGACTCATGTTTGTCAATAGGCAACTTTTACAGTAACTGCCAATTTTTCATTTTTTACAGATGCAAACTTTTAAAAAGGACCAAAATGGCTAGAAAAATTGTCATTACCCAAAAGTTCTCTTCGTTAAGATGGACTCAATTGTCTCAAGTGTATATCTAGCATTTCTGAAAGATTCAGGGGGAAGACTAATATAATACAGAATTCTTCTAGGCAATGTAAGAAATAGCAGTTTCAATCAAACTCTTAAGACAATTTATCACCAGGGCACTGATTGACAGCAGTGACAGCAGCAGTTCCTGAACCAAGTCGCTGTTGGACTTGCAAGTTGATTCTTTCTGGGCCATCTGGAAGCAAACCTGAGCAATATGTCACCTTTGTGAGCCCAGATATTGCCTGGGCCCTGAGATGCCTGAATTTTCCACATGACTGTTGCCAGCCAACAGGCACAGAGACAAAACTTCCTTCCTACCCCATGGCTGTCATCACTCTTTTTTTTTTTCTTTTTAAACTTTTAGTTTTGAACAATTTCTGCTAAGAACTGCCAGCCTCATGCTAGTGCTCCCAAGAATGCTGGAGATTCATTTAGTCTCTCTCTAAAATATTGATAATACGAAATTGTAGGTTAGGTGCTGAGTAATAAAAATAGCAGCCAGTTGACCTGTTAATGCAAAAGTGCTTCTCCTGGCTAATCATAATTTGCATAGAAGTCTGAAATGCTTCATTTTTTCTCCATCTTTTTGTTCTGTGGTCATGGAAAATGTCAGGTATCAGGTTTATCAGAGGTACAAAAATTTACTTCAGAAAAATATTCTCTTTTGGTATCTTTTCCTCAACTGAGTTGCTCATACCCAGATTTTCAGCAGAGCTATAAAATCATAGAATCAAAGAGCTATGATGCAAATCTAGAGTAAACTTGGCGTAATTTCACCAAATTGGTATAACTACCGCAGATAAACAGACTATTAATCCAGTTTGAATTTTTCTCTCATCTGCCTCTGCCTCTTGTGGCTCTTTGGAGAGGAAAGATGAAACTTGTTTTTTTTAAAGCAGGCTGTGATTGGCAGAGTGTTAGCCACAGAGATACAGCTGATAATGCCTGCCTTGCCAAAAGCAATACATTTATGAAGCACCCAGCTTCAGAGCATTCAGGGTGTGAACACTACCAATCTACCCCTCAAACTGGATTTCAATACAGTGTGTGCTCCATTGCCAGTTGGGTACTTATTTGTGAGCATTGTTATGCTATGCATACAGCCTGCTGTCTTGAAGTTGTTCTGAGAATTGTGCTGATGACCTACATTGGAAGGTAGTATTTAATTCCAGATTTTTAAATGAGGCATACCATTTGCAAAATTTCTGAATAAAATTACGTTCTGGATCAATGTGAGCAAGGAAATCAGTAACATCCAAAAAAAGAGTGAGAATTAAGGGTTCAAAAGCCTGAGATTTATTATTTTCTGTGCCAATCGAAGGCTGTCTTCATGTTCAGTGTACAAAAGGCCATTTGGTTGTTACTGAAATTGCTGACTAAAATACGCAGAGCTGACACATTTGTCAGAAGACTGACAGGCATCTGATTCGATAAAGGTTTCCAGCCTTTTGTTTGACATTTTGGTGGTTGGTTATCACTGGGAAGTAGATTGTTAGTGAATTATTTTCATCCTGTAGCTCATGCAGATATAGCTTATTTTATAGCTCTGCCATTCCTAAGACACAAAACAACACTTTCTTCCTTTCCACATGCACTTGGGTGAAACTTTTTTAGCAATACCACTGCTTTGAGAGAAAATACTTTACAAAATCTGTAACCTCTCAACACTGAAGATGATGATCATCACTGCAGGCAGATAAGAGCTAAATCTGTGGGTCGTTTCCCAGCATTTCATTTCTTTAATACCTTCATGTACTTCATAATTCCCTCAGAATGCCCATGACAACTAAAAAGAAGTGTAAACCTCATGCAAATATTTTTCCCCCTGTGGTAGGAAGCTAATCTTTGAGGTCCAACTGGCATATTAGCTAAGTAAACATTTGTAAAGTGATCTAATCCTTGACATAATACAACAAGTATGCTGGGGATTGTAATGGGTTATCTTGGTCTTCTCCTTATAAAAGATCATGGTATAGATGAAGACTATTATACAAAGTATTATGAGATGTTTTAAATGAAGTCAAAAGAAGAAAACTGGCTTCCTAGGTTCTTGTACTGCATTAGATGATCTATACATTATTTGTTGGCAGTCCTTTACCCTATGAAGAATGCAGGAAATGTAGTGTGGAGAGCACAAGCAGCACCTCTCTCCAATCAAACAGCATGTGCATGGACAACCTCAATTGCAGAAGCCATTATTCTGTCTCTGAGTGATAGTGTGGCCTCAGTTTTGACTTTGAACTACAGCCTTCCTTGATTTGTACTCAAGCTCCATATTTCTGTCTCAGTGGAGATGACGGAGATGATGACCTTTTGTGAGTACGTCACATACAATGGTTATATTCGGTTTTCTGAGCCATGTGCTGGGAGACTCTATCTTTTGGAGAGTGAGATTAAACTTTCTAATCGACTAATAAGACATTGGACAAGAATCATCTTGCCTGTAAGTGAAGCCATTCTTAAGCTGACAGTGTTTCTATGTCCTGCTTCCCATGCCCATAAAGACTAGTAAGGGAACAGAAGGATGGTCATATTTCTGTATATTCATCTGCTGCTACCTTTCCTCATGATCACAGCCACTTATGAGTGAAAAAATAAGGAGTCGAAATTTATGGACTGCAGGTATCTGGTGTCTTTGGGTAAGAATGTAAGCTTCAGTGTTCTTTTAGTTTTCCCAGGCAACTACCAAGATCATCTTCTTCCTGTGAATATAAGACTCATGGTGACATCTATTCCTGTGTTCTGGGAAACATTTCATATCAGTTAGGTCCTAGCTCAAATCAGTTTTCCTAGTAAAGTGCAACACTGAGTTGCCTCTGCTAAACATGATACACAATAATATATAATGCACTTTTTTTATTTTCAGATAATCCAAGCCAGCATCTGTAAGCAGGTGCCTTTTTCAGCATGTTCCCCGGTCCTGCTTTGATGTGACAGACCCCCTGTTTGTGTGAACTATTTCAGCAGGCTGAATGATGACACTGATTGTGAGGAAAATGAAAACTCCACATGAACTTGTGATTTCAGAGCCTCTAGAACCTTTTGGATCTGCTTCTGAGGTTGTCATGTTTAATGGGGACAATGTTGTTGTGTTGTATGCTAACAAAGTGGTACAAGATTCCTGCTTTTCTTCAGGTGCAGGAGAACATCCTTTGTTAAAATAGGAATTTGAAATGAGTAACCTGGGACAGGGAACCCCTTTATGATAAACACAAAAAACTCCAAAATGGTTAACTCTTCAGACCCTTAAAGCAGATGGTGTCCAAAATATATCTAGATGCACTTCCGATACCACGCCTGTGTCTTTCCTGCTCCTTTGCCTGTCCAGAAGGAGATGTAGAGCCTGTCTTCCCCCAGTCTGGAAGTTTCTCTACTATTACTGTCTCCCTGGATGGGCGCCTGGGCTGCCCTCTGTATTTCTTCAGTAGCCCAAGAAAGGGGCCAGGTCTGATGAGGCAGTGTGATTTAGAAAATCAAAGTTCCATTAGTAGTAACTGGAAAGTTTAGAAAAAGTTCAAAAGAAAGGCTGAAAATTTCAAAGTTGTTTCAAGGTTATTTAATAATATAATATGTATGTTATAAAACTAAATTATGAAAGTTAAATTAATATAAGCCTAATTTTGCTGTAATTTACAAAGGTTTCTGGTTTCCAGGGTTCTCTTTTTTATTCCTAATCAGTGTCATGCCGTATCAAAATGTCTTACAATTTTTATGATTGCATATAGACATTTAGAAAAATACGTAGTGGCTATAATTTGTGGTAGAGTTGAAACTTTTATATTGTATTTCAGCTTTACTTTAGTCATCCTGTTACTGATCAGACTACAAAATTAAAGTTGGAACAAGGATTCGTTTTGAATTAAATCTTTATGGTGATCTTTGAGTCCACTTGAGTCAGAGATGGATGAAACTTTCAGAGTGTGTTTTGAACTGTGATTGTGTGGAGAACAGCTTACTTTTGGGAAGCTGTCAGAGAGGACCCCACAACACAATCAGTTTCCCAAGCGGCTGTAACAGGTCCCCAGCAAAGAGGAAATGGTGAGAGAAAATAAAGATTTGAATAAAAACAGTGTCTTTAATATGAACCTCTCCTGCTTCAGGAAATGTTGGCAGTTGTAGGCTTGTCTGATTTTGAACATACCATAGACTGGTTACTGTCAAGAGCCCCACTGAGAGAGCACTGATAAGGTAATTATAGTTAACCTAGAGCTTGTTGAGACTGTAATATGAGAGAGGATCTGTTGAAATGCTATTTATGTGAAACTCCAACTATACTTGAAACAGTGGTCTTGCTTAATGATGGAGTTAATTTTATACACTGTGTCCTAAAGGGTTCACTTAACTTTGTCTAGTATCATCTATTTTCTGTTGTTATAGACACCACCCACTTTTGCTTGTTGCATATCTGAATGAAAATCTATTAAAAAAACGTAGTACAAGTAGACACTTCTTATATTTATGCCCATCTGTTCAGCTGACCTGATGCCCCTTAAGAAGTGTGAATTCACTGTGTATTTCAGACAGACGTATTTGCTAGCCAAGACTGATCTCAGAGAAGTCTGCAAACCACAAACAACAGAAGCTTCCAGAACAACTTTCTGTGTGAAAACAGCACCAGTCTGGGCATGATGAATTGTGTCTATTGGTAGGGCATGCTGTGCCAAAGACTCTATCTTTTTGTTATCTTCTTTCTCTGGTCTTATCTCTGAGCTTGGAATGGAGCTTATGATGAGCCCAAGATATAGACAACAATGGTGGCGTCTTTTGTATACTCCAGAAGTTTTCTTGATGACCATTACAGTTCTTGGAGTTCAGAATGTAGTTTTGCTGTGTGTTCTGTCCCAGTGGAAGGAAAACAGCTTCTCTTTCCTCTTGTTTGTCTTTGATAGGAAGAGGATTGCTTTTGTCTTGGAAATGGTCAACATCTCCCTCAAGCATCTAAGCCTCAAACCAATTTCCTCTTCCATCACCTCTGAGATGGTGATTTTGTTCCTGTTGAAGATCATTGAACTGTCTTCAGGTCAAATGTTTTTTTTTTGTTTTTTTGTGGTTTCTTCTCATTTTTGAAATAACATCTTCTCAGGATGTGTCTTGGAGCTTTGTCTTGCAAAGAACTTGGGTGATATCTGACTCTTTGCAGCTGATAGAATGACAAGTGGTCTTTCTTGTCTTGAATGAACCTGGATTCTAGCTCCATATAAATTGTCTACTTAGAACTCGATTGTGTCTGCCACTGATTTAGTCTCTTGTCTGTGTTTATGTTAAACATTAAGAAAAAAAGCCCCTCCAAACCTATTGGCTTGAATCCCATCCTCATATTTCAAGGAATAATCTGCAAAATTTCAGGAAGTTTGGCTTTCCCAGAACCTTGGAAGCAGTTAGAAGATTTTGGGGGTTGGATCTAATATATAAATTTACTGATACTAATCTGTTTATAGAAAAGTTTTACCCTGAAGTTGCATCTTCTCTCTGAGGAAGAAATGCACCAGAAATAGAAACATTGTAATAATACTGTAGTATGCTTAGTTTTGTCTTCTCACTGCAGTTTCAGTCTGCTGACCCAAATGCTAAGCAACCAACTAAATGATGCCAATCGCAATGCTGCCATCCTGCAACAAGACAAAATGATTTTCTTTCATTTGCTCTGCTATATGCTGAATGGTTGGCATCGGTAATTTTTCTTTCTTTCTCCATCGTTTTCTGGCTTTCCATGGTGTTACAAAAGGCAAATTTGCATAGCTAGTGAACAACAACAGATTTGTGACTCTGCCCATGATACATATTATTAGCAAGAAAGTTAGTTTCTAGAATGTCTTGCACAGAAAACAATGTTCTGTTGGAATTATATGTGAGTGAATAATACCTGAGACATACACTTACATTGACTGTTTCTCTTCAGCCCTGTTTCCTGTTGTACTTCAGGTAGTAACACTACTCCTGCTGCTATTCTGTTCTGCTAGTTGAACAATACTCACAGAGTTAGGTCATGCCATGATTTCACTTTTAGTGAGTTTTGGCTGAAAATAAATATTGTTGTGTCTTTTGTGTGCAAATGTGACTTACAGGATTCTAACTTAAAAATACATATTTTAACTTGGGTTGGTGTGTGGCACTGTGTGAGGATAGTGGCATAATTTCTCTTATTTAGATATACTTTTTAAACTTCTGTTTATATACATATTAAAGGTATGCTTTCATTGTAATAATCAACCTTGAAAGAGACAATACACATTAATTTTATTCATGTGGTATTTTTAAAAATAGCTTGAGTACCATCTTTGAAAATTCCTTTACCCACGTTACGCTAATCAAGAATGGTAGTGCACCTCATTTGGAGAGTATGACCTTCTTACAAACTGTTTTTTTTGGTATAAGCCTGTACTAATTCATTTATTAAATGCATTGTAACCTCTCTGAAGGTTTTGTTGGTAGGTCCCTTGTACTTCACTTTAGCTTTCCTTGTAAAAGTAGTGGGTCATTGGTATTTTCTCTGGAAAACATGTAATTTTATATTGTGGTTTCACATTCTTATCTACAGATGTATATGTGTATGCCATATCCTTGTAAAAATCTATCATTTGTGGTTTGAGATTATGACCTTTACTGGACTACATAAGACATGAAATAATGTAATAAGCAATCACTAAAGAATATAAACTTTTTGATATTGACATTAAGAGTTTTATTTGGAAAATAGTCATATTCTCCATTTTTGTAACTACAGCTTTGTGGGCAAGATGGTTTCAGGTGAGATTTTGTGCACTGACATAGTGTAAGTACAAAATTCCTCATTTAGACCTCTCACATCCTGTCTAGATAGATCTATTACGAAGTTAAATATCTAAGTGTGAATATTGTGAGTGTGTCCACAGAATTGCAGGCACTTGCAATATATGAGCGCCAAAGCTAAGGTAAAGCTTAAAAAAATCTATAGTTCTTGTTATCTCATTGAAAAGGCTGGAAACCAAAGCACTCTTTCTTTTCACATAATACAAACTGTGCAAGTAAATGTCTTCTAATCAACAAATACCTCTTACCACATGAACTTCCAGGCTAATGGCCTCAGCAAAATGGGTATAGACCTTCTTTTTCCTCTGATAGTAATAACATTTGCAGAGACAAAATTGTCAAGATAGCTTTTAATACCTGAAATTAAATCTTACTTATAATCTTCAACATGCTGAAGGTAGTTCCTGATATATCCTTCAGGAAATCAATACAAAATACTTTGCCTTGTTTATGTCTGCCAAGCTATAGCTAAGGTGCATGCTTCTTTCTCTCCCTCACTTTAGCTGATCTTCGGCGATTGGAAATTTTAGATAGTAGTATGAAAAAAATGTTATCCACTCTTAAGCTACTGTGATGACATCCCGACTTTGGGTTTTATTCACGTGTTAATTAGAAAGGCCCAATTCAGTGCATTTATTTGGGAGTTCTTGACAAGGAGACATATCAGCAACTCAAAAATTCAGTGTTAGAAAAAGAGAAATGGATGCA
This sequence comes from Aegotheles bennettii, assembly GCA_013398125.1. Taxonomy (NCBI): domain Eukaryota; kingdom Metazoa; phylum Chordata; class Aves; order Caprimulgiformes; family Aegothelidae; genus Aegotheles; species Aegotheles bennettii. The sequence goes on along the minus strand of VZRW01004197.1, from coordinate 82,971 downwards.
CTGGGCTTATGGTTAGATACATGTGGGACCGGGAAATCTGGGTTCTGTTTTTTTATCAAATCAGTATACAGGTTTTAAAGAGTAGTGAACTGAAGCCATCTGTAAGCATAATCAGCAACACTCATTACTAACTGCTAACTGACCTGAATTTCAACTGATAGAGGTGTATGCATGTAGAGGTTCAGATGTCTGTAAAGCTCACTAGTGACAAAAGGATCTATTGAAGATACTTTCAGTATCTAGGAGAGCATTGCGGAACCTAGTTCCCCTCCACATATCTAGGTTGAAAATTCCTATGGAAATTTTGCCCATTGATTTTGGTGAGACTTTTCATGCACTGAAGGGACTGTGCTAATGAAATGGAGAAGGGAAATAAAATCTCCGTAGCAGTATGTTACTCAACTGCCTTCTGTTTGATCATAACAATTAAGCAGATTTCATTTTCAATAACTGTTATCATCTATCTCTGTCTCACTCTCTCGTGTATTAGAGATGGTCTGAGTGGTTCTGATAGCACAAGATCTAGTTTAAATCTTTACTCAAACCTCAAGTCAAATGTTAATTGGTGTTTGAATACTTTTGAATTAATTATTTGATCTGCCACATCCCTTTCAAAGCAGGTGCTACACTAAGGATTGCATCTTTTTTCTGTTGTTTGACTGGGCATGAGATACTTGAATTTTTAAAGGAAAACCTTTCTTTGATGGACTCCTCTTTCATTTTGCAAGCCTAAATTTTATATGCTCCTGAAAGAACATGAAAATGAGGCAAAAATTTATGATTTTGGTTTTTTGTTTTTTTGTGGGTTTTATTTGTGGATTTTTTGTGGGGTTTTTTTGTGTTTGTTTTTTTTTTTATGTAATACAGAAGCATAAATGTATAATGCTTTTAAGGGAGCAATGTATTTATAATGTGATTCAAATGGTGCTGACATTCAGCATTAGTTTGTAGGTTCAGTACTGAATCTCCTGAGTTGTAGAAATGTGTATTTAGTGGTGTGCCTATGCAGAAAAGCTTGCAGAACCAGGTCTTTAAAGTTACACGAATCTCAAGACATGAATCAGACAAAATTGCACATTTCCAGACAATGTTAATGAAAATGTTAAATAATTCACACAAATCATTGCATAGAATATACTTAGAATAGGTTTTGCGAAATTTATTTTCAGTTTTATAATATACCCAACCCCTTTTTTTGAAAACTGTAATTTAAAATGTATAATGCAGTAATGCTTATAGGAGTTATTACTCTGAATTAATACTTTGGCATTTTAGAATGTTCTGTGTAAAAATTTAATGCCTTTGTTTTTAGTAATTTCAGAAAAAAAAATTGTCCTGCTCTTTTAGAAATCTTCGTATCTATGGTTCTTTATCTGTATCACAGAAGTAAATGAATACGATGCAAAAAGTTGTGATATTTTACCTTTTCCTATGAAAAAGTAAATTATTATTTAAGTCATTGTATGGCAATGCCCTACCATTTTGAAAAGTATCACTAGTTTGAAAAGTCTTAGCTCTTTCATCACCAAGAGGAAAGTTTCTGCTTTTCTCTTTTATCATTTTTGGTCTTGGAATGAGATGTCCTCTATAGAAAACAGGAAATTGGCATACCCATAGCTTTGGTTACAGTACAGCTATCATCTTTATATGGACACTCTGTCCTGGCTCTGTCCTCAATATCCTGGTCAGGTTCCTTGAGCTTTGGACTTTACTCTTCTCCAAGCATGCACAGGAATTTCTAGCTTATATTGTCTGGATGAACACTTGTACAAAGATTTCTTTTCTAAGAGTGTCAGGATCACTATAGATGATCACTCAGCCTCACCCTGTAGAAGTGAATAGCCACCTAGGCAGACATCGCATTTATCTGTGACCTGGGACTCCTTACCCATTGAGGGGAATATCACTGATCATGGACCAAAAAGTCAGTCCTTCATTCAGTTTTCTGAGGTAGACATGAGTAAACATTTTCTCATTTGAACAGTTAACAGTTAGATGTCATTTCACTGGTCACCTCTGTGGAGGTGGGGTGTACTGACTTATTATTAACAATAAATATGCACATATACATGCATGAAAAAGCTGTGAAAATGCCGGAGTTTCACTTAATTAATAGTATATAATAGTATATTTTGAAGATCAATATTTTGCCAATATTGCTGATTTTTTCCTGAATATCTTTCTGAGATCCAGGGCCAACTTTGTTTAAGATGACATTTAATTAAGGATCCCTGTGAGACTTTTCAATCTTCCAGGCTTTTCTGAGAGTCCATTTCCCATTTGTTTTTGCATCAAGACAAGAAGTAAGCATTTCTGCTTTAATAAGAAGAATGATAATATATCCAAGAAAAGCAAAGCCAAATGGGTGATAACAGAACATATTTGAGTCAGTTTGTGGTGTAAATTAAACCTTCATAATATTGCTGACCTTCATCTCATTGTAACAAAGGCAGAAAACAGCAGGCATCATATGACTCATTTCACCTCCCAGGGCATGCCTGTTTTTTTCACTGTGCCCACTTTCAGAAGGGGAGAGGGAAAATTAACACTTTACAGCACAAGCATTCTGCCTGGTCCTGGAGAGGTGTGCAGGGCAGGCAGCTGGTGTCGCTTCACACAGGTCATGTTAATTGCATTGATTAGGTGACTAATTGAACAGTAAGTTCTGATGAAAGCAGGAAAAAATGCTGCTTGGCAATGACGAGCTTGAAAGATCACAGGCAATCTTTGCCATGAGTTTCTTCCTGCATCCAGAGCAGCAAGCAGAAAGAGATGCTTAAACATATGCCTGAGGGTTTTGTGTTTTAAAACCAGCTTTTTTTTACTCCTTTCATTTCCTTTGTTGCAGAAATCCAATGTAATGAAGCAATAGGTAGAATTTATCTTTCTTAAAACCGAAGATTTATTCCTATACTCCTGAAATGGGCTTTAAGTTTTCATTGTGTTTAGGTTTCCATTATTTCACCAGAAGTGCATGAAAGCATGAGTAGTAGGAGATGTGCAGGTAGAAACCTAAGGCAGTGAAAACTTTTAAGGAAGGAAAAAGATGTCAGTAGTGTTGTTCTTAGTGTCCTGGAAATTTCTACTTTCTCTTTCCTGTGCAAAATATATTCAGAGAAATGCTCCTGATATGGAGTGCTTCAATAGATTGTGTTCAGCTGGTATTGGAAGAGATGTGTTTTTCTTACCTGTCCAGAAGAAGTGTAGTCACTATATCCTATGCCTTTGTTTGCAATAGTTCAACTGACTGATTTAAATAATAATAGATCAAAACTTAATTTTGTCAGTGTTTTTCTAATCATCTTTTGTTTCTTAGTTTCTTACAGGTTTTTTTCCTAAAGAATAGAAGTGAGCGGGTTTTTTTTGATCTTTCTTTTTTCCTGAAAGGTGAAGATGATTAGGATAAGGATTGTGCCTTACTTTGGCTACTGAGTCAAATGTTCCTTCTTGCAGGCTTTGGACTAAAGCCCAACCATTTTCTAATCACAGCCCAGTTCCTGACCCAGGTTATTGAACCTGGCTCTGAGACATTACCAGGTTTAGGTAATGTCCTAAATGTCCATTACCTATCTGCAGCTGTGACTGCATCCAGAGCTGTATACCTGCATTATGTCCAGATGAAGTTTTTAATTCTAACACCTTATGTTACACGTGCTTGAAGTTCTCTTTAATACCTTGCTGAAAATGCTTGGATAAGCTAATAAGATACTCTCACTTTTTCTTGAGAAAAAGGTTGAAATACTTTTTCAAAAGTTTCTGAGCATTTCAGGTTTAAACAAATTTGAGATGAGACATCTGCCAGTTGTTTTGAAACTGTGATTGCATTTAAGTTTTAGTACCTACTTACTGTTGAACTTGTTTTTCCTTCTTCAAGAACTGCCTCAAGACACTTTTACTAAAAGACTTAATTAATAGGTTTACTTAGTATTATATTGTCTAACTAATCAGTGACTAAAGTAGAAAAAGTTTGCCAGTTTAGGAATTCCATTAAGTAATATAGCTTTTAAAAGTAATGGAAAAACACTTCTCTCCCCCTCCCACCATGAAGTGATTTTGCTGTGGAGGTACAAATGTCTGTAATACAAAGGGAAATTGGAACATTATCCAAGAGATGGAATCTCTTGTGTGATGATACCTTTGATTTTTGCCCTTCTACTATTCTCAGAACTCTTAATTTCATGATGACTAACCTTACTGAATGCGTAAATGAGGAAGGAAGCCGTAAGGGACCTCAACATCAGAAGCAAATAAAGATCTTTTATCCTACTTCTAAATTACTAATGGTTTAATCCTGCAGACATTAGAGCAGATGGATAACTTTACTTGTATGGAGTTCTGCTAACACTATGAGATGTACTGAAAGGAGAAAAATTGCTTATGCATGGATATGTACAAAGGTGAATCCAAATTAATACTGAACAATTATAATAGAAAGTGCATGCATTGATTAGGTTGTACTGGTACAGTATAATAATTGCAATATTTTAGATACATTTTTTTTTCCTGCTTTTGCTTTACATACACAGTCTTAAAGCAGAGAACATTTAGGAAAATAATTAACTTCCACAGGAGCTAGCAGAAGGTCTGGTTAGTCCAGGATGCTATTTTGTATTAGAATTAGTATGAGATGCTTAATGAGAGAGATAAAAATTGAGCAAATATGGAGTAGCATATTCTTCTAGGTATTGGCCATTAGGTACAAAAGCGTTTTTCATCTTCCATTTTGTGCTTTGAAAGAGGACACAGATGATGATAGACAGTGTTTTGACTGGATGTGTAGGCAAATTTTTTGTTCTCTCCTCTGTCTGATTTTGTCTGGACAACTGTTATGTGTCCTCCATCTTCCTGAAAACTTGTTATCTTTCTTTGTTATTCTCTGGAAGACTGAATTTTGTGCATGGAGCAATTTTGGGTTTACTTCGAATTCCTTTAGTCTTGTATTTGGAAACTAGGTGTGATAATTAAAGGTATGGGTAAGAAAGCAACAGAATAATTGGTGAGAATTTTAAGATAAACCAGTTCTTCATGCAGATATATATGTTGTGCTTCAGGGGTTTTTTGTACTAAGGACCAAATATCTAATCCACAGCAGAGCTCTTTATTTCTGTCACTGTACTAAGAGCATCAGAGAGAAAACCTTGGCAAATTAGCAATCCAGTACATGTGCTTTCCAGGGATCGTACGTGTCTTTCTGTATTTATCATCAGAAAACAGGGGAAAGAACCATTTCTCCTCAGCCACTCAAAATCATCCCTTTCCTCATATATTCTGCTAATATAGTGAGCACATTAGCAGTATCTGGTTTCTACATTTCAGAAATTCTGCCTCTGAGATGAGTGGGACAATATGAATTATGGTAGGAAAGAAAAAATATTTAAGGCTGAAATATTCATAAATAGGATTTTTATTAGAAAAATAAGGGGAGAAATTAAATCAAACAGAAGTGGTCTAAAAGTGAAGCCTCCCAGGAAGGTCAAAACCTTTACTGCCAGAGAGGAAATACACGGTGGTCAGAGCTGCAGCTATGGTCCCAGTATTGCATAGCTCCAGCTTCCTCATTCTCAGAAACCCACTCCAGGCTGCCTCAAGGGCTACTCTAGTACATTCTTAATTTATTTCAGTGTGACCTGATGTGAATATGTATTTTATTTTGCAGTGTCCTATATCGAATTTTGAGCAAGAGAAAATTTGTTAACATTATATCATAAAACCTTAACTACTCCGTGGCAGTTGTGAACAGTACTCAGTGAAATATCCCACATCACAAAAGCAGTAAGAGCTTCTTTATTTGTAATATAACACAGTATGCTGTTGTATGCATGGTCTGTAAAAGGAAGTTCATGATCACCTACAAAATTGCTCAGTTTTCCTTTTAAAATGAGGCAAGAGGTTGTGAATCTTCATTCATAGCACTATATTTCACTCAACTGTCAATGATCCTTGATATCAAAGGGTAAACTTTTGTGTGTTAAACAGCCACAGTTGACATCAGTTCTTCAGCACATGAAAGGAAAAGGAGAAAGGATGATGTGGTATGTGTCATTTTCTCTAAAATCACTGTTGTGGATTTTTGAGGTCTGGAAATCAATGAGAATTGGAAGTATCTGTTGTATGAAATGGGAGGGATATGGACACAATTAGTCCTGAAATCTAGAGAGCTGTCTTGTTTCACCTACCAGTCAGGAGTATTTTTGTGATGGTATATTGTTTTATTTGTAAATAGCAACCACTGATATCCCCAAACCTCCCACTTGGAAGAACTGCCTAGATAGCACAGACAAGATTATGCTTCTCTAACTTAAGGTACCTGGGTGAGCTATTTGCACTGTCTCCTTTGTGATCCATGGAGAGAAGAATGCAGCAGCAGGGTCAGGTGTGTATCCTAGGATGAGATAAACTGTACTTTGATGTGCCTCCTTCTGCTCATTGACTATGAAGGTGCTCTAGGCAGCTAGCTCATACGTAGTTTTCTGCTCAATAGATTTTTAAAGGTGAATGAGAACCAGTTGCATTCTTAAGATTGACTTAGATCCATTTCTAAATGATTGCTGTGACCTTATATTTCTGTTTCACCCTCATTGTTGCTCATTAGAGCAGTATATTGGTGAAGAGCATGGGTGCTTTATACACTAACCTTGGAAACAGACTGAAACGCAACATAATTCTTGGTATTTTTGCATTATAGTGGTTTTCACTTTCTACTGTGGTTTGGATAAAAGAGAAAGTAATGTGACTTTTAATGTTTCAGTTTCCACTTGCATGGTGTAATACTCTAAATACTTCTAAGATTAACATAGTAAGGATGCTTATACTGCGGATTACCATCCCAGGAATTGCACTGCATGACTGGATATTAATCACTACTACATAGGAATATCTTAAGATCCTTCTGAGCCCATTCATTCCTATGACCCAGCTTGCTGACATCTTTGAATTTAGTTACAATAGATGTTCTGTTGCATTATTCAGATGACTAATGAAAATCTCCAACAGTCCTGAGTAGACTAGTGTGGAGCCCGATTAACTACACAGCGGTACTGTGACAATTAGTTTTGCACTTTTCGTAGCTTTTGACCTTGGTTTCCTTGCATCCTTACAAAAATGCAACATGAGATCGTGGCAAAATCTTTATAATTTATGAATTCTCCTGCCTTTCTATTATTCACAGGACATACAATTCTGCCAAAGATGTACATTACTTTGGCTTGATGTGACTTATTCATAAGGAACCTGTCTTAGCTATAATTTATTTTTTGTGCTATCTTTGCACTTCTGTAGGAATTGATCTTAATTGTAAGTTCCCCAGATTTTTAATTCCACCCTTCTTAAAGATTTGACCTATGTTTTTACCTGTGGTTTTTTTTTTTAGTCATTTGCTATTATATTTTCCCCTGGGATCCTGCAGATAGTAATTTAATTGTTGTACTTCAGCCAGGTTTTTAAGTATTTTTGCATGAAATTCATCCAGCTTGGGCAGTTTGAGGATATTTAATTTATCTTCTCTCTTTTATGGTGGACTCCTATGCTATTAATATAATTTCAACTAAAATTGGGTGACTACCAGAGTTAATGTCTTTTTTTTCCTTACACTTTACTAAACTTTCTCCTTTCCAGAGTCACATGTCAGTAGACTTCTGTTTTGAATAATGAACCCATGTTATAACTTTTTCTGTTATTAATAATAAAGTTTTTTCCTGTTAGCCTTATTATCTCTGTTAATTGCATCATATTTTGTGGCATGGTGTTTGGTTTGTTTGTTTTCTTATGTTTGTGCTATTCTTTCATACTTACTAATAGTGATCATCTGGCTAGGTTTTTTACTTTTCCTGTGCTTCCTTTTCATGTTTCATATCAGTGACAGAAGTCTGTCCTCTTCATGGCGGCTGTTTTGTTTTGCCCTTATTCCTTTTTCCCTCTTAAACACTGTGGATTTTATTGTTTCATGCTTGCTCTCAGCCAGATTACTTTCCCAGTCAGCTCTTCCCTCTCAACTAGAAGCAAATCTATAAGAGTTTTCTAGATGTTTTCTTCCCATTTTCACATTTAACAAACTTCTTGGGCACTTAGCATTCTAACCTATTCCTTTTCCATCCAAAACTTCCCACTTCCACCAAACCTAGTATTTTGCTCACTAGAGAACTGCTATTGGTTTCCTTCTCTAGTCATCACTCAGAAAGTTTCAGAGCTTGATAGCCCAGACTTGAATGCAAGTTTATACATCCTCGATGTACCTGAAAATGTATTCTCCCTAGTTCCTCTTCATACTTTTACTGAACTTACTGGAGGAATAAGGATGAAAAAAGTAACAGTGCAAGTTTCTTCTCTCAACCAAAATTACTAAACAACATGAATATGGAAAGGGGAAATTAAGGTGTATCTGTTTGGCAGACACCTTCTGGAGATTTTAGGAGGTTAAAACCTGAGCTGATGATGGTGCTGTCCTTTACAACAGAGGTGAATACCATCCTGGGATATGTGAATAGGAGCACAGCTCCGAGACACATCTCTTTCAGTCTAAATAAAGCTGATTGGGGTTCTACTGAGGTAATGCATTCATGTTTGAGAAACCTTCGCCCAAGGAAAAAGCCCAAGGAAGAAATGAGAAGTGAAGATTGGGAAAACATAGTCTACCATGAGACTGAATAAACAGGGATGTTTAGGGAAAAGAAAATTGAAGCTGTTACAGCCTTCAGGTATATGAAAGGTGCTGCAAAGAAGAAACTTTACTGTGTCAGGGGAGGGTAAAAGTGGGCCTAAATTTAAGTAAGGAAAATTCAGATTAAATGTTAGTAATTTTCCCTTAATGGTTAGGACACTGAAGCCATGGAAGAGATTGACTAGAGAAACTGTGGAGTTACTGTCACTGTATATCTTTAAAAATAAGCTGATCAAATTCTCTTCTGCTACTTTGTGTCAGAGGAAAGGACTAAGTTATTTACTGAAGTTCTTCTTGGCTCGAATTTTCTGTTGTTGTAGGAAAGCTAATCTAATTTTTCTGCTGCAAAATCAGGCTGTAGATATTGTGAATAGAAACAGTGAGTTATATGCTGTATTTGCTGCTTTGTACTCTTCAGGCAACACTGTGCAATAATCAGCCACCCGTGCTCATCTGCATCTCATGTGACACTGCCCTGTCTGGCTGCTGTAGGCAGTGTCAGGCTACCCAGCTGGGATGACCCATGGATCCCAGAACAACCAGTTTGAAGCTACAGAGGAATTAAGATGAGATCTCTGAAAGGAAAGGGGAGACGAAACAAAAAGAAAAGTGCAGAAGACTTGTGACATGTTCATACCTGTGAACTTCACAGATTTGCTTTGGTTCTCACAAACCTCTTACATGAGACCTTTTCAGGTCTTCTGAACAGGAGACAATGAAAAGGTCACACTAGTCCTCTTTAAGCCTTCCTTGTGCTATAGTCTGATTATAAAATGATATATTCCAGGCATTTTAATGAAAATTTACATGTTCTCTGCAATATTTTTAATCTTGGCAAAATCTTCCACAGTTATTGCTGCATGAAGTATTTGCTTCTGGTAACACCTTCATTCTACAGCTTGACTATATATGGAGCTGCAAAGCAACTCCCTAGTTTTATCATATTTATGTTGACATTGCTGTATAGAAGAACAGCTCCCTTTTTTTAAAAAAAAACCAACAACATATTTTTATCATGGTATATAAGGCTGAAACAGAGCTCTTCCTTGTAGACATAATCAGGAAAAGGCAAATGTAGGGAGCTTGTCCTTAATTTCACTATCTTTTCAGAGCTTAGACTTCATTATATGATTTGCATTTGCAGAGGCTCTAGTCAGCACAGAGCGAAAAGAGCAGTCAGGGCTCTGGCTTTGGTCCTCTGACCTGACCGGCACAGGAGGCACAGAATGCTATTTTCTTGAAAATGTGGTAACAGTATTCTGTCCCATTCCATCTTTGTCAAGGAGCTTTCCCTGGTGCTCGGTATCTTCAGGTTCAGCAGAGACCTGTGGCTCGACATGTCTGCACCGACTTTTTAAAGTTCAATTTATTGCATTTATCCAGTTTGATCAAACCTAAATTATTTGGGATTCACTCTGAAATAACTTCTATGCTTTTAGTGACTGGCATTGTTGAATTAACAACTAGACCAACACATCTTCGACTATCTATTAAAAATCTTGTATGCTCTTATCTGTTTCAAATAGCAGAACTTGATAAGGAAGATTAAAACTGAGAAGGGAAGAACTGGCATATGGGAGCCCTGTCTCTTGTGTAAAATACTGAATTGCCATGACAATACAACTATTTTTGTGTTAGTATGTATGACTTCTGTTCATCTCTTGGAATACTCTTTCACAGACTTTAATGGTCTAGAAATCAATGGAATTACTGTCAGAATTAGCTGTCAATCATATCAAGTATCACAGAATTTAGTTTTTTACATTAAACCTCTTTTAAAAGAAGGGGAGTATTTGGATGGATGAGAGCCTTAGGTTTGATAACATTTAGTTATTATATTAATGTATATTTAAAACATATAAGTAAAGTTTGGATGGGGTAGAAAAAACAAACAGCTTTAAATATGTTCTTGCAATACAAATGTCACTTCAGAGGTATCCACCATTATCATAATAATTGCTCACGATTCTGTACTATTAACTATGATGTGATTGTTTGCTGCTTAGGCTTTCAGAAACAGAGGCTCATCTTGCCTTTGAATAGACATTCATATCTTTATAACTTTTTGAGGCAGAGGGCAGAAGGGCACAGGGAACAGTAAATAAAAGTATTGATTGTATGCAAGTCATCTGTAAATTCTGGCATGTTAATAAAATCTAGCACTCTTAAGATTTTTGAACAGTTATTTAGTTAGTTCAACCCTTTTGAAACTTTTTGATGTGGATAGTGGCTGTTTTGCTTGTTTACTTTATTTATTTATCTATTTATTTATTTATTGATGGTCAGCTATCATTGTAATGCTACTTTGTATCTCTTTGTTCTGAAGATACACTATACCTTTTTTCATAGCAAAAATATGCATATCAATTAACAGAATACTGGTTTGCAGTCTAAGTATGTCTCTGAAGGAACCTAGGTCTCATACTCTGTTCATTTTGAGAACCAACTCAGATTTGTTGTGTTTTCTCAGTTCTCTCAGCTCAGTCCAGATAGTACATCTGTGCCATATGGAATGGTGGAACAGGAGTTATGCAAGAATCAAAACAGCAGAATCTGTAAATCAGAAGAGTCTTTAGAACCTGAGGGGACAGGGTCTCCAAGTGATGTGGTCACTACCTTACAGCCAAGCAAAGAAAGGACTAAACCACGGTCCAGAAGCATTAATTTTGTGTGGAATTAAGAGTTTCAGGTTACATTTGTCTACTTCCCTATACACATGTCATATGTGTCAGGGCCCTGAGGGCACTGACACATAGGCCTAATGTCCCTAGCCAGCCTCACCTGGGTCTTTGCCTACACCCTGTGCCCATGGGCCCAGGAGCCCCATTTCAGCTCAGAGTGGGGCTGTCAGTCTGTACATGAGCTGTGTGTTAGGTATGTCTGAGTAGAATTCTGTCTTGTGCTGTTCCTGAATTGTTGCTTGGATTTCCCAGCTTGACACTGGACCTAATTTGCTGCCTTGCCCTTGTCTGGTGACTGCTGGTCTGCTGGTGAAGTATGGGGTTCTCACCAACCCAGCTTTACTTGCCTGCTGGGAGTTGGCAGTGGTGAGTGGAGATCCCATATGTGCTATGGCTGGTCTTGGCTCTTGGCTGGTTCTCCCTCATGGATCAGCTGCACATCCCTCCCACCATTCCTGTGTGACCTCCAGATCCTGCAGGGAGCTATGGCCAGAGAGCAGAGATAGCTTGTAACCCTTCAGCCCTCTTTAATATCCTCTGCACCCAAACTGATCCCTGCTCCTTCAGCTGAGATTGGGTGAGAGTATGAGGATTTATCAGAGACCTGCAGCTAACTTTTGCTGCCTTCCCAATGCCCAACCTAATGGATATTAGCTGGTTAGCAGAAATAACTTCTCGGTTCTTAGTGATGACCCTAGGCTGAGCCATTCTCTGTATGCAGCTGCTTGGTGTCCCCAGGCTCCAGGAGTCTGAGCTCTTAGCACTTTAGAGCAGCTTTTTGGGGACTATATTCATGCAACTGTATCTAATGCTGTCTGCCTGGAGCTCTAGCAAGGGAGTGAGTTGGCTGTTGACCACACAAGTCAATTCATGATGCTAGCTGGAAACTGAATCTTTGCAGTCGTCGGGAGTTGCTGATTTCTACCATGTACACCTGTTCTTCAGTGCAGGCATCTTTGCTCAGCTTGATAATATCATTGTACATATGAAGGTAATTTCTTGTTTCCCAAAAGCAGTCTGTTCCTTTCTCAATGTCGGGACATTGGATTTAAAGGTTCAGCTGCAAAGCAGGATAATTGTCTTTACATCCCTTCACTCATGGCTGATTTTATTCATGAACCTTTGTGAGTTCTGTTCTTAACAACGTGCTCATTCCTGGAATAAAATAAAGCTCTTTGATTGTTTTTGAAATTGCATAGTATGAATAAAGCTATACAGCCATTAAGCTTGCTCAGATATAGCTAGCTTTAAACAATAAAAATGCTTGAGCTTTTATTGTGAGATCAGATAGGGGTATCTTTATTTTTAGAAGTATTCATTAATTTACAAGAGCTTTTGTTAAATGTCTTTTCATTGTAAAAAATAAAAATTCTTTACAGTTCATGTCTTTATTGATCTATGGATTAATTTTGCCAATTGCTTTCTATGTTTCTTTGAACTTTCTAAAACCAGATTTGCCTAAATGAGGAAAAGTAAGCTCCTTCTAATACTGTATAGAATTTGGAAAAGAGTGGCTAAAATTGAATTTATTCACTTTGGGAGCACATTGTAGTGTTTTACAAGCTATTTTGATGTCCTGGGCAGACTTTATTGGGATTTCCAAGAAATTAATAGCTTAAGACTCTAAGCTATGATCACCTTCTATTGTCTTGGCATGTGATATTTTGGATTTATTTTAGCCCACAGTGAAAACACGAACATCTATTTCTTATCCAACTGAGTTTGTGAGGGCCACTGAATGTGACATTACATTGCTCATAGAGCTGATAAGTAATTATGGTTCACAATGAACTGTTTCAAATCTAAAAATACACTGGGTCATCATTTTTTATACTGCAGTTCTGCGTAGTTATAAAGTTTATTAATGCTCAGAAAAGATAGATTTATAGTGTGGTTTTATTCATATGAAAAATCAGTTAACATTTCTCCACCAGTTCATCCTGCCCCAGTAAACGTATGTGTTAGAGGATTCTTCATCATGTGCTTGTACAAAACTGTGTAATGGGATATAATCTTAGATAATAAATGTATGGTACAAAGGAATAACATTACCTAAAGAATTTGATATATTTGATTCATATTATTGTGTCTAACTTAGGCTGACTTTCGGTATTGCAGTCCAGTAACAGATTTTAAAAACATTAAGTATTACATTCCTGGACTACCGCTGATTGTTGGCAGGGCTGGGTTTTTAGTTTGTTTGTTTGTTTTCTAACAAATAATTCCTTATTTTTCCTGTAAGACTCTCCTTTCTCTCTGTTTTCTCCCCTAGTACTTTGTTACTTTTGGTGCAGGACACAGGTTGATCACCTGCAATGATGAGGAAGGAACTTACTGTATGTACATTAATGTTCTACATAAGCAGATACATTTCAGCAATCACTGAAAAATTGATGTATTTGAAAGTTATGAGAAGTTATGAAAAAACTTTGTTTATAGGAGACAGGACAGAATTTGATTTGGCAAAACAATCAATACGCTATATTTTTCTGGATTGAAAATAGCCCATAATGGCAACCCTTTAAGTCTCAGTAGCCACCACTCCAATAATCCTCCTCTTTGCAAGGCAAATATTATAAGCGTGCAATGTTTTGTATTAGTAATCTCAGGCTATAGAAGTAGATTTTTTTTCTCTTAATAATCTAAAATATTCTGGTTTGGAGATACGAATCATGGATCATTGTATTTCTATAACAAAGCTGGACTGAGAAAGCAAATGAAAAGATGTAAAGCTGTATTTGACCTGTTTGTGCTATTTTTCTATTTCATTAGGATTTATTAAGGGCAATGCATATTACTGCAAAGGTAGAAATGTTTTCTGTAAGAAGGCTGCTGAATTTGCCCATAAATAGCAAAGGATGGAATGGGAGCTTCACATCCAAGTTGCAAAATCTGTTGCCATTCTGTGTCATGAAGTTTCTGTCACTTTCTGTAGAACACTGATAGCCTGTTAGAGTGTGCTCTTATCTTTTCCTGTGTTAACAGGTATGAGTAAACATTAGCACTTTCCCTCACAGAGTCCCCTGGTCTGGGAACCTCCAGTGTGGTAATTATTTGTGGATTAAATTATCTCATAGAGTATCAGAGCAGGCTGAAGCTCACTAGGTGAGTACCGTGCCTTCCTGCTAGCTCATCTCAGATAGACAATTCCTTGGCATCTCCTAACTCTCAGTCATACAGTGTAAATTTTCTCAGTTCCTGTCTGTTTCCTTTCCTCCCACCATCTTGTCAAACTGTTATGTAAAAGGATAGGGACTTTTGCTAATGGTCTGGCAAGTCATTCTGAGACATTGTGTTTTCAGCCAGTAATTTTTAAATGCTAGCTTGTGGATGCAGTGGGCTCTCTGACTTCAAGCAATTTTCTGAATATCTTTTTTTTTCCTTTTTATTTCCTGTAACTTCTTTCAACAGCTGGTTGGTGACAGATCATTCATGTCTACCAATCTGGATGACTTTTCCAGTCCTACTTCACCTAAACATGTTTCTTCTGTAATACATCCAGCACATATTGTTGCCAAGCACCAATCATAGCTACACGGCTGGCTCATTCTGGAGCTGCTGGCAACATTTCTTATTGAAGGGTCTCTAACCAGTTCAGAAGATCCACTTTTGCTTTATATATATATAAAAAACAATAAAAATGTAATTCTTTATAATATGCATTATCTATTTATCTATTTTTATATCTTTATATAAGAGCCTGGTTTTGCTGAACGCTACTGTCTGTACTCCTTGCTAATCCTCCTTCAGAAAATAATTTGGGCATACCTCTTTTGGGATTTCATTTGCAGATCAAAGTGAGAGCTGATTCGGGTACAGATGCCACTTTCCTAACTACATAATCTCTAGATCTGTTCATGTTGTACAAGTACAGTGCACTTCTCAATCACTCTATCAGTGAATTCAAGAACTGGATGCTAAGGACTTTGGTTCTGCTTTCATTCCTGAAATTATTTTAGCTTTTATTAGTGTGTTACATATTGCAACCAGACATATGATTTTTTCACCACTTATTAAAATATAATATATTTCAGAAAGTTTCAAAACAGCAGTGCCTTACCAAAGGGGAAACATACCCAAGCATATTGATGTTAGATGGAAGGAAGCAATGATATGAAGAATGACTGAGTTACCTATCTGTCGTGAGCCAACATTTCTGCTCTTGTGAACAAGATGCATGACTCCTTTTACCTGAATCATTATGTACATACTGTAAGAAGGAGCTGGAAATACGAAAAGTTGATGTTGTTATATGGGTGGAATTGCAATATGGAGAAGAGAAAGTTAAAAATACCAGAAAAGACACAAAGCTGGATTCTGTGGGGCAGTTATGTGACTAGGTCCAGGTACAGAAGTGTTTTGGTGCATAAATGGGAATGCAGTACTAAATATTTTTATATCCCACCTACAGCCAGCCCGCCCACAGAAAATGCTGGGAAGAGGTATGCATGTAGATGTTTTGTCCATTCTGAGACTTGGCCTCTCTTCTTAGGGATGTGCCTGGGACTTGCAACACTGGTGGCCTGTGAGGTATTTTTCCCCTGTCTAATAAACAGCTGGGGAAAACCAGATTTTCTTTGGGAGAAAGTTTGAAAGCAGCTGATGCATTTTTTTCTTAAAGTAGTGGGAATACTTTTTCAGGATGGGGAAAAACTTTGGTGCTTGCTGCATTTCTCAGCTGAAAAGGATCATACCTTTATTTCTCATCTTACAGTGACGTGTGATTGTTGCCATGCAAGGCTTGGATACGGGACTTCCCTCCAGTTGTATCTCTACCAATGGCCTTCTCTGGATCTGGGTGAATGAATGCAGGAGCAATTAAACCATAATAGGGCTGTAGGTGGCACTTTAGGTGCCAGCAAGTAGGTGTTAATTTTAGACCGATGTTGAAACTCCACCATAGTCAATGATGGAGTCAGCAGTGATTCATTTGACCAAAATGCCCACTGTAGGATGAGTGAGTTGCTGTCTGGCCCTCTCTGGCTGTGTTGGTTAGTTCCCTCTTGACTATAGAGGGAACCTAGACACCTGCATTAGGAGATGAATTCCGTGCTTGGTGTTCAGCTGTGAATGGATGGTCATCTTGTCCTTTATTCCATCAGGTCAGCTTCCGTATTTTATCCAAGGTCTGCTTAACACAAAATTCAATATAAAAATCCTTAAGTAAGTCAGGCAGAGAGCTACAGTTGCATTGGCAGAGTTATGATCTCGTTAGCATGCTCAAAGATGGCAACTGCGCTAGTGCTTCAGCAAACTGAAGTAGGGGAACTCCCAGTTTCTGAATTTCGCTCAAGCTATGGCATAAATGATGTACCAGCAAGGGGGCTGGTACAAGCAAGGCTGTTGTGCAGACCTGAGACACTGCTGGGCATGCAGTTACTGTTTCAGGGCTTCAGATCAGAGACTGAAGTGCATGTAGTGTTTAGATGCCTCAAGATTAGGTGGTAAATGAGTGGAAAGTAAACAAGGCAGAAGTGGGTTGCAGTCTGGGGTCTAGTTGCTTTCAGTTTTGCCTTAGTCCCATTTTATGCACCTGCATTTTTCTTATTCGACCTTTAGAAATACAATTCTGCAGTAAGTAGATTTGTTTTTAAGCATTTCAGTTCCAACATCTTATAATTATAGTTTTATAATTTTATTTTTTCTTTTTCTTTTTTTCCACAAAGTTTATGTATTACAGTCACATTCCTTCTGTCTGTGTTAATTTAAGACAATAGTAAACTACAAGTGGTCTTTAAATTGTCTTCTTTCATCTGAATTTCACAGATCCACTTTTTCTTTCATTTATCCTGTTTTCACTGTTATTCTTTTACGGTTTTTGTCTTCCTTGTGAAGCTGTCACACTCCACATTCTCTACTCATTTCTACTATTTTTTTAATTTATATATGTATTTTTTTATTATGTGGCTATTACTTGCTGTTGAAGCTTTTAATAAAGGTTCCACTTTTGTGCTGCTTTTATAACTATTTTTTTGCCTGGAAGGAACTATAGCTCATTTACTGTCAGTTTCTTGCTGATTTTTTTTCCCATTTTAGAATGCTATTTCTCTGAAAAAACAAAGGCGTGTGTTTGTGTATATTGTTATTCACATTATTCAGTATGGTGGGCATTATTATTGTCAGCTATTGATTAAATCATTTTTGTAAGTAGCTCCTCTGGATGTACTTGGTATGATGAAGTACTGTCTAATTGTGATGCAGACTTTGTTCCTTAATATTGCTTGCTCTGTTCAGAAGACTTCAATCATTTAATTTTTTTTAAGTAATTAATTAAATTAAATAGTTTACAATTATATGCCATCAGCAAATTTTTCTGCCTTGCTGTCTGGCCTCATGAGCTGTAATCATGAAAACAGCTATTGAGCGGATAGATGGGCACGAGACCTTAGATAAACTTCACCCTAGGGGAAATCATTGTTGGGGTTTTTTTTCTTCTGGTTTTCTGTTTGTATTGTGTTTGAGTTCTGTTTGTGGTTTTTGTTTTGGTTTGTTTGTTTTCTTTTCTTCCTAGGGGTTAGAACTGGTTATGGTATCTTGTCCTAGCCTGATTTGAGGTTTGCTTTGAGAATGGGATTAGCTTGTATTTACTGGGCAGAAGGGCTTCTGCTTGACAGTAGCTGACAGCCTAGTAGTAAATTCCAGCTCCCTTGTAAGGACAAGCCTTTTTGTGGAAAAGAGACTGAGGACATGGCAGTTTTGAGTGTATGACTTGTCTGATAAACACACATTTAGTTTAGCTTTACAAAAATACATTGGATATGTAAATGAATGCTGTTTGGAGCCAACTCTAAGCTGCTTTCTGGATGTTATGAAAGGTTTACTGCACTGATTACCGAGCATTTCCACAGAAGGGTAGCAATTACCACTGCAACCCTTACATTAGATGGCACATACACAAATAGAGAAATACTAGAAGAGAAAAATAAACCTAGTCTGAACAATACCCACCGATTAAAGCTTCTATGAGCACTGCATAATGAGGGGATCAGTGAAAATGGGGTGCTAGACCTTTAACCTATCCACTTGATGAGTAGAGGATAGCTGCGGAAGGCGACAGATATCTGGAAGTTTGGGATGTGAAAGCAAAACACACCTCACTGGGGAGATGTTAGGTTGTTCCTGCTGAGTATGGGTTCTTCTGTGCCATTTGCACACCTTCCCTTTCCTCTGGCTGTACTTGTCTGGCAGAAGCAGAATGCTTCTAAGCAGATTTACAGCTGAAAAATGACAAGATGGATAGGAATTGGAGTTGTGGGAAGCAGCCCATCACCCATGTATTTCCCTACAATTCTTAATCTTAATTGAAGAAGACAGGGAATGAAGGAAATGGGAGGGACAAGTGTGGTGCAGGCTACTCTTCTGAGCTAGCTTAGCTTGATCTTGAGCCTGTCTTCTTGAGGAATATGAGCTTATCCGTTGGTCTGTGTATGCTAGCAGCCTTCTAATTATTTGTCCAAGTGAGCAGGCTATGTAGATATACTGGGTACAAAAGTAGTTTCCTTCCCACACAAGCACCTAAGTTGAGTTTGTTGCTCTCTCTTAAATATTAGCTTTTCTCTCAGTGTGTGGACCAACAGGTTTTACTCCTCTTAGTGGTTACTATTTGACTTATTCCCAGATGTATCCTTGAAGATCACTGCTGTACTTTGTCAGAATTTTATATATACTTTTATATATTCATATATTTATATATATGTACTTCAGGGAAGCAATTACTTTCTTGAGATGCTAGGGACAGGAAGACAGAGGAAAATTTGGGTCTTTATGATTATTTTCCTTTTTTTTTTTCTTCATTTGCGTCTTTTTGTTTAAAACTTTAATGACAAATAGATTTTGACCTGGGAGCAGATGCAGACCTTCCAGATTTTGACAGCACTGGGTGCACAAGTGTGTGCATAAGAGAAGGAGAAAGAAGGGAAAAGGGAAGCAGATAGGAGGTGGCTCACAAGACGTGTTAGATTCTACTTTGATACTAATTTCATAAGCAAAATCTTCTTTACTTCAAATGTATGATCTTGCCATTTCATTACTACTTTTTTTACTTTATATCTTCACTTTCAATGCAGAATAGTTCACCTTCTCAAAGCTGTAGTTTCTCATATCTACTGTCTTTTAGGAGAATGGGATAAAATTTGTGTTTATTTTTTGCCTGATAAATTCAATGAGTTTTATGTAGTATATATAATTCTACATAGAAGATTTTATCAGTGATTTCTGTGTGCTATTAACATTATTTACTGTAAGATCTTGTGCATTCTAAGTGAACTGTTATTATCTTGAATGCACTAGTAGCAGTCGTTCAGGATCCTATTTACAGGTTTTGACACTTCAGAATCAGAGGAATTGATAAAAACTAAGGATATTAATACTTGTTAACTAGGACAGAGCATAACTGATAGCAGAATGATATGGAGTATTTGAATACAATACAGAAATTCTAGGTCACCTTTCTAAATTTTTTTAAATTTTTTCTCTCTCTTAGTCAATTTCTCTTTCTTAATCAATTAAAAACCCTCATTATGTACATCAGACAAGTTATGTCAAGGTACAATGTAATGCCATGGAGCTTGCTAACATCTTTTACATTTTAATTTGAATTTTCCAACTGATTTCTTTTTAGCTCAATGGATATTTTAAAATGAAATTAAGTTTTTATTTCTGCTGAAGTTAACACATTTTAGTAACTGTTTTTTAATCATAATCACAGAATCATAATAATCTCATATTAGACAGTGAAGGCCCTGGAATATAAGACTTGTGCTTAGACTTTTGCAGAGCATACAAACTAGTCAGGTGAGCCAAGGGGAATAAAGGGATGAACAGAAGGCATGGCCTATTAAGCAACTGGACAATGGAAGTGTTGCCAACTCATCTGAGGGATGTATCCATCTGGCTGAGGGGTCTTGCTAATGTTCACTGAGTGAATAAAGATGTTGCTGCAATTATAAAGATGTTCCTGCATCTAGTTCACCATCCCCCACCTTGCCACCCCCTCTGTAGATTCGGTAAAATATATGTGCACAGCATCAATAGGTTCAGTTCATGGTCTGATGTCTTCACATAATCCACACCTTCATTGGTGGTGTAAGTTGATGTACTGCACTGTGAATGGGAGCAACCTACTCTGTCATGATGCAATGACCTCTATAGAAGGATGATGTGGAGAGTTAGGGATGGTGATATGTTAAGCCATTCCTGCTAGGTTTTTCCAAGGTCATCTGTCAGAACCCCAGTTCATGAATCTAGATGATTATGTTCTTTAAAAATAAAATAAAATAAACCTGTGTCTGTTCAAACACTGTTGAAAACCTACGCGTGTCTCTTGTCTGCTCATGCACATAACAGTTGCCTTGGTTTAAGTGGCCAGGGCAAGCCACAACCCAGAGAACAAAATCTGCTCTTTGTTACTCCCCTCCACCCCCTTGGAGGGAGATAGAAGGGGAATAAGGAATAGAGGCTTAAATGTTGGAAGTTAAAACTGTAACAGATTTAATGAAATGGGGAGGGGGAGTAACAGGTGGGAGAAGAACAAAATATATACAAATATATACAACCCAATTCTGATGATGGCTGATATAAGTTCCCGAAAGTCCCTCATGGCAAAGCTGATGGAGGGAAAAAAAAAAGGTCCAAAGCTTTGCCCAGCACCCAATGGATTTGGATCCTGCAGAGTACGTGGCGAGCTTGTTACAAAGGCAGGGCTCTTTTTCTCTCCAGGACATCTCCACCTGGCGATGACAAGGAGAGCAGGAAGAAGGGGAGGAACTTCCTGTTCTCCTGGCTTTTATAGAGTTTGGCAGGAAGTGGGAGGAAATATGGATCCCTCAGCTTTCTCCACTCCAGACTCCTTTTCACAAAAGGTTCTAAACTCCACCCCCTTCTTTGGGTCCTTGCAGCAATAGCAGAAAATTTGCCCGTCCCCTCAAACCATAACAACACTGTAATGGATGAGAACTTAACTGAGAGTTGATCCCCACTCATGACCGTGAGAAACATGAAAAAGTGTGCCTTTGATAAAGTGTGTTTGATAAAGTGTGTATTTGTTATGACTATCTGTTGGAAGAAGGGCAGGAAAACTATGTGAGCAGCTGTTCTGTAACCTCCACATCTAGCAGCACCGGGATGCCTGGCCAAGCTCTTGGTGCGACCAACTTTGAGAGCTTGAGAACCTGCATGCCCACATGAGTAAACATCTAGTATAAAAGCAGGTCCCTTTTGCTGCGGAGCCCAAAGCCTCACCTGCGGGTGGACGCACTGTGTAGGAACCCCTACAGTCACTGTAGGACTGTACAGACTCCTACAGTCTTATGGCATGGGCTGCAGCAAGGCTTCCCAGCTGGAGTGTGGTCCAGGATGATGTGGATTAGGTGGTAACTGGTGATGTATTTCTTCTTAATCACTGTTCTTTCTATTCAGTAATGATTTGATGCATCACTAATTTACTTATACATATCCTATTTGCTTTAGTATGTTTGTTTAATAAACTGCTCAGATTGTATGACTAGCATGTGGTCATTTTGTTGAGTGTCCTGTCTGTTTGCAAAACAACATCTGAATCATGATACCAAGTTCTCTGGTGTACAAGTTGAGCATGAAAAAATCTGTTCATACTAATAAGCAAATGTTTTAAATGGAGCTTGGTATTACAAATGGGTTTATATGAGATGGCATCAGGGAAAAGCAGAGGACCAGACTTGATAACCTGACAATGCTTCTGAGGATGGTTTGAAGAGTCAATGTCACTTGTATAATCGGTTTTACCGTTACATTTATGTAGCTCAGTTACTTGCATACATGTATATCTTTGGGTCATACAAATGTTTTTTCCCCCTTCAGGGGTCAGCTTGTTAAGAATTAACACCATAAGCAGTTTTCACTTCTGGTTTTTAAGAAATGTTTTCCAGAAGCTTTTTAATATTCCTCAGCCTTCCTCTTTCAAAACTCTGCCCCTAACCTTACCACTTGCTCAGGTGTAGCCCAGCTTTCCCTTCACATCTCAAAAGTTTCTTCAGTAGCTCCTTTCCACTTCTGCTGAAAAATGTAGTCAGAAGCACTAGATGGTTCACAGGTGTAGAGGTCGACCAGAGGGCTACCTGATTGTTGATTGACAGAGCAGCCCTACTGGTCATTACACACAGGTGCTAATTGTTTGGTAATAATAAGGCTAATTGCTTAACAAGGGGGTGGACCTTAAAAGGCAGGACTAGAGGCACCAGGGTACCTCAGTGCCTGAGCACTGGGGGAGAGAGCAGGGCATACTTTGTGTGTTGGATGTTGAGAAACTGCTCACCCCACAAAACCAGCAAGAACATCGAGTGCTGGGAAGGGCGGCCGGCTCTGCACTCTCTGCGCACCCAGCGCTCCGGGGCAGCTTGCTGCCAGATGGAGATACATCACCCAGCTTCGCCTGGATCCCCGACACATCGCCTCGCCTGGATCCCCAACAGTAGGTGGCTTTTTTTTTTTCCCCAAAAGAAATGCAATTCCCATAGCTGCCGTAGCTCTAGAAAGAGCACATTGAGAAACTCATACTTGCAGCACTGCTTTGGAGAAAGAGTGAGATAAATTTGAAGGGTGCTATGTTGGTGGCCAGGGCTTCCTGTCACCCTCAGCCTGGATGCAGCTGGATCAGTTATTTGTTTTACATTTCTGTAGGAAGTGGCTCTCCCCCCACTCTTTCAGTGCTAAGCAGCAGTTTGGACCTTTTATGAGAAATGTAAGCCAAATGCTCAGCTGAAGTGGAAAAGCATCTGTGAGTGTCTGTGGTGGCAGAGTAGAACCCCCACCCGCTTTCCCTCTAGCCCAGTGGAGTCAGAGCAGCCATCTGCTTTCATGTTCTGTTGAAACAAGTAAGCTGGAGGTGCTGTGTGCTAACAGGGAGCTCTTCTGTGGCAAACAGGATGATCAACTGAGTGGAATCTGTGCAACAGGCAGGGAGAGAAGGTACGAGGTGAAGACAAGAGGGAGGCAGGAGAAACAAAATTTAAGTTCTGTTTCAAATAGTTCTTTTGAGCAGCTGGTGATTTCCCTGCTCTGAAAGAATTTACAGCAAAGTGCTTTGTAGTGTATTTCAAGATATGAAGTGAGCTAAATGACCAGGTTATTCACTGTGACTCACTTTAACCACATCTAAGGTTTTCCAGAAATCGTGTTTTATATTCTGTCTGTAGTAAGACTTCACATTGACTTACACAGTTTCAGCAACACTCCCTCGTCATAAAGACGACTGCTCCTCTTTTTTTCTTACATCAAATGCCATTTTTCTCTTGGTCACTTGTGCCTGTGAGTATACTATTTAAAACAGTCTAATTGTCCTCACAGGGAGACAAATAGCCTCCAAGAAATGGATAAAAATTCCTCTAAATCTCATATTCTTGTTAAGTAGTTCTAAATTTCTTCAGAAACTTCTGCCAACAAAAGTTAACCCCCAATTTCTACTCTGACTGTCACATTTCTTAAATGTAGGGACCATAAAAGTGTAAACAGTGATTAATTCATAAGAGGTAGCAGATGGCTTGAAGCACAGGTGTCATGGGTTAAAAAGACGGGAACCCGTTATTTATTGCATGATACTCTAAAAGGGTCTGCTTCAGTTAAATTCATTGTAGATATCAAAGTGCCTTGGTTGGAAAGAAATCTTTAAAGCTGTATTTAGGTAGAGTTAAAATAATACTGTCCATCTGTGTTGTACTTTAATGTATTTTGAACAACTAGTAGAACTTAAAGTACATTATTAAAACATAGCAGTACTACTGTAAAACTTTACCAGAAATACCAGGAGGCTTTTTGTTTGATATGATACTGCATTAGCTTTTCTTCATAAAACAAAAAACCTGTCCCTTTTGTTCCCTCGGTCTCGTTTTTAGAAGAAGGTATGTCAACATAGAGTGGTTTGGGTTGGAAGGAACATTAAAGATCATCCAGTTCCAACCCTCTGCCATGGGCAGGGACACCTCCCACTAGACCAGGTTGCTCAAAGCCCCATCCAACCTGGCCTTGAACACTGCCAGGGAGGGGGCAGCCACAGCTTCTCTGGGCAACCTGTGCCAGTGTCTCACCACCCTCACAATAAAGAACTACTTCCCAATATCCTATCTAAATTGACCCTCTTTCATTTTGAAACCATTTCCCCTTGTCCTATCACTTCATGCCCTTGTAAAAAGTCCTTCTCCAGCTTTCCTGTAGCCCTTTCATGTACTGGAAGGCTACTATGAGGTCTTCCCAGAGCCTTCTCTTCTCCAGGCTGAACAACCCCAACTCTCTCAGTCTGCCTTCATGAAAGCTGCTTCAGTCCCCTGATCATCTTTGTAGCCCTCCTCTGTACTCACTCCAACAGATCCATTTCTTTCTTATGTTGGGGACTCCAGAACTGGACACACTGCTCCAGGTGGGGTCTCATGAAAGCAGAATAGAAGAGGAGAATCACCTGCCTTGATGTGCTGCTCATGCTTCTTTTGATGCAGCCCAGAGTACTATTGGCTTTCTGGGCTGCAAGAGTACATTGTTGACTCATGTTGATCTTATCATCAACCAACACGGCAAGTCCTTCTCCTTGGGGCTGTTCTCAATACATTCTCTGCCCATCCTGTATTTGTGCTTGGGATTGCCCTGAGCCGTGTGCAGGACCTTGTCTCTATCCTTTGTTTGGATGTAGATATCTTTTTCTTCGTTTTTGTGTTTTCCTTTTACTACTTGGTAGACTGGGATACATATGAAGATATTTAGCCCCCCTCAAATGCTTCATAACCCGCTTCATATTGGAAAGTGCAGAATTGTTTTAAACAAGTTCCTTATATAGTACATCTCCTGTATGGCCCTATTGTAGCTTTGTAACCTGTGCATCAAAATTCAACGGGCTTTTAAAGCCACTCTGTCCTTTCAAGCTGCTCTATTGTGAGAGAGCAAAGCTATCATGCTCTTGTCAGTCTTTGTGAAAATGGTTGAGACTCGGAAAGATAATTTTAAGTCTGATAAATGTGTGAATAGTAAGTATGGATGCATGCAACCTTTATGTGTGGTGGGTTTTGTTGTTGGTTGTTTTGGTTTTTTATTTTTTCAATTTGTCTTTGTCAGTTTGGCCTTGTGGTTAGTTCATTCATCTAGGGAATTAGAAAACAAGTTATTATATTTTCAAGAAGTGCAATTTTTATGTCATGGCACTTTAGGCCCAATGAAATTGAAAAGTACAAATTAGGATCCATTAAAGAAAAATTTATATATTTTTTTTTTGTGGCAGCCTTGCAGATAATGAGAGATTGCTGTGTTTCTTTTGTTATTGGAATTAAGGAATTCATTAAGCAGTTTAGCTGTAAGGATGTCAAACAAAAAGATAGACTTTGAGAGCTGAGGCAAAATACTCCTGGGTAAGAGAAAGGTGGTTGGGAGAAGGTTATTTGTTTCTCAGGGCACTGCAGAAAAGTGTTTATACAAATGAAAGATCTTGACTGTGCTCCTAACATAAAAATTTTCCAAGTTGTGTTGCTGTAGCTGTAGCCAATGCCTTGGGTAAATAAGTATGTAGTAAGCATTTTAAACAATAGTTATGGACTGTGTATATTTACAACAATGCATACAGCTATGGAAGTCAAAGAAAATAGTGCTTCTGACTTCATCGACTAAGGCAGAAGGGTAAATTGAACTAGTATCACAGTGCGTGAGAAAATTAAGGGTCAGTTTGATCAGCTTCACTTATTATATGAGTTTTTTGTTTTAAATTAATGACCTTCATTTAAACCAGAAATTGAAAAAGATCTGCTTGATTAGTATTATTAAAACTTTAAATCAAGCCTCAAGACTGAGAACTAGAAATATACTGCCACATAGGCCATTAGAGGGAAGATACTGCTTGAGGCATACCTGCTGGAAGCTTACAAATTTTTCTTTAAGAATTGCCTAGAATTTCATAAAAACAGTAACAGGAAGTAGTGAAATTTGAAAGTTTAAATGCAGTTCTGTCTGCTGCGGATGGTGAATCTCAATTGATCATACTCTTATTTTTAACTTGGATGCAGTTGTGGTTCTTAGAACTATTGTAACTTACTGCAATGCTATTTTATGTGATGAGATATAAAGATACCACTTTATGACCTCAAAGTTGTGTCCCTCTTGCCTTAGGAAATTTTTTCTTTCTGCAAAATCATTCTGCTTATTTTTCTTTTCTTTGACTTGTCACTTCCAGATTATCGCTTTTCAAAGAGATATAATGTAACAGAATAAAACCCATTTCTGCTGATCTATTAGGAAACAGCAAGATAAATGTAAATTGGTCTGAAATGCAGAATCTTTGAAAAATGATATTACAAAGAAATATGCAAGTCAGAAACCTCAGAAATGCTATTTCCCCCCCCCCTCCCAGTGGTAACAATTGTGTTTCTGTTGCCCATAGAAATCTTTCTAAAATAGAATAAAAAAATTGTTGCATTTATATTGCTTTTGTTTTGTCTAAGCTGAAAAGAACTACTCTATTATCAGTTTGACATTAGAAAGCAAAGATACTAATCTGTGTTTAGCTCTGTGGTTTGGATACGTGTTAACTTACAATTGTGGAATAGGCTCATAGGACAGCAAACATTTGAGCTGAGATCCAGTGGTGGGATCTTGCAGGTATCAGGAAAATGATACCAGGTCATTGTCCATCTTCCTCTCTTTCTTATGGTTTGTACTTCAAAATAACCTGTGTTCCATTATTATATACTGCGTAAGCTTGTAGCAAGCTGGGAGATTGCAATACCCTGCCTTGCTGTTGCTTGAGTGTTTCTTACCCTCACGTGTTTCCTAGGGAGACTTAAGTTGACATGACTGCGGGGGAAGTTTTTGCAGGATCAGAGTTATTCTTAAGTATACCGATAGTTTCTTGTAATTTCTTTACGGTGAAGGGTACCCTCTTCATTCCTGAGCTGCTCTTCTGTATTTGGTGAATTCACCCAAGGAACCTGATAAATTTTAATGGGGTTGCTGCTTTTAATGAACGTTCAAGAGCATGAGTAAGGATTGCATTTTTAGGACTTTAAATTTGTGCTGTTTCTATCAGTAAAGATACACTTTAACCTGCTTCCTCTCAACACAATATTAGTCATTTGAAAAAGAGAGTGATGTAAAAATCTGGAGATTATTAGCAGGAAAGATGTCCTGAGCAGAAGGAAAAAAAAAAACAAAACAAAAAAAACATTTCCACTAGCACTAATTACTAGTAAAATATTGTTGCCAGTAAAGCCTAATTTGTAATTCTGGGTACAGTAGAATTGTCTTGTTATTTTAGAGAAAAAGTCAGAGTGCTTCTATAAAATTCAACTGCAAATGTTTTCCCGTGCTGCCTCATTGATTCACAATGTCTTACTGCGCATCCTTTATGATTAGGGATTTACGAACCACGCAGGTCACAGCATTATTCTCAGCATTGGTTAATTCCTCTCTGCTGAGGGCCCTGGATGTGCTATATAGCAAAATCCTTGGGCTATTCAGCACCAAGAGGTGTTTACAGCAGCTTTGTGTATTCATGTTATAATCTTAAGCAGAAACATAATCAGCGTATTCACTGGGGAATTCTGTTTTAGTTTTCTGTGTGCCTCCATCATGTCTTGAAACTTTTGACTGCACCATAAAAAACACTAGGGAAAAGGGAACTGAAGACAATGTCAGCTGTTTACATTTCTGTTGGATCTTTCCACCCAGAGAGGTGTTAGAGGGAGTTAACTTTGGGCCATGCTGCGAGCTCACTGGTAGAATGCTACTGCTAAAATAATCAGCAATAAAGAGAGGCCAAATTCACAAAAATGGTATTGTTAACAGGACATTAAAGTTGACAGGAGCTGTATTTATTTCTCTTGACTCTGCTGTTTCAGGCTGTCTGCACAATTCAAGTGAATGACACCCTGAGATGATTTAGACTGTTGTTGTACAAGGCTAATCTTTAGCCTTTCACTTTCCAGGTCCTTTTCTCTTCCCACCACTGCTGCCCACAGCACACAGGCATTGCTACCACTATGGGATGCTCTTGCCCTTAGTTCTGTTTTTTGTTTTTTTTTTTCTTTTTTGGTAACTGTTTTTCGGAAATGTCCCATGGATTTAGATTATCTTAAAAATGACCAAGCAAACAGCCAAACTTCACTCTCCATTTTTTGGGACAGACTGTGTATTCTGTGCTGTTTATTACTGAAGCCATAATTCCTTCCTTTTCTGTATTTTTGAATGGAAGAGATTCCTGCTAAGGAGTGATGCAGATCTGGATAATAACATGCTACTTTTTCTGTTGTGTACAACTCTCTTGTCACAGGACACGTGTGCACTGAAGGTTCATGTTGTTCTCCATTGGGAATTTATGTAGTACTGAAAATGGTAATTATGGATGCTGGAGTATTCTAGCTCCTTTTCCTAAAGGATGAAGTTAAATGACTGTGTATCGCTTATCTTGAAATATCAGATCATGTTGGTGTAGTGTTAGTACAGTGGCACTAACACAGATCCCCTCAGTTAACGATTTGCCAAAAAGAGAGAAAAGCTGTTCTAGCTTTAATTTCTCTGTTTTCCCACTTGCATTGCATCATCTGGTGCAAGTCACTCTTCCCCACATGAAGCTGCTACCTACTTACATAAAACCCTAATTTAACAGCCTTGTTTAAATTATCAAGGGAATACTTTGAGTTTGAAAATAAGCCTAAGTGAACTAAAGGCTTTGATGGTAAGTGTGCAGGAAAATGAGTTCCTTTGCTTAGGGGAATACCTGATTTTGGTTGAAAATGCAGAAGGTTACTAAACTTTCTCATGTGTCAGGTTGTTAGAACCAGAATTTGCTTTGATCAGACAGAAAGAAAACACAAAACAAACAAAAAAACCTTTATACGTACAAGTGAAATGCAAAGAAAGGCTCTTTCCAAGGAGAAATTGTGGCATATGTTGTTCATGTTGTCTCAGTATATCAAAGCAATGAGTATGAGCATGCTTATTTTTTAAAACTGTATTTGACTTTAGCAATAAACATAACTTGTTTTGTCTGAGTTTTTTTCTGTGCAAAATCCAGATTCCTATGATAGATTGGTAACAGTCTAACTAGTCTCCCCCCAAAAAACCCCAACAAACCAACAAATACTGAACTTAAATTTATCAGAAAATTAACTAAATAAATTAAACCTACCAGGAGCTATGCAAGTGTGAGGAAAAAGAAATCCTGTGGGTTTTTTTGTCCTTTGGTCACTTTCTCTTTTCAAAAATTTACATTTTGAGTTCTGGCTATACTAGGCAAAAATATTTTGAATGGGATGTGAATTCCAGAATGAAAGAAAGAGGAATACTTGCCCAAAAATAACTTCTATCACATTGGTTTATCACTATTACTTATCACACCACCAGCTATGGTTCACTCTCAAATGACTTCTGAGGCTACATCTCTGTTGACTCTGTTTGCACCGTTTTTTCTTACAGACACTTGCTCCTCAGCTGACAGCATGTGACTTTCCAAGGGCGTATTTCAACTTACAACTTCTTCACAGTTACTGGAAGGGAAGGGGGAATGGATTATTAGCTGTATTTGCAGAGCAAAGTAGAACTGTTGATGAATGCTTGTGGAAGTTGTAATAAGCACTGAAGGAGGGAAACCTGTTGAGAAGCTGATGGTAGCTTTCAATGGAAATCTGAAGAAGGAGAAAGCAAGAGATTGCCTCTTCTCTCCTGAAAACCAGGAGTTTTGGAGTTTCTAGGCCAACATCAACACATACTCTTTGGTGAGCTAAGTTACTTGTCATCAGAGCAACATCACTGGGTTTCTATTCAAGCGTGTAGCAAAAACAGATGCAAGCATACCATGTAATGTGTTGGCAGGCAGTGCTCAGAGCGGGACACCACCCTGAGGAAGCCTGCTCAGAAACAAGGCTTGATAACCACTGCCTGTACAGGAAGTATGGCAGAGCTCCTGCCTGACAGCTGAGCACACCAGTGGGACAGCTGGGGCCAAGGCTTACCAACACTGACAGGACCTCTCTGATGGTGCCCAATTGGGCCCATGGTGTCTGACCACCATGGGCAGAGCCATGTGCTGCTAACAGGCTCTGTTAGGAGATCCAGACATGGCCAGCAGTGAACCAGGGCCCATGTGAGGTCTGTTGGTGTGTCCTCATGGCCCTGGCACACAATGTCTCTGTGGGAGGATGGTGCTCAACAGGAGCCATGTGATCTAGGTGCATCGGAGTATTTTGCTTCCTTTAACAGCAGCACCATTCAGCCCCTCCTGAGTCTGGGACGGGGCAGGAAGAAGAATGATGCTGATTCTCCTGGCAGTCTTCCAGCACAGCCAGATCATTCACCATGGACTGAAGGCTGCTACCTCAGCCATCAGCAGGATTATGCTGTTAGTGGAGATGAGTTGTGACCTCCTTGATGCCAAAGTTCCCAGTGGAAGCCTGCTTGGTGGAGAGCATGGGACAATCTCCCTCTTTCTCCCTACTCTTAATCCTGTTCACCAAAAGTGACTACCAGCCTCTGTTCCTCAAATTGTTGCAGTTGTGTTTGACAAGTATGGATTTCAGTGCAGTAAAAAGAAGTTACTTTATGCTTTTCTTGGTTTTCTTCTGATGTACTGTCTGTGGGCCACTAGTCACACTACTAATTACAAAATTTTATCCAAGACTGTCTTCAAGACAGAACAGAGGGGCTGTTGGCAACTCCAACTGAGGCTGCATCTGGTCCAGGCTCCTCTCCTGCCATGAAACAATTCAAGTGGTTTCCTGTGAGTCATTACCCGAGGTGAATCAATAAATATATGCTTCTGTGAGTGTTAGAATTAATGAAGATTGGTCTCTGATGGATTTGTATCTTATGATTACATTCTCTGATGTCTACTGAAGTATGAACTCCAAATGAAACTTCTTGTGCAATTGAAGCCCAGAAAATCTCTTTCTGTGCAGGTTTTCTGTTAAGGGTGGCTGCATGTTATAGCTTTTTCTTTAGTGAAGACACTGATTGGGGTCTCTATTCCTTTCCAGTTTCCTATTTCCATTAAACTTAAGTATATAACAGCCTTGGAGATTTCTATCCTGTTTAATGTGTTTGAAATTGGCTAGTAGGTTCAAAGATAACTGGGGAATAGAATGGCAAATTATCACATGCAGACATAGTGTAATTGCATGAGACTTGCTTCTTCAAGAAGCCAGGTTAAAAAGAGGTGGGAGAGGTTTCCCGCAGAAAGGTTGCCTAGACTGCAGGGAGTAGAGGGCTGGAGAACAGGGCTGTAATTTATTCTGTTGGTAAGTAGAAGCTAAGTTCAAATAAACAAGTATGCTTTAACTCTGCACAGCCCAAGATTTTGTTCTCAGAACATATTTGGGAAGACAGGGGCTCATTCCCAAAGCTTTACTGTCTAGGTTGGGACACTCTGAACATAATATTTTTATCGTACTCATAAATGGCAGTTGCAACTCAGGAAAGATCTCTCGGACTTGTCATGACTGTCTTGACAGTTCTCTGTAATCTGTTAGCTCAGTTTGAAGCAGAAGCCAAAAAATGTTAAAAGAAAAATATCTTGGCCATCACAAGGAAGGATTTTAAGGGCAAAATGGAGCGCGTTGTTTTGCTGTTGTGTAAGATCTTCATGCACTTGCATCTTGAGTACCATGTGCAGTTTGGGCCTCCTGACCTGAAGGAGGATGTAGTACCATTGCAGAAGGAATACAGGGAAGGGCATCTAAAATGAAGTGGATGAAGTAGACTGAGGGGTGGCTTAAAAGATCTGGCTTTCTTCAGTTTGGAGTAAAGGTTGAGTGGTGAGGTGACTGAAGATTGCAAAATCATGAAAGCATCACATAAGGGTTGTTGAAACTCTCATTCATCAATTTCAAAATGCAAGAATTGAGGGGAATTCAATGAAAACAAAGCATTTTACACTGCAGGTTGTGAACTTCTGGCACTTACTACTACTGGAAACGGTGGAGGGGGATAGTATCTGCAGGTTTGAGAGTTGCATGAATTTGTGAACAGCTCCATATATGGATAGTAAAAGCTCAGGGAAGGTTAGTGCTGTCCATCATTCCTAAGTCCTGAAGTCTGGATGCTGGAGTAGGGAATAGACTATAGAAGGTGTGCCTCTGGTCTTCCTGAAAAGCATCTCTTAGTGCTCTCTTTGCAGAGACAACACTGGGCTTGATGAACCATCGGCCTGAACTGCTAGGACATTTCTTTAGTTCTTGTGTCCTGAGCCCACATGTAAGGCAAAAACTAGTAGGTAGATTGGAAGTGCTGTTGTATAAAACAACAGTTAGATTCCTTTGTTTCACCTGGTCTGTGTCTAAGCCAGTATTCTGTTGCTCCCAAAAGTCAGTCTGACACAGTTATAATATCAAATGGCAATGACTGAAACAATGTTAGAATTATTGCTTGAAGAATAGATTATAGATTTTTCTCAGCCTGCCTTTACATGTTATTCTGAGCTATGTTTAGCCGTGGCTAATGATGTTGGTGACAATTTTCTTTTACAGTAAAACTTGTGAATTTGCTTAAGCATACACTGTTAACCAGATTTTCTTTGACAACAAATCACCTCCTGTTTCAGCACTGTGCTACAAGTTATTTAGTGAAATGATGAAGTATGTAGAATAAAGTGACTGATTTGAGAGAGAAAAGAGAATTTTATTAATATGCTGGTAACCAAAATTAGCATAATGCATTTTGTGTGTGTGATCATAACACTAACATCAAAGTGAAAACGCCTGGTAGTCTGAAGGTGGTAAACTATTTATGAAGCAATTCTTGAGGTATTTTCTAAATGGTATTACAAGAAGTAGCAACAAATTAAGAGTTCATTTCTAAGGTGCTAAAATAGTAATAATAAAAAGACAATCTGTACTCTAATATGATGGTTCTCAAGGTGGTGTTATTTTCTCAGCAAGAAAACAGAGGAAACTTTCCTTTGTGTGTGTTATATATTACAAGGTGTTGCTTTTGCTATCTTACATCATGCTAAATATTCTCTTTTTTTAATAGTTTGTCACTATCTATCAGTCCATTTAAGGGCTAAAGTAGGCTAATTCTACACTCAGTGGTTCTTAATGCCATGAATCATTCATTATAATGGGATTGTTAATAATGTAAATAAGGATACAGATCAGAGGTAACATATGGTTGTTGTTGCTCAATTTTCTATTTTTTTTGGATATGTGTCTCTTGGAAGAAGTAAAGTAAAGAATATGGACAAGGAGAGAGAGATTGTGATGTGGAAATAAGAGAGAACCCTGTATACGGGATGCTTAGGAAAGTAACTGGTGCGGGCCAAGAAGATTAAGGACTGGACTCTGACGGAGAAGACTTCATTTACAGCAGGGACAATGCCAAGCAATAGTTCCTACTGCTAGCCCAGTCCAAAAGTCTGCAAAAAGCAAATAGCTCCTTACTTTCCTTAAGATGTCAGGGCCCTGCCAGATCCTCGCATGCCTGTTACTTTCTTCATTTCCCTTCAGTCCGGATGCTTCACATCGAGTATAACCTACAGATCTGGTCCAAAGTGAGCAGAGATGATCAGCATGGCCAGAGGTGGCAGAGGCTGGCCAGTATGTCACTGGGCCAGCATGCCAATTGTGATGAGAGGTGGAAGGTGAGTGCCTCCCCAGGGCAGAAAGTCAGGACAAAAGGATTAGTTAAATAAAGCACCACATCATTTCTGTCAAGAGAAACATTTTTACTGTCTAGGTCAAACTTCTTTTGCTCTGATGTTCACATTGGCAGTGAGAATGAGTCTTCTCTGTTGAGAAGTCTTGTGTGACTAGAACAAGGGCTGGCCCTCTGTCCCTCTTCTGTTGCTGGTATGGCAGTGTGGGTGGGCATGTACAGCAGAGGGCTTGAGTAGTCCATCCTAAATGTGACATAAAATTTTGAGACATCTGTCCTTGTGCTGAGGGGTGGGGGAAGCTGCATCCAGGGGTGTTGGTGGTGCCAGATTGTAAAAGAAGAGTGGGTGCTGCAGACTGGTTTGACAGGTGTATGTGGGGTTATTGTGCTGTCTGTGAGGGCCTGGGACAGGGTGCTGAGTGGACTACCAAGTACCAAGGTATTCCTCCACTTGCAGAGTTGTTCCCAAATGTGCTCTGTTTTTGCCATGCTGGGAAGTTGTGCTGTACAGAGGCCAGGATAGGACTGGATGAGGAGGGATGGCAGTAGGGAAAGAAAATGACATTCTTTCCCTGCAGCTGACTCTTTCTAGAGTTAATGAACTCACTGAAACTGCTGCTGGCAGGCAGCAAGCAGAACTTTAGCTTGGGTCCCCTAGGATGAGTGAGGGGGAAAGCAACCACAGAAACAGCAGGCAGCAAAGTAAATGGAGAGCCATACTGGAACATTGCTCTAGCAGTTTATGGAGAATAGTAGGAAAATACATACAGTCAGCTGCCAAAGTATGTGAAATATATTGAGGACTGAACAGAGATAGAGAGGCTTAGAAACACTAAGAGCAATTTTTGGTTGAATGGCTTGACTATATACCATTTTAGACTGCACAGCTGGTAACTAATATGTAGAGAAACTGATTTTGAAATTTTAAAAGCTCTGCCTAACGCTGGAAGGAAGCAGAGGGAGATGGATAGAGGTAAGGTTAATAAGGGCTGGATTAAGAACAGTAGAACATACTTCCAAACTGAGTAAGGAAAAAGAATTGGAAGATGATGAGATATTAATAGTGAGAGTAAGAAGACAAGAATAATAATTTAGTAGCTTGATCGTAAAAATCAGAACTGGGTTAGAATTAGTAATGTTATAATTGCTGAAGCTTCATTTAGGAATCAAAGTTTCTAATTCAGACTT
Organism: Aegotheles bennettii; assembly: GCA_013398125.1. Lineage (NCBI taxonomy): Eukaryota > Metazoa > Chordata > Aves > Caprimulgiformes > Aegothelidae > Aegotheles > Aegotheles bennettii. The sequence continues at coordinate 47,859 of VZRW01004197.1, read as the reverse complement.
TATCATGTTCTTTTAACTTGGTCTTTTCCTATCCCTGGTGTTTTAATAGGTATTTAGTTTGCATTTACTTCACCATTAAGGTATGACAAGTGGCAGAAAAAGCAAGACACTATCTGTCTGGAAGTTAAAACTCTATTTCATTTTTTTATTTCTCCTTTGCTGATCATCTTCAGTCTTAACAGTCTGAAAACATCTGACTTCTATTCAGATATACGTTCATCCTGTGAAGGTCTGCAACCATATGTGTTTCTTTTACAGAGAATAATCTTGTCTCTATATGTTCCCTTGTTCCTGTCAAAAGGGGAATTTCAAGCATGCTAAGACTGACTTTGTAGTTTCTCACTCCAGAAGCATAGGTAAGCAAGAATTTTATCACAGATATAATAGAAATTATGACATGAAGTAGTTTTACAAGTAACGTAAACTAGTTTATTTGTTTATTTACTGTACAGATCAGGTTAAAAGGCAAAGTTATTTCTTTCACCACCCTTTCTGCAGGTAGGAACAATTTCTCTGTGAATCAGTGTATATGGGCAGCCAGAAGAACTGAAGGTCTAATCCAAATCCCATCTAATCTACAGGGTCCTGAATCCTGTTGAGTTCAGTTTGCTTTATATTGAAGTCTAAACTAGAAAGATAAATTTTTAAATCACTCCTCTTCATGATCAATTTTCTGTGTTGCTTTGTTCAGACATTGTTTTGGTTTTGTGTATGCTGTGGGGTGAACATGAAAAATCTTATAATTTTTGTTTGAATTGGTTTTATGGCTGTGACCAAAGTTGTCTAGATGATCCATTTTTTCACATCAATTTTTAAGACTATGAAGCCAACCTGAGTACCAATCTTTTTGTGTAGTAAGAGTCTGCATTTTGCAGAAGTCTGGTATGTCTCACGTGTATGTATCTGTTCATTTATGCATTTTTCTTGGTACAGTCATGAAGATGAAGGTACTTGAAAATGCATGCAAATGAATTTTTTGTTCCAAAGATCAATGATGGGTTTTAGGCAGGCACATGAAACAGAGCCGCTGCCAGAATATATTCCCTTATGAGTCTTTAAGCATCCTGGCTCTGATATGGACAACATCTGTCATGCTGTCCCAGATAGCATGAACACATTGGCGATATTTATCAAAGATGCATCTGAAACAATCATAATTTCTGCTTCCACTTTTGGATGAAATCCAAACTCAGAACATTAGAAATGATGACGTAATAGCTGTTATTCAGCCTCTAAAAGTTTGAAAAATGTCTAGTTCATTAGAACCTTGAGATAAATTATATCAGAGTTCTTCTCTTTGCTCACATAAGCAGTTCAGAATTGGAGGAGAGGAGGAGAAACAGAAGGTGGCATAAAAGGTGCAAAAGTAAAACATGATGGATATGTAAAAGTTAATACTGACTGTTAAAATGCTCTTTACTTTTATTGTTCTTTTGGGGCTTGAACTTTAAGTTTCAAAGTACGATCAGCATACATTTTAGTCTTAAAATTTGCAGAGAGCACAGGACATACAAAAGAGAAAGAAAACCATGAGTTTTTCTCTGGGAGAAACCACTAAGAAAAAAAACAACAGAGAATGCAGAGGGCAGACATGCAATAGCCCTGACCCAGTGCATTGCACGTGTCTTCTCAGTTCACCTCACTGTCAAGTGACACAGAGAAAGAAGACTGCATAAATTCTGCTGCCATAACTGTTTAGCTGAAGCCACCATGGAAGCTGTTAGGAACAGGACTTTGATCCACGCAGCCACACCAGAAACTGCTGTAAATGTTACTTCATCTTCTCTTTCTTCAGTCTTTGTTCAAACAAAAGGAGAATTTTCAAGTTACTGTGAATTGAGTTCCCAGCACCACACAGGTCACTTAGTGTGTTGTAAATGGGGCTTCACAAAGGCAAGAGTGCTGTTTCTCATAACTGGCACTCAATGTGATTGAAATGAAAGCTAAGAGGTAAAATCCAGGAAATATGATGGTAGTATGTTTCTAGAGTTACCTGTAAAGTAAGTGGTATCTAACTAGGAGATGCATGCAATGGATCCTGTTTTAGGGGCTCATTAATGAAGCATATAAAGCTGGAAGGAATATTATGAATCCCTTCTCATTGTAGGGCTGCAACTTGTTTGTTGTCTTTCTGTAAGAGGCCATAACAATAGGAGGAAATACCCTCTGCCAATGAAAGAGATGTTTAGTACTAATCCTCACTTCTTTTGAAGTGAATCATAGAATCATAGAATCATTAAGAAACCTTCAAGATCATCCAGTCCAACTGCCTACCTACATCACTACTAAACCATATTACCCAGCGCCACATCCAGATGCATCTTGAACACCTCCAGGGATGTATGGTAGTGATCTGTGCAAATGGATTCAGTTAGAAGTGTACCCAAGTAAACTCTCAAAAGAACTGAGCTTATGTGGTTGGATACAATTTCTTAAAAGTCTCCAGAAGTTGTATAGGAGTTTATAATTTATATTTCTTACAGTTTTACTGATTACTTAAAACTTTACTGGTGGCTTTTTCAGCATTTCTTTGTTTGAGAGACAGCAGATAGTATAGTATACCTTAAGAAGAAATGTTTTTGTTAGGTTGTCTTGGCTCAGCTGACTTCCAACAAGAAGAAAATATGCTATCATATAATGATATTACTGTTTTTAAATTCTTATCTTAATTGTCTAGGCAAGAAACAGGTATTTTATATGATACTGGAACAGTATTTCTATTTATTATATTAATAATTATTTCCTAGAAATGCAGCTTTGTTCAACAAAAACTACTTCAATTCTATCTGAATTAAAAAATAATTTAAATAGAAACTTTTCTGGGAGCCTCCTAGATAATGAAACTTGAAAGAGAAGAGTGTATTCTTCTATGCTGCTTTTATTCAGTGGTTAGCTCATTCATCTGGGTTATGGAAGGACTGCCTGAAGTGAGCTGCAGTTATGTTTGAGTGCACCAGTCAGTGCTTTCAGCAGTTTACCTTGGTTAAATAAGCTAAAATCAGTGCTTTAAGTAGGCCTGTCGAGTAAGTAGGAGTATGTTTTGGAGCTCAACAGAAGTATGGAGCCCAAGGTGCAGGTTACTCTGAAATTGGTGCTTAATGTAGACTAGGAACCAGCAGTTGCATCCTTCAGCTGGAGTCTTCTGTTCAGAGGCAGTGACACCAACCTGGCAGCTCCAGTGACCTTAGAGCTGAGCAGGATTTCATTCACAGGTTGTCAAAGTAAGAGTTTTGATGAGCTATCTGAGACTGAGTGTGGGTGAAATGAAACCTGTTGTTATTGTTGTAGGGACTTGTGAAGGAAATAATCCAGAGTTTCAGTTTCAACCTAACTGAACTGAGGTTTGTAAAACTCCTTTGCAGGCTAGTGCTTGTTGATGCCTATGTTGCATCAGTTTAATCAGATGAACTTCAGCCTCTCACCTAATCTCACAGGTCAGTATTGTGCCACAGGCTTCAAGCTGGTACTTGATGCTTGCTAGTGAGTCACCTGTTGCAGCCCTGGTTTAATATCCAGCTATCTGTCCTTGACTTTATAGTCCATTTCCCCATAGGCTATTTCCCCATACCTTCTGGAATTGAGTTGGCTCATGCAGGGTTGACTTAAATGTGACCATACTAGCTTTTAAGGTGAATTCTTGTAATGCAGCATTGTCTTTAAGGTTTTGTTTTTCCATAAAAAGGTTTTGTTTTCTTTCCTAGGCCTAGGTCCTAGACTAGGTACTACTTGAAAAAATTTATAAACAAAGAACCTTTTAGCCCTGGCCACTTTTCTGGAAATTGATGATTTGCAATATCTTTTATCAGTACATTTACCCTGATGAATATTCAGAATAATAAAATAATATTATCATTGCCTCATGTTTCTGTAGCCATGTTCATGTCTGTATTACAGAAAGAATGTAAACAAAGCCTTAACTTACACTTGAAACTCTTCTGTTTGGGTGTGAGTGAGAGGAATCCTGGGTAAATTAGTAGTGCCATAAATATCTTCAATTAGAAGTATAAAGCCTGTAAGATATGAAAATAGATATATTTTTGCTCCGTGGTGAAATTTGAGCCCAAATGTGTGAATTTTTCCATTAAAACTCAATAAATAACTACAAGTTATAAATAATACAGTCAGGTAAGCACATTTTAGTATGATGCTATTGATTTTATTGGCTTTTTGACATTAAGTGTCTGTGTGAATTAAAAACTAAGTGCTTCCACTCTGGTTTTCTCCACTCAGAATCACAGAATCCTAGGGGTTGGAAGGGACCTCGAAGGATCATCTAGTCCAACCCCCCTGCCAGAGCAGGGTCACCTAGAGTCCATCACACAGGAACGCATCCAGGTGGGGTTTGAATGTCTCCAGCCAAGGAGACTCCACAACCTCTCTGGGCAGCCTGTTCCAGTGCTCTGGCACTCGCACAGTGAAAAAGTTTCTCCTGATATTCACATGAAACCTCCTATGCTCCAGTTTGCAGCCATTGCCCCTTGTCCTATCATTGGTCATCACTGAAAAAAGCTTGGCTCCATCGTCCTGACCCTCACCCTTTACATATTTGTAACCATGGATGAGGTCACCCCTCAGTCTCCTTTTCTCCAAGCTAAAGAGCCCCAGCTCCCTCAGCCTTTCCTCATAAGGGAGATGTTCCACTCCCTTAATCATCTTTGTGGCTCTGCGCTGGACTCTCTCAAG
>VZRW01004197.1:0-43109 GCA_013398125.1 Aegotheles bennettii | reverse complement strand
ACCCCCAGGTCCCTTTCTCCTACACTGCTCTCCAGCAGGTCAGCCCCCAGCCTGTACTGGTGCATGGGGTTGTTCTTCCCCAGATGCAAAACTCTGCACTTGCCCTTGTTGAATTTCATTAAGTTTCTCCCCGCCCAACTCTCCAGCCTATCAAGGTCTCTTTGAATGGCAGCACAACCCTCTGGTGTGTCAGCCACTCCTCCCAGCTTAGTGTCATCAGCTCTTGCCAAATTTTTTTGTGTGCTTTTTAAGTGAATCCAACAAACTAGTACTTTGTTTGTGAAACAGACAGTAAGCATATGTGTTTGGAGAAAGGATTTTAAAAAACCCAAATGTCTGTTTTGGAGCAGTAGTATGTAACATGATTAAAAGCCCATGGAAGTGAAAGACTGACAGACTTCTGCAGGCTTTTGGTGAGGCCCTTGAGTTGATGGTTAATCTATGTGGGAATGCATAGGGTAAAATTATTCTTTCCTCAGTATGCATAAAATGGGGACTAAATATTAAAATGTATGGTGTTATCTCAGTAACTCTGTGCTCAGGTGTCGTACATTTCCTTGTCAATAAACAGATACAACACATGATGCAACATTTAAATAAAGCCATGCAACCTGAAAGAGTACCCACAACTGCATCTCCTGATCCTCATTATATTTTAATCAAATATTGATGGACAGTTTATTTACATCAGGCTTTTATTCTGTTGAAAGTAATGCTAGCTTATTACTACTGTTAGTGAAATAGCTGGAGAAGCAAGTAGGTGATTAGTGTCAATTTCTCTTGTGACCCAAGAAACTTGGTATAAATAAATTAACTTGTAATTATCAGTAGAGCTGTTTTGCTGGGCTGGAATAGACTTAATTTTCTTTAGCTAAAACTAGATGAATAACTGTCAAACATTTTGCTGAATGTACTTATGAACCTTATGTGTATTTTAATCAGATGTGTGGACTGTGTTGTATAATAAATAATAATAGAATATCTGTAAACATTATCCAATGCATACTTTCAGCTACAAGTCTAGGCCCAGGACCCCTGTTTTTGATGTTATCTTAATTGCCCTCCTTTATCCTGGTTGCACTGCAGATTTTTTTTATTCTCTGACCACTTAGCACATTCCTAATTTTCATGAGTTTTTTATCTGTTCTTGAATTACTGAAAGAATAGAATAAAAAGAAAAAAACATCCAGAATATATTACAGAAAATACAGTTGTACTAGCCATTGGAACTGCCTGTCATATTTTTTTTCTTATACCTACCTCTCTTCAACATTTTTCAGGAAATAAATCCTGATCTCAATATAATGATTTAAGTGATAGCACAGAATAGCCTGAAATGCATGAAAAACATAGAAATCCAAACCAGAACAAATTCTAAACCCATGAAATTATGAATCGAAGAAGTATTTGTACTGGCAGATGAAAGCAGTGATATAACAGAGTAGTTTATAAAACAAAATACCTTTCAACTTCCTCTAAGATGACATTCCAAACATTGTTGTATGTGGAAGTGTATGTATTGATCGTGTGCTAGGCTATTAAACATCTTGTACCATGTTACAAAACGCACAATAAATAATGATGAAAGGAAGATGAATTTTGAAACACAAACCTCACTTTCAGCTTTGTTGAAGAATTACTCTCTCAGCTATCAAGGGAAACACTGTGCATCAGCCATAAATCTTATGGTCATCAATAACATTTCTTAAATAAGAAACAGTTGCCTGTCCTTCCTAGAAGCTATAGAAGAAGCTATAGAAGAATAGCTTCTAGCAAGCTAAGTCACCTTTACAGTTTAGTCTTCCCTCTTAAGTAATGACCTAATTCCTAGGGAGCTGCTACTAATAGATTCCTTAGATGTCAAAGAGGTGTTGTTAGCTGGCATGCCAGGGAGCAGAACATTTCTAGCTAAGCAGCTTGGAAGACCTTTTCTGATGTAAGAAGGTGCTTTGAGGCTTCTTGTAAGAAACAAAAGAAAAATGAGAATATGGGAGGGTTTTATTATGTTTGTTTGGTGGTTTGGGATTTTTTTAAGCAAAGAAAATTAATGGAAGAAGAGTAAAGCATTTCTTTGAAAGGAATGATGTGTTTGGAGAAATGGAAAGGAACATCTTAATAAATTGGCATCATTATGTAGAATCACATACTGATGTTGATTGGAAGGGGCCTGTGAAGATCACCTAGTCCAACCCTCACTCAAAGAAAGAAAAACTAAGGTGAGGTTGCTTGTAACATCCTTGTCTAGTTGAGGTTTGAGTATCTCTAGGGTTTTCTTTGAGTATCTCTAGGTGTAATCTCTAGATTACACAGCCTCTCTGGGCAACTGTGCTAGTGTGTGACTAAACTCATGATGAAGAAATTTCTTAATACCTGATCAGTTCTTTCAGGCTCTTCTTGGATGCCATGTGCTCCAGCTCCCCACTCTTCTCTGTGACCATCTATTGGACTCGCTTTAGTATTTCAATGTCTTTCTTGCCTTGGGGATGCCAAAACTGGACATGGTACTCTAGATGCAGTCTCACAAGTGTTGAATAGAAGGGGGTAATCCATAGCCTTGACCTACTGACTTCACCATTGCTAACACAGCCTGGTCCATGGTTGGCCTTCTTCACCTCAGGGGCAAACTACTCACATTCAGCTTGTGAACTTTGCTTTTCTTCAGAGTACCTTCCTAGCCAGTGGGTACTCAGCCTGGAGTTCTTCTCTCCTGGCTGCAGGAGTTTTGCTTTGCCATTGGCTTATTGCTGCTGAGCTTCCTGAGGCTCCTCTTGGGCCTTTTCTGCAGACTTAAGGTCTGTCCAAAGAGCAGTCCTGACCTCAAGACTATTGATCATCCCCCATGAGATTAGTATCATTTGATGAATAAATCCATTAGCAAATATGGTTGATGTCTTGTGCTTACCTGGATGCTCAGTTACTTCTCTTGTCTTAGCCTTAGACTGAGCATTAGAAACGTTTCTTTTGCTCTGGGTGATCAACTTAAAAACAAACCAAAACCCAACCCCCTCTTCAAAGCCCCCATCACTTTGTTCTTAGTGTTCTGCATTAAGCTTTCCAAAAATTTACTGTACCTTTCTGTGGGTGTCTCTTTTCCTCCATGTAGCTGCCCACCAAAGTAGAGATGTTAGGCCTAGAAGAACTGATGGTTGTTATTTAGCTAACTGGTCTGCTGTCCATGGGATTACAAGGCAAGCATGACAAAACTGGGCAGGATTTTGACTTGAAAACAAGAAAAAGAATTCTGGAACTTTTCACTCTAGGATTCACTATGTCATTTTCCATGGCATCTCAGCTCAGGTTTCAGAATGGGGAAACGAGCTGGTGGATACACTGACCCCAGCATGCAACATGAGGTTTGTGCACATGAAACATCACTTATAATAAATTGTGCAAGATAAATTCAGTCATGTTTTTTTTATTTTTTTAGTTGTGGTTTTTTGTCAGTGAGTGCTCAATAAATCTCATGTGCTATTTGTGCCCTTGTTAATGGGATTTTTCATCATAAATCATATCCACTTTGATAGGCTTATGAAACATGCTGCCCTTTGGGGGTTGGCACTGGGACTCAGTGGCTGTGCTGGCCTCTACCAGGTTCTTTGGTTTGCTTAGGAGAGAAGGAACAGAGTAATTTGTTTATAAGAAAATACAAAGATTTTTTTATCATTGGATACTGCTTTTCCTTCCTTGTCCTGACAACCATTTGCTTCAAGCAAACTAAACTGGGTTACTTTTCACCTCTTGTTCAAACTGCTCGTGCCAACCTCCCTACCTGCCTGCCTCCTGCCTGCAGCTGGTAAGAGAATGCCCACAGGAAGCTCACTGCTACTGACAGAACCGTAGTACAGCTGACACAAACCTTGATGTCATGAACAAAATGGATCCCCGCTGTCCAGACACCTTCAGGTCTCTTAGGTCCATCGCCTGCGGGCGTCATCAGTAACTATGCCTCTCTTGCTGAAGCTGTTGGTATGCGAGCTAGTGAAATTAAATCAGATGTGGCAGCATAGGCTGCAGTCTCAATTCCTACTGCAGTACAGATGCTTCCTCCAGGTAAAATACAGTATCCACACAGGGAGTTTGTATGCAACATCTGGGGTGTATTATTAATATCCTAATTTATTTTCAACTGTTTTCTTGTTTAGGTAAACCCTAAAATGCTGCAAATGCAGGCATATCTAATGACAACAGTTATAAATAGGTTATTCTAACACAACAACCAAAACACCGAAGACTTTTTAGTGTGGATCAGATGTGTGTGACTTTGTATTAGATTAGGTCCTTGCGACCCGTTCCTGCTGTTACACTTTTCCCACAGTAGGAGTGACTTACTTGAAATTAGTTTAATACATTATTTGAAGAAAGGTACATTGCTTCAAAAAGGCACTCTTAATCTGCAGTAGGTCTGTCCTGCTGGGAATCGGTCAGATATGCAACCATTCCAAAATAATGGTGGAAAGGGTCTTCCCTTTATTTCAACTAGTGAATTCAAGAGAATGGGTGAGGTCTGTGCCACTATGATGTGGCTGTGCCACTATGCCACTGTGCCACATCTTCTGAAATAAGCCCCAAACAACCTTATTTATAAATGTTCATTTTCTCCCAACTTAATAGGAAGAGGTAACTTTTCCACCAGCCTTCTCACCATGCCTTTTGATCCATATTGTAACTGCCCCCAACAAGGCAGCCAGAGATTTGTATTGCATAGAATATTGTTTAGATTGTGCACAGGAGGTGATGCAGTAATCGGCATGCATGAGGCATCTCCATAGTGTTTAAGAGGATTTTTTGGGTTTTGCTCTACTTTCAAAGACCTATGATGCTTCACAGCTCTTCTTTTACAGATCCCGGTTACTTACTCTAATACTGTACATGCTTTCCTTTTTCTGTAAACTGTCCCATGGAGCCTGGAGATCACTGTCTCTGAATAGAGTCCATTGTATGCCAAAAAAAATGAGCTACTCTTCCCTTTTCTTTCTGGGTTTCCCTGAGACCAGTCACTTCATTCTAAATTCATAGGTACACAGTCTGAGAGCAAGAAATTAAACAAGTAGTATTCATCATAGTAAAATTATTAGAATTTGAGATTTCTTTAATACAGTATGCTGCTGGAAACCCCTTCTATTAAAGTTATAGATCTAACATATTAAAACATAATATCAGTAGGATTAAAATTGTTTCATTTTTGACCAAGACGCAAATAAATGGCTGTAATATCTGTCATCTCTGATAAATACTCTGCACTAGACTTTCAAATAAGGGTATTTTTTGGTCAATTTAGGTGAGCTGAGATTAGACTTTTTAAAAATATATATATTTTTTTAAGCAGTTGTGTTTCTGTTCAGAGCTGCATTGACACACCCTGATAGCCAGACAGAGAAGTTCATTCATGTTCCTTCTCATATTGATTTAAAAGGAATAAATTTCTCTATATTTGCTATCCAAATATATTATCTCCAAACTTCCAAATGTTTTTTGTTCAAAGATGAATGAATTCTGTTGTATTTTCTAGGTGCCTGTGGTTCCTTATTGTGCTGAAATCAGTATTTTTGGTTTTGGATAGTGCTTTTTAACCGATGCAAGTCTAGTGATTTTGGGCTACCTTTGTCACAGAAACAGTCACATTTTCACAGAAGCCAATACCCGTCATGAAAATCGAACAGCCTTTCCACCATGGTCTTCTTTTGCTTATGTCTATTGCACATTTGCCTCTAGATTATTTGGTATCACCTTTACTGTTTTTATTACTGTTTTAATATTTTCAAAGTGTTTCAGTTCATTGACTTTTATCTGGAATGAATGTGTTACCAGCATTGTTACTTACCATGCAACGTTACTTGCACACATCTTAGACAAACTTCTACATTTGTAGGCAGTGTCATTCCAGGTTCAGTTATTTCCACTTCAGGATTTTATGTATTTTTTTTCTGAACAACACGTTTGTAACAAAAATCTGGAAGACTATTAGGAGAGACAAAGAACATTATAGTATGAATTCTAAATTGATTTTCTTCTAAGCACATGTGGTTAAAATCTATGATAAATCAATTGATTTTACTAGTTAACAATTAAGTTATGCTTTTAGAATAATATAAAATTCAATCATATATCTCAAGATGAATTCTCAAATATCATCCTCAAAAGTATTTGGTGAGGATGATCAAACATATGTAAATTGCCTTATATCCCTGGGAGTAATAATAAGAGATAGCTGTGGCCAGCTGGTGTTTAAAAAAAGTAATTAAAAGCCTAAAAGGAGCCCCTCAAGTCTGCTGTAAGTCTTCATAATGTCTTTCTTAAAATGTTTTTACGCCTCTTTTCATATGACCTGAGAGGAGAGTATACTGTGTACTGAGGCATAATTACATAACCTAACAAGAAATGGAAAAACAGATTAGAGAGACTGCATTTGCCTTTCATTATGCTTACACTTGGGTCAGCTTAATGAAGTCATACCAAACTGAGTCACAGAACTGTGTGTCTTTAGCAGTATTTAAGAAAGCTCCATGCTGACAACTGAAGTGGCCATAGCATGCAATATTTTTATTAAAGCTACTGCTGCATTTTCAATATCAATGAAATCTGAAGGTCAATAAGTTTGATTCAAAAGTCTAGCTTAGATTTAGGCAATTGAGCCTATGCACAGAGGATGTGGATATTGGGGCTGATGGTTGGGTTTTGGCTTTAGAGTTATCTCCCTTCCTTTCACTTTTTTCCTCGTCCTTATTGCCGTTTGAAATACCGCTGCCAGTTTCAAAAGTCTTGGGGGGCTGAACTCTTACCAGAATATCTCACGATAATGACAGCAGTGAAACTTGAATTCACTCTTTGACATTCAACTTATCATTCCTTGTAAGGTAAATTTGTTTCATTTTTTTGGACAAACTGGAATGTTTATTCTACATATACAGCTGCTGAGGTGTGTCATCAGTTTGAATTTACTGTTCAAATTGACTCTGTGTATTTTCATTTATCAGTGAAAGCATGCCACATTCAGGTGTATAAATTCACTAGCATTGTTGACTGCACACTTGTATTGTCCTGACATAGCATATTAACTGTTTATATTTTCTACTTGTGAGACAAATGAAATATGAGACAGCTTATGAAATATAAACATACTTGTTTTAGTCATATTTGAACTATGACATGTTGGCTATTTTATACTGGTATATTCTGTATCTGAAAAGTGATAGTTCTGTATATAAAGACTTTGAACGATATATTTTTTCCTACCCTTATATCTAAGGATACACAAAGCAATCTTGGGTATACTGCATTTTTCAAACTACAGATCTCTTACGGTTTTCATATTTTTATGAAGGTATAAGCAACATGCCTCAAAGTGAAATGTGACCATAATCTGATTGGGTTTTGCAATGTTTGTTTCGTTGTAACATGATTCTCCCAGCATCCTGGGGGCTAAAAGTACTATCATCACATGGAATCTGTGGGTAAATACATGTCCCAGAGTCAAATATTCTCAATTGGAAAAACCCTGCAACAGGTCCCAACACAGTAAGTTTGCATGACCTAGCTGATCTTGTTTGTCAGAGTACAGAGGAAAGAACAAGTTATCTCTTAGAAAACTGTCATATTATAAAGGGTTATGTAAAGGCAATATTAACTCTCTGATGTATGTATACAAGGAATAGACAACTTGCAAAATCTAGAGGGACATGGTATAATATTGTCGTGGTTTAGCCCCAGATGGCAACTAAGCCCCACATAGCCCCTCGCTTACTCCCCCTTGGTGGGATGAGAGAGACAATTGGAAGAGTAAAAGTGAGAAAACTCATGGGTTGAGATAAAGATAGTTTAATATGTAAAGCAAAAGCCACGCACACAAGCAAATCAAACCAAGGAATTCATTCCCTTCTTCCCATCATCAGGCAGGTATTTAGGGACATCTCCAGGAAAACAGGGCTCCATCGCATGTAACAGTTACTTGGGAAGATAAATACCACCACTCCAAATGTCCCACTCTTCTTCTTCCCCCAGCTTTCGTTGCTGAGCATGATGTCATATGGTATAGAACACCCCTTTGATCAGTTGGGGTCAGCTGTCCCACATGTGTCACCATCCAACTTCTTGTGTATTCCCAGCCTAATCGCTGGTGGGGTGGGGTGAGAAGCAGAAAAGGCCTTGGTGCTGTGCAAGCACTGCTCAGCAGTAACTAAAATATCTCTGTATTATTAACACTGTTTTCAGCACATGTACAAAACAGCCCCATACCAGCTACTATGATAAAATTTAACTATTTCCCAGCTAAGACCAGCATAAATGTCAAACCAGTATCAGGAAGGCCACGCTGTTCTCCACCAGTAGTCTCACTGTATTTAACTAAAGTTAGAGCTATGGAGTATTAATGTGATCTAGGTTGACAGATATGTTGTTACCATTCTTTCTTCTTTTTCTACTAATAGTCTATTTGTGAAACAGAGGAGTAGGTAATTCTGGGTTTAAGCACATTACTGGTAAATACTACGACAATGCTCTCTGGTTTGTTCTCTACTGATTTCCTAAGGTTTTGTTGTTTTTCTGATCACCAATGGGCATTTTGCCATTGGTTTCCACGTAATTATCTACAGTGACTATAAGACCTTTCTTGGGGGTAGTAATTTCCTTTGTTACTGTGTGTGCAGAGTTGCTCATTACGTGTATTTATCATCATTGAATTTCATCTGCTATTCTGTTGCCTGACTGCTCATCATCATGATATCCTTCTGCAACTGCTTGCAAAGTCATGAATGTTTAGAGCACAAAGGAAATGTTAGAAGCAAGTAAACTATTTACTCTCTTAAATACAAGGATCATAGTTACAGTAATGTGTGTCCTTTCATCTGCTATAGAGCTTTCTGGACATGGGCAGAGTTTTCTTTAGTTCTCACTACTGCTGCACAAGTTATTAGTTTTTATTGAGTTCTACTGTAAGTACAGCTCTTTCTGGACCTCTCTATTGGTCATCACAGACAGGTTTGAGATTCTGATGGTAGAAACTTTGACAAGCATAGTTTATATATTGGCCACCAGGCAGAATATTTTGTTGCCTCTGAGGAGCTCTGGAAGCGTTAGATCAGTGTGTAAATTGTGGTAATCAAGGTAGTGGACCTTGCTGGCTCTCTCCTGCCTTAAGAACAAGGAGAGAAATAACATGTTGGGCACTGGAATGAAGGTGAGATGTGTCATGATAACAAGGAAAAAGAAAACAATGGTGTATGAAATAAGTTTCAGTATGTTGTAGGGTAATGTGTCCACTGTTGCTTTGGGGAATTGGATGCTTTGATAATTCCAAAGAAGTGTCACGTCTCATAAGTTCTCTTTACTAAGAGACCTTGATATTGCCACTGACTATACTAACAATGCATTTTAGGAAACAGGAGTAAGAGATGGTTCATGAAGACTATAAGTGTATTGCTTACCAGTGGCTGCTGTTTGGGGATCATATCGTGCCTAGACGTAGGTGTCTTGTGCAATTCTAAATGTCTTCTGACATCCTGCTTAGTTCCAGCTGACAGAGCAGAAAGCCTCCCATACATCCTGTGCTACATTTACCTCACTCACCTACAATTTGTGGATGTCTATAGCAGTGCTTCCTTCACATCTTTGTGAATGACTGTGGAGACTGAATGGTTATAATAAGACACTTGAAAAAAACTTAATTGAAACCTTGGTTAGTTGCACAGAAGACTTACAAAGAGAAAGAGCTCGATGATGACTTCACAGTAACAGCAAAATGTAATTCAGTGAGAAATTTTAATACAGAGAATTATTTCTGTCTTAAAGTGGATATTTGATTTATATGAAGCAGCATATATTTGGCAAGAAAGATTAGATTTAGTCAGTGTCATCAATTTCCCCATCCTCTCCAAAGACATCTTATGACATTTTACTTTGACAACTTTCCTTCCAACCCATTCGCCCCAAATCTTCAGCTCCAGTGAGCAGGTTTTATTTTTTATTATGAAGAAGGAAAACAGTCCCCTTACTTTGGGCAGGAACTGACTCTCACTTGACTGCAAATTCATATGTAATTCTTCTGAATTTTCATAGTGATCATTTTCCTCTGAGCATGATGCAACATTTTCCCACAACTGCCATAAAAAAGAATCCCTTCAGATTTATTTGCATTTTTGTGTAAATTCATAAAATACATACCTTTGAAGATTTCATTGTCTTGGTGTCCAGAACAATGGAAAAATACCCCAAAATTAAAATTAGATTCTGTTACTCCAGACTTGTGTGTTTGTTCATTTTATTATAAGTTTTAAGATTGGTATTAACAGCAAAGAATAATAACACCTACTCCAGTGTTTTCATTTACTGTTGTTGATAAATACATTTGAAATTATAATTGTAGGATGTTCACTTATTTAATTCTGACTTTGTAATTTTGAAGCTGCTCAGTGCAGAGAAGGAAGAAGAGAAATGGTTTTACTAGTGTCTCAGGAAGCAAATCCTGACAAGTGTCTGTCTTTGTATCAGTAAATTATTACTAGAAGCACAGCTGAAGGAAGAAGCCATTCTGAAGTGAACGTGGAAGCCATCAAAACTTTATGTCAGCAAGGAAAATTATGTCTATATTCTCCTTTCATAACACAGGGAGAGGAGGTTATGTATGCATACTTGCTTTTGCAATCGACCACAAAATCTGACAAGGAAATATTTATAATGAAATCACACCAAATTCTGCTGCCAGGATTTTTTTTTCTGAAGTATTCTTGTAAATGACTGATTAACTTCTCAGGCATTACAAAATACTTATAGAAATAACCTATGCCACAAAGTACATCATATTCTGTATTAATAATTCCAGAAAGAATAAACCAAGACAAATTAGAGGTGTGAGTAAATGTTATGATATACACAATCGATGTGATATTTAATGGTCTGGGAAAGAAGGGAGGTTACACTGTGATTTTATTCACAAGATGCAAACAAGGAAAATTAAACCAATTAAACTAAAGCCAAGATTCAATGCTAAGAATAAACTCCTTCTTCACTTACAAAATTAAACTTCATAACAGAAAAATGGTAGAAATAGATACAGAAGCAGATACAATACATTTTGTTCTCGATAGTTTCTAGATAATTGAATTCTTTAAATGGAATTTAAAGATTGCTACTGTGAAGAATTATAAAGTCAGTTGAAATACCTAGAAATAAATCCTAGAAAAAAGGATGCCTTTTGAGTCATCTAACCAGCTAATTTCTTCTCTGCATACATTCTATGAAAAATATTAGAAATAATTACATGTTTAATAATGAAATAATCCTTTTTTATATTACAGTAATTTTTGAATGAAAATTTGGTTTGATATATCAAAGTAGAATATTTTACTTTGTTTTTCACCTGTAGAGCCTGCTTAAATAAGTGTTAAGGCTGGACAGTATGTAAAACAGCTTAAATTAGTTACAAGATATATATATTTGCCTATACTCCTTCTGAGATCTTATCTCAGACGTCTGTCCCAACCTAATGCTTCTTTTTTCTCAAGTACTCAACCTGTTTGAGGAGTAGAAGATAAATATTCTTAAGCAGAGAGAGAGCAGTTTTCAAGATTGGATGATGCATCCACTGTCACAGTGGAAAGTGATACTCAAGAGCTGTGTTCTCTCTGCAGAGGAGCCATCTATCACCAGCCTCTGAACTGATGCCTGGATGAAACCTTTTGATTTTTAAAGTGTGTCCTACTTCAAAGACTTAGAGATATATGTGTAGGTAGATCATTAACAGCTTAGTCACTGCAAAAATGAATTTTAAAATTACCTCAAAGTGTTGAGAGGTCAGGTTCTCCAAATCATGGTTCTGAAAGACACTGCACCCTGTATAATCTCTTCTGAGTACCACTGCATCAAAGACACTCTACCAAGTTACAATCCTTTTCTGATATCTTTTAGAAGTCAACTCCCTTTTCTTTGATATTTTTGCTTTGACTATTGTACTTTTGAGACACTTGCCAAAAACTTAATAGCTGTGTTATGCTGGTGTGTGCCATTCAGCTTCGAAGAGGAGACTAATGTATTATTCTCGAATGTGCTCTCAGGCTTCTTGCTGGCAGTAAGAAATGGGACCAGACTCCTTTGTAGTGTACACCTCAGTATAAGATTAAGTTTTAATACTGTGGCTGACTGTTCAGGTCCATCCGTTTACTCTCCCTGCTCTCTACAAAGCAAGATAGCCTGTGATTGCAGAAAAATGGAACCTGCAAAGAGTCTGCTTGTAGTCCTTGGAGCCCTCAAGCCGCCCTTCCTATGTGATGCTCTTTGACAAGTGTAATAATCTGACTTGCCAGTGCCATAGACTTGGTCCTTATTTTCCCCTGGATAAAGGAGTTATCAGAAAAGAAAAATTACTAGAGTCTGACACCAGACTTCAGAGAAGAATAATTTAACTTACTTCAGACAAAAAGTAGGAAAGGTACCAGAAGTGCCAGGGTTCATAACAGAGAAGGGTATGGGTTCTGTGTCACAACAAGGTCTTTGCACTGGGAATGGTTTTGCCTCATTGTAGGCTGATGCATTTCTGATGTAACATGCTTCTACCTTTCTACCTCCACATGGCCCTTTGGGTTTTCTCAGATATCCTGGCATTAGACAGTGTGTCTATGAAAAGAGTGTTATTTTGCTTGTGTAGATATTTGGTTCTTAAGAGATTGTGGCTCAGACTGAATTGTAAAGTCCTGCCTTTTCAGCACCCCATACCTCAAAAGGAGCACGCAAAAATCTTAACTGTCCAATATTGTTTATATATTGCTCAATTATTTTCTGAATCTGAACACTCTTCCATGTTTCATGGGAGTCCTGACTCTCACAGGATGGTTTCAGCATCTGAATGTGGTTTTTAAATACTAATTTCCTCCCTTGTTGCTCAAACAAGGTCATGTGTGTCCATTCTCAGAGACCTGAGCATTTGCTATTTACCTGATATGCAAAGCTAAACTGCACGCACAGGGTATCTCCTCTTCACATCCAGCAACTGGCTTGGCAGTGACAAATGTTTCTTTCTTTGGCTATGAAGTTCAGTGAATCTCAATTCAGAGACTATGATGCCCCGCTGAGCACAATTTAATGTATCTGTTTCTTTTTTTTCTTCCTTCCCACTTTGCTGAGAGCTGCCTATGAGCTTTGGTGATGTTTCTGGCAAGGACAGTTTAGGGCTCTCAATAACGGTAATGTCCCAAGGCACTTCCTTGGCATCGGTTGAATACTCCCACTATATAGTGGTCAGGAGCTCCTGATGCTCTGTCATTATTGCTATAACAGCCTTTTTTTCTAATGAGTTTTTTTCTGTTAAAGCAACATTTCACCTGTCTATTGCCCTGGTGAACATCTGATTTGTAGTTCTGCTGCTTGTGTTCTTTCATTCTTCCAAGTGTTGACAAAACAGCTTTGGCAACACTTCAATAACTACCTAAATCTTGCATGCAGGTGATTGTCTTATCTTCATTGTACTTACTTTGTTAAAATTAGGGATTTGCTGAGGCCCCTGTAGCTTTTTGTTCATTTGTTGGCTTTTCTTTGTAAAATCATTGTAACAAAAGCACTGTTAAATGACGACCAGGGGTTTGAGCTTACAAAAATAGATGTTTTTTCCCCCTACTTCTTATGGAAGGTGTATTTTGAAATAAATTTTAATTAAAATATAGATATATTTAGCCACAATATATAATAATATAATTTCATTATTTTCTATGGAAAAATTTAGAACTTGCTGGCAAATGAAACAAGTCTAATTAAACAGCAGGTAAAAAAATAATACACTAAATACAAATAGCTTCATTAATGCCAAAAGAGAAAATTATGGCAAACAATTTCTCTTACTGAAATCAATTATTTTATAAAGCACATATTCTTAACCTTGGTAATATCATAATTAAACAATTGAAGTATGCGTAAATACTAAACCAAATGCTGTTTTTGGTTGCATATGTCTTAGTTTAGGAATAATCTCATTTATATCAGTAGCATGCATGTAATTGTGTTAAAAAACCCCAAACACACAACTTGGCAACCTCCCAGCAAACTGGGATATCCTAGAAAAAGTTGTATGTCTTTGTAATACTATAAAGACTAATTCAACAGTGACTAGCAGGTTAAATACTACACAACTAAACTAAATATTACAAGAACAGATTCCTGTAAAATTCCTAAAAATTACAGATGACAACATATTCATTAAATAAGAAATCCCTTAAATGAATTATTATAGTTTTGTAAACCATAAAAGCTGAACTCATCACACTTATCCCCAGAATCCTGATATAACATTTATTGTTCTTTATTTTTATTCATGAAGTTTCATTTCACTAAGATAGTAAGCTAACAATAGTTCTGGGTGGTGATAATAGGAGGAGCATGTACAGGGTCAGACCAAATGTGACCTCACCTGAACTGAGTAAGCTAAATAAGCACTCAGAAATGAACTGATGTTCTTTACCACTGAAACATAACTACTAGTACATCATTACAGCATTCATATAATTATATTATGTTTAATTTAGAAGAACCTTAAGTATAATCATTTGTCCATTAATATCTAGCTACACAAGGCTACAAAGACAAAATATTGAAATAGTTCTGTAAACAGTGAAGTGAGTTAAGGGGGTCTTACCTCCTTCATATTGGGCTTTTTATCTGAATGGATTCACCTTCAGTGCAACCTTGCAAGGGCTAGAAGTATAAAAGGGATTCTAGAGCTGCTCTGTGAGTTGATAAAGAATAGCTCACTTGGTGACTAATAAGCCCATCTGGTCTGGATGCAGGCTCAGACAGCCCATGTCTGACTGCTGGGAGAGTGTACATGGACCTTTTTTTAAATCAATCTCCAAAAGTCTTCAGCTGGCAGCTTTCAGAGGAGAGGATCTAGGCTCAGCAGACCAGTGTCTCTGTATTGTAGTTGTTCTTGTTCAGGGACAACATGGTCTCTGAATGTGTTTGTCTGTCTGCGGCTGGTAAGCACCCAGATCAATACCCCACAGCAGAGAATAAGACTAGGGCTAGACCTGCCTGTCAGGTTTTGAGAGGTGCAATGGCTGGCCACTCAGCTTTTCAGCCTTTGAAGCTGAACCTTCAGAGAGAGGCTTTGGTGAGGTGTTAAGAGAGAGCAGTGCTGTGGAGGATGGCATTTGATTTGACCTTCAGATGCTAGTGGTTTCATTTATGTGTTGGTGACCTGGCACATTGCTGTCCTGCGCTAGACTGGGGAATTACAGTGCCACTTCTTATGTGCTTGGAACCATATGAAACAACGTAGTGACTAAAGACTAAAGACTAAAGACATACTTGTTAGCCATGAATATAAGCAGCACAGAACCGGATAAATAAAGTCACTGTGTATAATGTACCTCCCAGCTGCCTTTATTCCTCTAAACATACAGTATTGACAGATGACTGTCAAGGCTAGGTAACTGCAATTTTAGAGTTCATGGAATTAAAATTGGAAAATAAAGGGTGAACAAAGTATAAGGTTATACTGAGACACATGGACTCAGAATGGTATCCTTTAAAATATGCAGGGAGGGAAGCTCACAGTAAGCTCTGATTGCTCTCTCATAGGTAAGCATAAAAATCTAATGAGAAAAAAACATGACATGCCACCAGCTTTGTCTCAGCTCTCCCTGTTTACACTACTAGGGAATCAGTTAAAAAATTATAATATTGAATTACTTATCAATAGCAGTTTTCACTTGTATATTCAAGGTCTGTATATTCAAAACTAGTATATTCAAGGTATACCTCACCTTGATTTCAAGACATGCTTAGGTGTTTTTGGAACTTCAGTAGACATCTTAATTTGTAGATAACTTGGAAAAACAGGGTCATGACGCATTTGCAAGTGAAGATTTCTTTGTGGCAGTTTTTCTTTAATGTGCACTATTTTTTTTCAGTTTGCATAGTATTTTAAGTGTCTAGAAATATGTTGTGTACGTTACGAAACACAATCAATATTAGCCCTGTCACCTTATTTTTATATTAATAGGAAAGACTGAAAAGAGGATTTAGGTGAACCAGGATGTTGCAGTCCATCACTGTGATCTGGAAAGCTCTGCTGGGTAGTAAAGTAATCCCAGAAATATCTCAGTTCCCTAGTTCTGTCTCTAAAGAACTGACAGGTTCTGCTAGTGCTAGAAATAAGTGTTGACCTTGCAGACAGAGCTGCTTCTGTTTGAGTAAGGAGATCCCTGCCCTGGTGGGATTGGGACATTCAGCAGAACAGCGTCTATCTTGGTGTGACTTCTGAGATTACCAGATGCATGGACAAGTTCTATCTGGAAGATGCAATGGTGTATGTCTATCAGTGCCTGCCATCTACTTGACAGCTTATTGGTAACAGGTTACCTGTAAGTTACTGGTTATAGCTCTTAACCAGGAAACAAGGGGCACAGGCTCAGCTCCTCTCTTCATCTTGAGGGTACTCTCCACCCCCCGGGGCTTGCACTTGGATGCCAGACAGCCACCCAGACTGAAAGGTGGAATTTTCCACGTCTGACAAACCGGGCCACTGGAGGAGGGAAGAGTGGAAAAATACCTCTGACTATATCAGAAGGCACACGGGGCTGTAGTTGGGCAATGTGGATCTTTGGACTTCAGCCACAGTGAATGGGATTCTTTCTGTTTTCCATTTTTTGAATTCTTATGCATTTTATTTTAAATCAGTCATTGGATAAATGCCTCTCAAAGTTTCTTAGACATTTGAGCAAACATGAAAAGGAAATTTGGAGATATATGTAAAAATAATTTGGTTTATTCTTGGTAATGTACAATACTTGAAAACTGTGAAATACATGGTCTCATTGTCAAAATCCAAGTTTACTGCACAGAAATATGTTTGCATTTGATTTTCTGCTTTTGCTAATCCTTATCTAACTATTAAATTATAATAACCAGTGGAGTCATGTCTCATATGTCCTTGTTCAGCAGTGAATCCAGAGACCATGCTGGTCAGAGGGAACGATGGCAGAAACACATAGAAAGTCTGCTGTCTCAAAGTGTGTACTTCCAGTGACGTCTAGGGCAATAAAATAGGGGCAGGGCTCCATGAAATGTAGATACATGCACATCTTTGTTTATGATTTCAGGAAACCTGGAGCTTATCTTCATTCTAGCCTCAGTCTTTCCAGCTGTTGGCCACCTGGATATAAACCAACACAATTCTGTCTGATAACACATACAATTACATATTTGTATAAGAACACGTTATACCTGTATAAAGATGTGTTAGATCTAGTCTAGTCTGTGCCTGGGTATCTGGCACAGACTTAGCTTTTTACTTAGCTTTTTACTTAGCTTTTCCAGAGAAAGTGAGAGCACATTTCAAACATGCAAAATTAAGGTTTTTAAGTTTTACGTTTTTAATAACATGGGCTTGGACCTGTGTTGGTTGAATAGTAATTAAAGTAAAGTAAAAGCAGAATGAAAAGTGAGCCCATACAGAAAAGGTCTGAGACATCAAAAGACACTCTTGTAAGCAATAGAGGATACTGTTGAAGGGAAAATGATATTACATTCAGAAAGGTCAGGAACCTCTGAGAGAAAGAGAAACTTCATACTATGGAAGACAACAAAGTAAAAATATTAGAAGAAAATTAAAGGGAAAAGTGCTAAAGGTAGCAATGGAAACACTTACTGAACAGCTTTTTTTTTTCTTTTCTTTAATACTATTTAAGCAAATAAAAGGAATTTAGAGACCAAAGCTGACATAGTTTCACACTATCCTTTTTGAAAAAGGAGATGGGAGTGAAGATGAGGTTGAAGACCGAAGAAAATCAGGTCAGTAGAAGAGGCTAATAGAGAAGAGAACATACATAAAAAGGAATAATGATAAAAGGATTGGGGTATTTTTCTTTGATATTTGAGAAGTGTATTTAGAATTTTTAAATAGGCTATACAACTAGCACTGAGAGCAGTAGTGAGCCTCAGTAATTGAGCTTCTCTGTTGTTTTGAAAGGATGTTAAAAGTAATCCAGTTTCTTGACTCACTACTTCAATGCATTATAAATCTCTACGCAGAAATACCTACATGGCCTATAGAAGATTGTTTGTTCATTGAACAAGGACAAAAAAAGTTCATGGCTCAGGTTATGCTATCTGAGACAAATGAGGAGACAGCAAACATCAGCTCTAGGTGATACAGCTGTGGTATTCTGGGCCCTCTGCATGTTGCCTTGTCACAGAAAGTTGAAGAGTAGGGACTGGATGTGATTTTCACAAGTTTTACACGAACATAAACAGGGAAAAGCTGAGCTTGGACTATTCATTTTTTAAGGGTTTCCGGTCACTCTGTTCTTGAATTAATGCTAAATTTGAAGTATGCTTAGAACTAGGAACTTGAGGAGAAAAGTTAAAGAGCAAAGCAAGGGGTTGCTGGGAAAGCAGGCAGAGAGCAGAAGAGCAAGGGGAAGGAAGCTATCACTGCCACTTTGTGCAGTTTGCTGGAATTGGAGGATAAACGTAAAATATAATGCAGTCCTAAATAAGTCTTCATGAAAACACACAAGAAGCAGACAAGACTTTTTTCCTTGACTTTTCATTCCTTTGAAACCTAGTTTTTATTTACTTGAAAAGTCTTTACCCTTTGCTGAGGTGCATGGTGTGAGTACTGGAAACAGGGTTTATCAAATGAAATGGGATTCTCTGACTGGGTACAGGCTGGTTTTGTGTCTTGTTTTCTTTTGTGAGGATTGTCAGGTACTGGAACAGGTTGCACAGAGGGGCTGTGAAGTCTATGGCCCTGAAGATTTTCAAAACCCTGAGATACCTGATGTGAATTCAGTGCTAACCTGTCTTTGTGGAGGAGGCTGGACCTCCTGACGTCCCTTCCAACTTGAATGATTCTGTAAGTCTGTTTGCTACATCTTCTCTGTTCTCTTTATCAGCCAGGAGGAGAATAGGAGGTGGGTTGTGTCCCATTCTATATGGAACTTTAAATGCTACCAAAAATTTAAAAAAAAAATTAGGAAAAAATGGATACATTCTTCTTCCAAGTGGTTCTGATTATTGTTGGTTCTCACATGTAAAATGAATGAAGAATTAGGGAATATTTATTACTTAGAGTTGTTTTAGCCCAATCCTAAACCCACTGCAGAACCTGGCAGGCACAAATTCAGTGAGAAGCTGTCAAGGGTGATAATTGGGTAGATTATCTTCTCACAGCTATATTGTTGTATAGAGTATCGCAGATATGGTGACCCTGATTTAAGAGGATAGTTTGGTTGTGCATATCCTTGGTAACCATTGCCTTGTGGTTGCTCATTGAGCAGCAAGCAGAAGAGAATATTAAAATCTCCTGCAAAAGCCTTAGAAAAGGCATTAATGGAAAATAATGTATGTGTTCTTTGTTGTGTTGTGTATAAGGATCTAGACTGGGGAAGGACTCTGAGACTGTCACATGCAAAATGTCTCAGCTGGTAAAACCTGAGGCTGATTTTTCTAAAGAGACGAGTAATTTACTAAGTGCTTTCCATTTCAAACTGTGGGTTAGTGAAATCACATACTGGCATTAGTTCTCAGTGTGTAAAAAGGTTCTGTTCTTTATCACAGGTTAAAGTATATGAACAACTGGGCGGAGAAAGAAGGGTAAGTAAGTGCAGGTCCCTAATGGTTTCATAAAAAGTATTACAGATACCATGTCTATACAGGTTACTGACTAACACTTTGCTCCAGGAGTACTGCTTAACTGCATGATGGGTTTTGTCAAGGGCTGGTCCCTAAATGCCCCTCTATTTGTCTTGAGATAGTTTCAGAAGTTTTTCCTCACCCTCTCCATCAATCCCTGAAAAAGTTATCTCCACAGTCAGGAGATGCTCTTTTGTCTGGTTACCTTTCCCTCACATTTACTTCCCTGATTAAAGCCACCACTTTGCATTTACTGTTAGAGAAAGCATCGTTCTATTTTTCAGTTGAAATCTAGAAGATTTCTTACCAAAAATCCTATTTTTCTTCTAGGAAAAGTTCTGATGAAAAAGCATTGAACAGCTTCAGTTTTCCTGTCTTTCTTTAAAGCATCCAGTATTGATTGGCTACTGGTGCATGCATCGTGCTTGGCTCTGTAGAGGAATATCTATAGGCAAAATGGGATGTTCTTTCATGACAGAAAGACTGTCTAACATCAGTCAAGTTTCAGATGACACTTTTGCAGTTCCTTTTTGAAATAAGAGTTTGATTATGGATCAGAGGCAAGAGCAAGAATGGTAGGCTCAAACAACAGTCTTTTTATCAAGGCAGAGGGTAAGTTACCTTCGGTCCTACTAGAACTACATTTATTTCTCTTTTCCTTACTAAAATATTGCTAGTAAATCCAGGATAACTCTACCAGATACGCAAAACTACATTCACAGAATAGAAGATCCTTTGCCAGTGGTGCTTTCTGTTTTGATAAGGTTGAGGTTACTTAGAAACAAGAGAGTAGAGGGAATACTATCAAAGAGGAAATCTGCAAGCAGTTCAGAATTTCTCACTATACTGTTTTTCCCTCTTCTTTTCTAGGAAATGTAGTTGCAATGACATATGCTGATCTAGCTTTTGACACAACTTTTAGTTTCCTGCTAGACTGAACGTTGTGGGTTTCTTAATATGTGGTGGAGATTTTTTTTCCTGCAATTGTGTACAGTTTCTTTTGGCAAAGGGAAGCACTTCAACTAGACTGAACCTTGGGATGTGTCAAAATGTAAAGCTTGTGGGGCCTTTTGAATGTTTATGTTGCTTTTGCAAACATGTGCAATGCCAGCTGTGCAAAATGTCCCTTTCAGCCTGAGGCTGGGCAGGAAACTGCACCCTGTCTTCCTACGCTTGGCTATGCTAATCCACATTCGTGATTGCCAAGTGTGATTACTGCAATGCACTGCACTGAAAAATCAAATCACTAGTCAAGTCAAGAGACCTCAAAGGAGAAATGGATGTTTCCACAGAGGTCTCTGGGCTGACTGAAATACAAATTAGGAATGCTAGGTCTAATGTTAACACAAGACGTGTCTAGCCCATAGCAGCTTCCTGGCTTTTGCATGAGCATTGTTCCACAAATCTAAAAAAACCCAAAACCAAACCAAAAAACTCTGGTTCCATTAAACAGATTCTGAGATATCACAAATTAGAAGCAAATTGTTATGTATTTTCATGCTCTATAAAACTCAGCAAGGAACTGTGGCCTTCACTGTGGTTGCTTTGTAGTTCTGTTACTCATGGATGCTTGTGAATGTTCTTCCTACGCTGACAAGGTTGACTGCTCCTCTCTGCCCTGTACAACTAGGTCATGTTGTTTCTCGATTGGTGGATTCACCAGCTGAACAATGTAGATGAAACCCAGAGGTGTTGATATCTTTTTAGTTCCTCACCTTTTACACATAATGTGGTTTCTTTCTGACTGTGCAGTCTGCTGGAGACCCCAGCCCTTCTTGTATTCTATGTTAGGCAACAGTAAGCCATGTCCTCCTGTACAGCACTGACCTTTACAGTCATGCTTTGATAAGCTTGATAATTTTTCTATCTGAAGTTTCCTTTATTAACAGAATAATGTATATACTGGAGTGTTGCGTTACTGTCAGTGAATAGATTCATTATTTTTATGTATATCTATTGGAGAATCTACTTTTTTAAAAAAAGTTTGTGTGAAAGGGCATGCAAATAATCTTCCCAGTGTGAAATAAAATGGCAAGAAAGAACATTGAGAAACAGTTAAAATCTTTTCTTGACCATTTGGAATTTTGCAAGTCACCATTTTATTTGTGACCCTTGCTCTTCTTTTTATTTTATGTTCTGTAAATGATTTGTATTTTTTCTCTTGCTGCTGCCAAGAACTCAGTTTTCAGTGCCAGTTCCTAAACTAACAGCCAGTTTCAACTTACTTTCTCTCATATATAAAATAAACCTGAACTACTGAATAACCCTGTTTAGTTTTTCACTCTAGGATGTCATTTAGAAATAGCTTAACAGGGTTCATGCAGCTACTAAGGAAGCAGGTTTGGACTTTGAGACTGTAATTAGTTTAAATTGCTACTTTTGCATATTCCAATGTCCAGTTATCCACTGCCTGTCTTCACTTCCAGTTCCCTCCAGAATACCTTAATCTTTTATTCTTTAAGCTTTCACTTTCCTTCACAATCAGCTATAGAAAGGGAGTGTGCGTAGAGGTGTTTTACACTGACATGGTATATTTGTTTGTCATACAAGTGTATTAAAATGTACCGTCTACTTAGGAATATGGTGGTTTTGTAAAGTTAGTTAGGAACAACTGCTGAAAAAATGATACTTGTTGGCTGAGAACCAGGCTTGTGTTTTTTAAGATTTAGGCAGTAATTTCTCCTGGAGGTTATTAATTTTGCCTGTGTGTATGGAGGAACTTTATGGTTTTTAACCTAAGGTCACTTTCACTTGAAACATCTTAGAATTTGAACAAAAATAGAAGGGCAAATACTTTAAACCAAGAACTACCCCCATGGCAATCAAGTATGAAAAGCATATGGGATAAAAAGCATCAAAATCTCCTCTCCTCTCCTCTCCTCTCCTCTCCTCTCCTCTCCCCTCCTCTCCTCTTTAAAAACACTATTTAATTTCTTTATGTCATATTTCTTTTTTAAAAAAGTTTATGGGTTGTAAATGTTCTAGTCTTGCCTTGAGATTGCCTCTAGTCAATGCCTTGAGATGGGTCACAATATCCTTTATTCCCATTTTCAAGCAAAGACATGTAAAATGAATACAAATCCTGAAGCTGTGTGTTCATGCCAGTGCTACAGACAGAAGTATGATGGCAGTTTGTGTAAATAAAATGTCCCAGCTGTGAACTTGCCAACTCAGGTACCTTCAGCTGTGCTGTTGTTGTGTCAGGAAGTGTAGTGCAAGCTGTAAACTCTCCAGCTCTGGGTAAATACTGAAGACTAAACTGCACCATGCCTTGGTGCTATGGCTGCGTTGCTAACAACAGCCAGTGCAGACAGTGCAAAGCTAGTTTTACAGTCTCTACATTAGGTGCAGTCACATCTTTTATTACTGCATAGACCTACTCTAAGGCTTTGCACCCTACGTGTAGTCTGTACAAGCTAAAACAGAGAACATCAGACTAAGCATTCATTATGTCTGTTGGTTTGGTTTTGCTTTTACTTGTGTTTTAGACATTTAATTACATATAAAATAAGCTGCTGTGGCAGGTTTTACAAGGTTAAAGTTAAAAATAATCATCATGAGATAACTGAAATGAGATTTGTGCATAAACCTTTGGACATGAAAAAAAATGTGTTTATTAAAAGACTGGGTCCACTTATTTCTCTAAAATCTGTGATGTATTGTGCACTCTCCTACTCTCCTCTCCCTGTCAGTGTTGAATTTCCAGACCATGATTCTGGGAAAGGATGTACTATTTCTGTAGCATACTTTTTTCTTCTACCTCTGATGGCTTAGCTCTTTGCTCAATACTTATAATTAAAACAAAAATCTGGGGAAGATTGAGATGATTCAAAGTGCTTTCCTGCTGAACTTTACTTGCTGGAGATGACTTTTACACTGGGTTCTGTAAAACACGTATTTTTCAAATGTCAGTGGTAAAATAACCTATTTCTTTTCTGCCAAAACCTTTATTGTCTTCAGACTTGTTTATTAGTTTATTTTTTCTATTTGACCTTCAGATTGCTGGGAATGCAGAGTAAAAGAAAAGATCTCTTCTATCACTATCCATCCTCTCTTTAAGGGAGGAAAATAGGTTGATCTCAAGTGTTATGCGTATATTTTTGTTAACTCTGATAAAGTCCAATATCCAGGCTGTGCTTACTCATGCTCTGCAAAAGAATGAAGTTTTCTTGATTGATTCTTTTATCTGACTGTAAGGCACAAAAGAACGTGGTTCAGTTTGCAGCTACCTAACTATTGCAATTTAGATTCAGAGTGTACATTACATTTTAGAAATATGTTATTCAGCATGTCACCTTAAAATAGCACTGCAGATGCAGTGTTATCAAACACTCTCTTTTAAGAGATTTACATGGTTCTAATGGTGCTTCTTTTCCACATTTCACATGTTCCCAGTGAGCGCCCTTTCTGTGATGTTCCTTCGTGTGCTCTCTTTTACATTCATTTTCTAGCTACATGCAGATAGTGTTAACTATATTCTCTTAACTTGGCATGGTGATTCAGTGGAGTGCTGTAATATTGAAATGCTCTAGATACACTAAATGTACCTAATATTTCTGTAGCAGCACCAAAACAATAAGATGTAATGTGTACAAGGCTGCTTGTGACAATAAGTTCTTATGCTTTTACTCTCTGTATGTTAGTTTTTCTGTCCCACTTGCACTCTGGTGTCATCTGCTACAGTTCATTAAAATTCAGTTCCTTTATGTGCTATATTACCAACAACTCCCTAATATAGCGTACTGTTGTTTCTATACCATCTTTTTCATTCCAGATATTTGAGCTCTTCCTCCCTAATGTTTCATATTCCCTACCTGTGAGTTTTGTGACCTCCATTATTTCAGTTTTCAGCAAAACAGTCATTGGCTATCTTAACTCTATTCTCGATAAGAGAATATCTTCTGTTATAATCCAGCACAAACCTTGACTAACTGAAGTCCATTCCCCTGAAAAATCTTCTGCAGGGAAAAGACCGCCCCTATTCTAAGACTGAGATAGTTGAAGTGTCTTCACCCACCAATTACAAACCTCATTTCAGACTGAACTGTGTGTGTCAGGTCAGGAGATGTGTATCAGGAGTGTCTGTGTGTCTATGTTTGTACATAATTAATGCCAAGACTGCATTGCTCCTAAGAACTGACCTCAGGAAAAGATTAGTGGGAAGAAAAATCAAAACAATACTAATGTC
The DNA here is from genome assembly GCA_013398125.1 of Aegotheles bennettii. NCBI lineage: Eukaryota > Metazoa > Chordata > Aves > Caprimulgiformes > Aegothelidae > Aegotheles > Aegotheles bennettii. The sequence continues at coordinate 18,307 of VZRW01004197.1, read as the reverse complement.
ATCTCCATTTAGGTCATAAGTAAATGTACTTACAGATTCCTCCTTGCACAACCTTAGTCTGGCAGCAGGGGAAGGGGTCAAATGAAGGAGAGAAGTAGCACCTCACATGCACCAGGCTCCGGCAGGTAGCTAGAGGTTGTGAGAGTAGGAAGCAATTTTATACAAAGCTGCTGCACTATGCCAACCATTTATTTTTCTTTGCTCATTATGTCCCTCTGTGCTGGTCAGTTTGAGGAAATTTAAAATCTAGATTACTGGTTCAGAATTGGAGCATGACAGTGACTCGTGTCAGCAGAAAGGATGAATATAGAGCAGAACACAGTTAAGGATGAGGTATTAGCAACCCACAGGAGAGTGAGGACAAAACAGTATCCACCCATGGAAAGAAAGAGAAGGGTGAAGTAACAAAGATGATGTCAAAAAATCCATATATAGTCCCTGCTATAGATTTATGGAAATAATTGAGACCTTTTTCAGGGCCAGGACCTGGTTTTGAATACAGCCTTAATGCATCTGCTTAATAACAAGAAATGAGGAACCATATCTGAATACAAATAGAAATTACATTAAAATAGTTATTAAGGGATCATAACTTGGGTAGTTTTAATTCTGTCAAAGCGATTTCCCTGGCATGACAATGGAGTTCTTCCTAACATGCTCACCCAGCCTAATCGTCTGTTCCCTGCTGAATTAGTATCGATGCACACCAGGATACTGCCATGTGAGGGACACCTGTGGGAAGCTGCTCCAGAGCAACCTTTCTTGTGTGCAGCCATGAGTGTTTTTCAGTGGTTTGAGGGAGCAGCCATTTTTCCACCTTCAGATCACCAGAGTTTCTCACAGTGTCTCTGGCATTCTTTGATTCTTCTTATTCATTCAGGACGGGGTGAATGAGGTGGCAGATGGCATCACTCTGTTTTCTGTCTGTCTTGATCTCTCTACTAGCCATTGGTCAACACTGCCTTCCATTCTTCAGGTTTCCATTTGACTATTTGTGTTGTTACTCCCCATGTGACTGGACTTTGGTCAACTCCTCTTTTCTTTCTACTGTCCATGCATGTGTTGGGAAATGGCACTGATGCTGCTACAAATGTATCTGCTAAGATATGGAGTCACTGTGTCTTGCTACATTGATATTTTACTTCTGCAGACTTTGGCCTGACCCCTCTGAAAAAAATAAAGTGGTTTGAGAGACTCATCCTAAGTCCCCAGTGACCTATTGTGTGCTCCCAAAATATCCTGTCATTTCACACAATAATTATTCATAATTAAACCCCTTCTCGGGCAATTTATTGATACATTTTGTCTTCATGAAATTCATATGAAAAGTCTGTTCAGGATATGGTGGCTTATCCTCTTAAAAGACTTTTCAATCCTCCGCATAATTCAACTCAACCAGCACATTGCTCCCACCCAAGGTTCCTTTCTCCATCGTAATAATGATGTCCTTCATATTTGCTTCATACAGTATAAACAGGCAAACTGATAGGAGGCTGACAAATCCAGCCTTTCCAAGTCTCAGAACTTGAAAATGAGACCAGCATTTCCAATTCAATTCTGCTCGTTCTTTTAAAAATATCTCTGTAAATGATTCCATCAAACACACAAACTGGAATTACTTGCAAACAGTGGCACATAGTCACAGTACACGCATGCCTTCATCAGATGTGGTTTGATTTTTAAACCCCAGTGAAGTGTGGCGTTGAGGAAACTTGGTTCAGCACTTTCACAGTCATTAACTTTGACAGCCTGCTCTAGCAAGTTGAATTTTAGAAGTCAAATGTCTCAGTTGTGTTTCTTTGACTATGTTTAGTAGCCCATGTTTAAAGAAGCTTTTTAACAACCTTTTTGGCAACCAAGGGAATGAGAATGGAGCAGGAGAATCTGAAGACAAGTCTGGAGCTGATGCTGGGAGGAGGTGGTTGAGTCTTCTGACTTGTGACTACTCTTCAGGAGAGCTCTGTGTGTTCTGAGCATCTGCCTCAGTAATGATTACTATGAAGTATTTTCTTCCTAACTCCTCCTCATTAAGCATATTAACAAATCCCCCACTTACTATAGTGAGAGTAAAATTGAATCCTGAATTAATTAATTAATTTCAGTTCGATGTTTGGGATATTTTCTCAAAAGCTTTAGTTGAAAGTTCCTTTTCCTTTCCAGGAGGGTATATTGCACCTTTCACTGTTATCACCAGACTAATACAATTATCTATTTAACCACTTTTTGAGAAAAATTGCTTTTCAGACAATTGCTCATTCATATCTATGAACACTAGTGAAATAAATTGAATGAAATGGACTCAGAAATATCAACTTGCTCTCAATATGTGCTGCTGGTAATGAAACACATCATGATTAGTTGGATGTGGCAAATTAGAAACCCAAACCAGGCAAAAATTGCAAACTTAATTATGAACTATTTAATTCAGAGAGACTCTTCCTATTCTCTAGCTTTTCCGGGTGAAAAAACAAAAACAAAACCAAAACCCCCAAACCAACCCACACTTCAGAAACCCAGAGACACTGCAGAATTTGGAAATAAAAAAAGGGTATATTTTGTCTGAACATATTTCAAATTTTCATGACAAAGGGAATATACAGCCATAAAAAAAACCCTTTGTACCTACATCTCACTGTGTAGATTATCAAAAGTGCTAATATATTTACTCTTAACTGTTTTTGAGCACCCACACTTACATGTATTAACAGTGATAAGCAGCTAGGTTGCTAAGATGTAACAGGGTCTGCAGGCAGACATTGTTTCGGTGACTGTTCAGAGAGCCCAGTCATGTAGGTCATTAAAAAACATACTTGGATCACCATGCAAAATGCTGCTGGCAAAAGATAAGATAGAGAAAGTAGCCTCTATTTTAAATATTAAGACTTTATTTGGAGAGGTCATCTGCTGTGTTGGAAACCCTAGTTCATTTACCTTTTCATCCTCTGTAGAGATTTAAACCCACATCTCCTGTAAGTGTTTTAGCTTCTGAGTTCTAGTGATCAGAGTTGTCCTAACTGAGCTTTGGCAAGGAGCTGTGGTGCCACCAGTCACTGTTTTCTCCTTCTGTGCTTTATAGGAAATGGTTAGGCACTTAGTTCTTGAAAAAATAAGGAAACTGTGGTAAAGTATAAAATATCCTTATTTTAAGGGATTAGATGCTGAAGTCTCTGAAAGAGGGCATGCCAAAACATAAGATTCATTTTTGCTAATTTAACTGTCTCTGCCCACATTACTTTCTGTGGACCTTTTTCTGTCCAGTCCCCCTTTTGCAGTGTGGCTGCTGGTTCCAGTAGACAGGAAGGTACCTGGGTGCCAGATAGTGTAATGTTCAGTGTAAAAGTAATTTTCGGTCTTATTATATTATTACTAAAAAGTAATTTTAGTCTTCATCACTGAGCAGTTACAGCTGACACCCACGGAAGTTCTTCACTTTTGAAAATGCCTACCACTTCTCATCTCTTGAATCAATTTTAAATATGTCCATTGTGTGTTATTTTTTGCCATTAAGGGTCTTGCTATAACATTTAGAAAGCCCTCAGGCTTACAAGCAGTTCCATCTGGCAAACACAAGACAGTTTGTATGTTTTGGGATATAAACTGCTGTGATACCTCAAGGGTTTAAAATAGTACCTGGCAAGGTAGACTAGAGCATTTGAACTGAAGAAGATTAGATCATTCCGTTCGACAGGAATATGGGTATTGTAACCAACCCCAACAGGTGCTACCACATTAGTGGCTGGTAACTGAAATGTGTTAAAATATTGTTGAGATACAAATATGTCAGAAATGAGCACTGAAGTGAATATTAAAGATACTGTACATGTGAATTCTGATACATTTATTTCTGATTAGTCATCTGCAATTATTCAGGTACAGCTTTTAATTGTTGTTTTTTTTTTTCCAGAAAGTTCATTTTGATCATAACTCCCATTTTCTGCTCCTACAATGTGCCTGTTTTTACATTTTCTTTCTTATGGTTAGCATCCGTAGTGTGTCTGTTAAGATTTCTCTTACTGTAGTTCATATGTAGAGTTTTTCTCTCAGTGCTTTCAGTTGACTTTGAGCTTTTCTAATGTGACAGACAAACAAATGCTGTAATTTCTCTGTTTCTTCCAGCTCTGGTTCCACTCAGATAATGAGGATAGAAAGCAGCAATTAAATTACATTACATTAAATTACATTACACTTCTAAATTATATTACCTCTTTCAATAGTAATGCATGAATGTTTGCAATTGTGGGATGAAAGACTCAAATCTTTGAGTATCTGGAAACCAAGGTTATGTTTCTTTACTAGAACACAGTAAAAATCTAAAGATAAAATTCAGTGGCTGATGGGTAAATGATTTCTAACTACATGGATTTAAAGTGGGGTCTTCTTAAAACTAGGCAGAGATTATATTAATTTTCTGTGCAAGAATCTGGGTGTAAGTGATATTCATCATAGTATTCAAGAGGAATGCACAGTAATTTCCCACAAAGTGCTAAGGGAAAGTGACTTATTCTGTCTGTATTTTATATACAGTGAAAATCTTTTACAGGAGACACCAAAAGCATGTGGAAGAATAAAACACCAGCACCGCTACCTTCATTGCTTGACTGGAGCAGGAAACATTATTAGCATCCTTTGATATTGTACTCATTCTCTTCGGGGCAAGCATATTTCTACATAGGTGAAAATATAAGTGAATTATTACTTGCCCAAATCAATAAGGAGGGTCTGGATTAAGAAGAGTTAACATCTTAACCTAGTGTGTCCAAAAATATTAGAACAAAAATATATACTACAGAGCTAAGCAGCATAAGCTAGCAACTGAGTAAATTTTGTGGGGGTAGGGCCCTGGAGTGCTGCATGCTAACAAAATTGATGGACTCAGCAAATCACTGATAGTCCCAATTGAATTATGTTTTGACTTGAAAAGTTTGGTTAAGGAGGTAAACCTGAGTAGCGTTTAAATTTTTGAGTTCTGATTACCCTACTCTAAACAGGTTCATAGATTTCAATTGTGGTAGTGAATACACTGTTTGCCATTGTTTAGTCTATGTTATCATAGACTCATAGAGCTTAATGACAGAAGGAAGCATTGGATCAGACTTGTTGACCTCCTGTACACCCTATTACACCTGTATTAATAATCCAGAAGGCCCAGAGCTGTGAATCTGTGTTATGTATGATTTGGAAGCTTTTCCACAATAAATCCAAGTCATTGGGCTCACCTTCTGCATGAAAATCAGGGGTGTGTCACGTGCACCAGTTTCATCAGACTTATTGCCGATAAGCGCTGAAGCACCCTTTGCAACACAGTCTCCACACCCTGACAGGCCCATGCTGTAAAATGGCCCCATATTGCAACACATTCTGTTTCACCACATTCTGCCTCTATTGATCTGAAAAACCCATGTCTGAGGAAATTTGACTAGCATATGTTTTTCCAAAAAGAACATACTAGGTAAAAGCTGTGCCTAATTTCTATTTTGAATTTGTCTGATATCAGATTCTGCCCACTAGTGCACATTTTTTTTCCTTTTAGTTTCAGAGCTCCATTAATATTCATTAATCTGTCCACAATAAAGATAGTTGTACTGTAAGCAATTTGCTTTTCATTTTTCACCTGTGACGAAGTGACAGTTTGAATTATTTAAGAACCTTTTTCCTCAAACGACAGAGCAGTTTTGTGGCTCTTGATCATGTTCAATTCTCAAAGCCCTTTTTAAAATACAAATATTGACACTGATTGTGTTATGTAGTTTCGCTACAGTTGCAGTCAGAAGTAATTTAATCTTGCTACTATGGATCACAGTTTTCCCCTTTATCTGTCCTTTTGGCATAGTTTGACACTGGGAGTTACCGCTGAGCTTTTTGTGTTCTCCCACAAGATTGGTCTGATGTTACCCATTAGCCAGATGACTTAGTATGAAAATGCACCTTGTTTGAATGGCCCATTTAGATGCAAACGTGATTCAGTTTGCTCTGTATGATGGACCACTGTTCATTTTGTGTTCACTCATTCTACACGAAGCAAACAGTTTTCCCAGCCAACACTATGAGCCAGCTGTCATCCAGTCAACCCTTGCTACCTTGTTCATATGACATATGATCAGGTGAAGTATGGGCAAAGGGACCTCACATGTACTAGCAATGATAGCAGAACATGCATGAACCAACCTACCCTATACTATGCAAACAGATCTACAGTTATTTGTCTTTTTGTGATTTTTGTTTCTTTTGAGTTTATGGCAGTCTGGATCTTCAGCAAAAAGTTTAATAATGTGAGGCAAGGTAGTTTTGCAGTGCTTTCCTGGCAATTCTCTTAGGGAAAGAAAGTTCCTTGCTATTCATGGAGATTTCTAGAAATGTCTGTTTCTTGTTAGATGTTTCTCAGCTAGTTGGTTTTCGCCCAATAAAGTATGCATAAAATGACACTGTGTAGCGCTGGCCCTTTGGTTAGTATGTCACATGGCACGGGGTGAAATTCCTTACGGAGTTCCAGATATATGTACAGCTTTGACGTTATCTCCACTTCCCAAATTATTATCTCCTTCAAGTTCAAAATGAGATCTGGGAGGGGCTGTATTCCACAAAGCCCCCCCCTAATTTCTGTCCTTCAAGACTCATCAGTGCTCTCTCCTTACTTGCTCTGCCATCAATGGCATATTCAGCAGCCCATTGTAGTATAGCTCATTCTGACTGTCTTTTTTCACTCTAACAATGCAAGAGGAAGATAATTTTTGCTCTATATACTATGAAATGATGGATTTGTTGCCCTTCGTATTGATGTTTTCTGATCTTTTCTTCTGTTTTGCTGGAAAATGAACAAAAGTCATACAGAGATAGGAGATGGGATAAGAAATGTACTTAGTGACAGGAAGCTTGAAGTAATCTTGTACATGTTACTCAAAAATTGTTGTAGCTAACTGCTGTATTGAGCACTGTAGCAAGCAGAATAATGCTTCAGAAATATCTGGTTACTTGATGTGCACCAGGCAGCCTTCAGGAGAATCAGTGCAGAAGCTACCTGTACAGGTGCATGAGAAAGCAGTGTTTGCCTCATTCTGCTGTGAAATGTTATGATGCAAAATCAATGCAGTTCACAAAGAGCATTCCCATAACAATTATTGGCTGCATAGCAACCTTTACTCTGTGTTGTCTGAGACATATGTTACCTATGTTATAGGTAAGTGTCTGTTTTCATGTGTAGGTAAATATCTCACTAGAGCAAAGGATATCCTCCTTGAAGCAGACAAGTAGTTGTTCATTCAGAAAGGCTGGCAGGAACTAGCTTCACAATCTGCAGCTCTTGGGGATAGCAGCAGTAAAATGCTCACATGACAAAAGGGCATGTGTTGATCTTTACTTCAGCAAGATCCTCTGCAGTTCCTACTACAGAGGTTTTTATGATGCAGTCCATGTCACCCTCAGAAAGTGCATGAAAAGCTGGATGAGTGCATGGCTTACTTTCTTGTGTATTTTTCTAGCGAGGGGAAGCTGAATATAATTGAATGTAGATAAAAACCTTTATAGAAAATCCCCTCTGTGAAGGACAGTTCTGTACCAATACCTCTGTTAAAAATCTCTGTCAGCTAGTTCTTAATCAATAGCATGTGTGTAAAGTGGGATTTGGTCTTTATAAAAAATACTCAATTTGCATTTGAAGTAAGTGCAATACATCAAGTATTCTCTTATGTCACCTTTTCCCTCTTGGATCACAGTACTGTACTTTGTAGTGTAGGGAGATTAAACACTTCTTTTGAACACAGATTGGGAAGAGGTCCTTGTGTTTGAGCTCTAGATTAATATGCAGTTTGTCCTGTTTAAGAAGTATGACAATCATGCAGCACCTGTGCCAAGAGCAGCATCAGGCAGGAGTCACAACAGGATTGAGACAGAGAGCTCATTATCCCAGTGCAGTGGCAAATCCTTTCTCCAGACTTGTTGAGTCATAAGGGAAGGGGAAGGGGATGGTCCTTCTGGAATTTGGCTATTAACACCTATCTGGACTGTAAGAACTTCTACAAGGGGAAGGACTTACCTCAGAGGAACTTGCTCCCCTGGAGTGAGATGCCAATCAAATGCACTCAGTAACTTTTCTTTGTATAAGGTCTCATTTACACAACAGAAAGAATCTGTAGCTGATATAGTGTCAGCAACATGCTGGTAAGCCATGCCACATCTGGCTGCAGCTGCAGACACAGGCAAACTCCATCAGCGCTGCATCAGAAATGACACCTGAGACTGGCTACTGAAAGGTGCCAACCAGATGCTGGTCGTGGTTTGGGCATTCCAGCCTCTGATGCTGACCTCCACACATGCAGCAGTCCCTGCTGTTGGAGTCAGTTGCTAGAGATGTGTTACACTTGTGTAAGCTTGGCTAAGAGGGGAGATTAAATTAATTGTATGTGAAAGACAGATGAAAGACACAAATATTCACATGAAGGAACAGATGTATTTTCCATTGGTAAAGGGAAGGTGTGCAGCCTGTTTCACTGTTTGGGTAGGAATGAAATATGCAATAAATTTTAAGCAAAATGAAACAGTCCTATTATCTTTGAACAAAGAAGCATAACTCAACAGTGAAATGTCCTCATTTGTTAGTGTATTGTTGTGATATTTACATCAACAAAACATAAACCCTGCAAATTTTGCAAGCTTATGAAAAATGCCTTCTCCGTTATAAGGTGATCATATAGGGAGAACCAGGGTTTGAAATTTCTCTATTATCTGTATGGATGGTTGCTATTGCTTGGGGAAGGACTTAAGAGAGATGGAGGTTGTCCAAGTACTTGGAGATATGTTCTGGGTCATTGAATACATTTCAGAGAAGCTTGGCCATAACTAAATAGTATACTTGATTTTCTTATTTACATAAAAATAAGAAAAGTTGCTCCCCTGGGAGTAATCCCCTTCACTCATTGTTATGGTTTGAGGGGGGCACAGGTGAAATTTTATGGTATTAGTGTGAGGACCCAGAGAGGGGATAGAGTTTAGGACCCTTTGTGAAAGGGATCCAGGGTACACAAAACAGAGGGATCCATATTCCCTCCCACTTCTTGCCAAACAGAAGCCAGCAAAACAGAAAGTCCCTCCCTTCCTTCCTGCTCTTCTCTTCCTTGCCTTCCTGCCACATGGAGACATCCTGAGGAGAGAAAGAAATCCTGCCCTTTGCCATCAGCTCACCACGTGCTCCGCCGAATCCAAATCCATCTGGTGATGGGAAGAGCTTTGGACCCTTTCCCCTGCATTGGCTTTGCCATGAGAGACGTTCGAGAACTCATATCGGTGATCCTCGGGATCGGGTTTTGTATACACTTGTATATCTTGTTCCTCTCCCCACCTGTTATTCCCCCTTCCCCATTTCATTAAACCTGATACAGTTTTAACTTCCAATCTTTAAGCCTCTCTTCCTTATTCCCCTTTTATTTTCCCCTGGGAGGGTGGAGGGGAGTAACAGAGAGCAATTCTGATCTCTGAGTTGTGGCTCGCCCTGGTCACTTAAACAAACATACTCACTCATATGTAGCTTTCTTACAGGTATTGGTCTTGTGGTTTGGCATGAAATAGGGTAGCTGTAGAGGTTGATCAGAGTGTGAACCGATTGTTGATTGACAGAGCAGCCCCACTTGTCATTACACTCAGGTGCTAATTGTTTGGTAATAATAAGGCTAATTTCTTAACAATTGGGTGGACCTTAAAAGGCAGGGCTGGAGGCACTAGAGGACCTTCAGTGCCTGAGCACCAGAGGAAAGAGCAGGGCGTGCTCTGTGTATTGGACGTTGAGAAACTGCTCAACCTACAAAACCAGCAAGAACATCGAGTGCTGGGAAGGGCGGCCGGCTCTGTGCTCTCTGCGCACCCAGCACTTGGGGCAGCTTGCTGCCAGATGGAGATACATCACCCAGCTTCGCCTGGATCCCCAACAGGTAGCATGTCTGATACTCAACCCTCATCCACAGACAGGCAAATGAGAAACTGGAGTGGGCCAAAAAATTTGGAGTTTGTGCTCTGGCCATGCTGGAGGACTAGGGATGAGGAAGTTAAACACATTTTTTGGGTATAGTATGGTCTTGTAATAATTGCAGTAATTTCCATTTATTAATCTGGTGTAAATCTGATGTAAATAGTTAAAATTGTCCAAGGTAACCTCTCCAGTTCTACATGATGTGTGCAACTTACACCACTAACAGAGGGGTGGTCATATATTTTGTAGGTGATATTGACAAGAGGCTAAGAATGAAGAAGCCCTTCTATAGGCACCACTAATTGGAAGAGAATGTCTGTTTGTTAAGACTGGGCTTGCACTGGATCATCCTTGTATCACAGGCTCATCTTTTCCTATGCACTGTTCCTTTCTCAGATCCTGATTCTTACTTCTAGCTTATGGTGGTGTTTAATAGTTCTTTCTACGTATTTTCAAATGCATGGTAGGTGGGATTGTGTGTAATCACTAGAAAGTGCTTTCTGTGTGCTGCTGTACTGCACTAGGTCATGTGTGTATTATGCTTACCTTGCAAAATGACTAGTGAAATTGAACTCATCGGAAAGATTGTTCTCTTTTATCTTATCTACTGAATGTAGGGCATATATGCCACAAATCAGACTGTCTTTACAACAGTTCTGTAAAAATGGCAAGAAAGTCTAACTCTTAGATCTATTTGGTGCAGGCACTTAAAGTTTTTAATTTGGAGCAACATATATTTATCCAGATTAAAAAACAAACCCAAAGCAAAACAAAAACCAAAACAAAAACCAAAACAATACCAAAGCCCAAACCAACAACCCAGCAATCTGCACTCCCCAAGTCAATATCAGAAGAAAAATTGGCTCGGTGACTGAGCTGTCAGTGCTGAACTCAGTAATACAGGAAAAAGTATCTAAGTTTTAATCCTCCTGCTCTCTGAACAGATGCTATTAACTTTGCAGAAGGACCTCTTTTGACCTTTTTTTTTATGACTCACAATCTGTCGTTATTCTGTAAGTGCTCATCTGTATGGGAACCACTCTAGCTATACGTGGACCCCTGTATACCACACTGAAGTCTTCAAACAGTACTGTTGTTTGGCCCAAGCGCATGATCAGTAGTATCAGTTCTTACAGCCCTTCATCCAATGAGGACATAAAAGGAAGAGTGACAGTAATTATCTAACTCCCTCATACTGCCTCTGTATCTCTGCCAATCTGTAGTTCATTCTGTAACCTGACCTTCTCAAGCCAGTAGGCATTAATTCCTTGTAAAATCTGCCAATTTTAACTGTTTTTATTATTATTATTTAAAAAATATTTCTCAGTATATTTTTCATCACAATGATTTCAAAAGTTGGATTCAAAACATGAGAGACCCATCCTCCTCCCAGAGGGGCAGAGCTTCTGGCTGCATTATTTTAAGAAAAAACACTCAGCTGCTCTGCCTGTCAGTCATCCTCTTCCAGGAGAAGGAAATATGGACACTCACAACAAAATGAGGTTGCTCTCTGAAAGCAAAAAGTAAGAACCTGAAGCTTTTCTATCTCTGATTTCTATGATCTGTCTCTTGCTGTTAGTAAAGATGTAGTTCTCAAGGAAGATAATAGCAAAGAACTGAACTGGCTTGGTTCTCAGTGCTGAACTTCCTGCACTGCAGTAGAGAAAGTATAGAGGGATAAAAAAAAAGAAAATAAAAAAAGAAAGATCCTGTTTGCCTATATTTCCTGACTGACAACACAGCTCAAAGTACCATTTTATTAGGAACACCAGTGGAGCTGGTTTCCCGGCCAGCTCAGCTTTTAAGGATACTCTAGTCCCTACATTTAATATAATTTCTTTACGCCCTTATATAGCAGTGGCAACACTGAAACAGTCTCTACATCATCATCCTAAACTGCAATCATCATTCTAGAAATTATTGTAGTTAATTTATTGTTGATACGAATTATCTCCTCTTCAGGACTATCCAAAGTGGATTTACTGTTGAGTTCTTAAGGTGCAGAAGCAAATTTCACTCCCACTTTACCTGCAGGGTACTGCTAATTAAAATGGACTGATACTCCCACGGCCTCATTTTCAAGAACTCTCAAGTAAGTTTTTAAAGACAGAGAAGATGAACACCCAATAGACAAAGGAGACACATATCTTGAATCACGAGGACTTAGCCTGCAGCTTCTCCCAAGAACCCTTCATCTTTATAATCACAATATCAGTACTCGCTGTTCTGCTCTTACATTGCTCCCATTTGACCTCAGAGCTTTGCAAGAGGTGCCATCTATAGTTGGTACTACCCTGAAGACTGAAAAATCAATGATCAGAGTAAAAGGGCCATCAATTATCAATCCATTTAGGTCCTGGAGGCAAGTTAGTGATACGTATTAGAGAAAACATCTTGAAGTCATTAAAAATGACACCAGCTACCGTCATTCCAGATGTTAAGAAAGCTAAACAGGTTTCTCTAATGACAGCTGTTCCCAGGGATAAAGAACTCTAGCCAGATTTAAACAAGTAAAGTAAGTGTTCCTCTATTTCAATCCAACTGTGCCTAGCAAACTAACATTACTATATAAATACTGCTTACTGACAGAACAAAGCATCTGCCTTTGTGAACAGATTTCAGTGTCAAGCTAAACAATCATAGGTTAAATTTTCTGAAGAATATCTGAGTTTCCATGATTAATGCTGGAAGTTTGGTCCTTACAATCACTTATTTTTCCATATAGTTTGCTATAATGATTATAGTGATGAATGGTTCATGAAAAATTCTGAAGAAAGGAGAACTCAGTGTAGGTTTTTCTCCTTTCAAGTTACAAACCCCTTAAGCAACTGAATATGCAATGGTCAAAGTCATAGGAAGAATATCTGCCCAAATATATCCTGGTCTTTTGGTGGAACCCCTTCAAATACCAGGGCCAGACAGCTACAAAGTGTCTACATATTTGCAGTGATAACCAACCAGTTATGCTTTAAGAAAATAATTTTCATTTTAAAAAGCAACCGTCATTTACAAATGCAACCAATTGGGGATATAACCAAGTTAGCCCAAGGTTGATACGGTGAAGAAAAGTGACAGTTCTTCCCAAACCCTTTCTTCAGATATTATCTTTACCTCTTGTTTTAGGTTTGGGCTCAAATAGGTCAGGCCCTAGAATTCACCTCTGTTGGGTATTATCATTACAGCTTCTTTTTGTGGCTTTTCTCATCCTTTTCATGCATGTCTTTCATGAATAGCATGTGGAAAAAAAATAGCCTTCCTTTATTTGATATCTGATTGATAGAAAACACCTTTGGAAATCAAGGGAAAAAGTCTATTCCCTAATGACAATTAATTTCTCCAAAACAAAAATAAAAGTATTCTTTTGTCTTTGACTTGAGAAAACTGGACTGCCTCAGGCTCAAGATGGTAACATTACTTTCCTTTCTTTCTCCCTCTCTTTTTTTAAATCTTAAGGACATGACTTAGCTTCTTTCAAGACGTATGCTTCTATACTCTGAGCTCTTTCTTTCCCCTAGAATATCTGTGATTCACAGCAAAGTAATATTCAGACTTTCCCCAGTGCCAATGATGTTTACAGAAATTGTTCATCAACTAGTTGTGCATAAAGAATGAACGCAGTTATGTCTGTTCAACTACTTACTCAAAGCAATAGCTTTCAGGACAACATTACAGTCCTTGAACTTCAGCTTTGTTTTGAACAGCTGAATAGGATGAGAAACTGAAGCAAGTTGTCACTCACTGGATCTCAAGTGGACTGCAAATAGCAATTGCATACCTTCCAGAGGAGAGATTTCCAGTCCATCTGGACGGTGATCTGTAATCTCCAGATAAATCTGTCAGCCACAGATTTCAGACTATTTCAGACTGTTGCACCGCATGTCAGCTTGCTCTTATGCAATGCCTGAAGCCAGACGTCACCCTTCCTCCATTACAGAGCTGGCAGAGGTTGGTATATCAAGCTGTGGAATGTCAAACAGTTACGTATGTCTCCTATCTCAGCTTAAACCAAGGATATTCATAAAGATACATCTTTCTTACAAAATGTCTGTTGCTGGTTTATATAAAGGGCTACTCACTGGGACCACTGGATGATCCTTGCTATATGAACCCAGATGGAGATGATAGATAAACATCACGGAAGGCAAGGAAACCAGAGTAACCTTGAAGACATTCCTTCTTCCTTTAAATATTTCCATTGACCAGATGTTCACAGACAATATATCTCTAAGTCATTATGTCAACAAGTATGGGAGAGCCCATTTATTATTTTCCCAAACAATGACTGGCAACTGTTCTTTTTGGGGTTTTGGGGGGTTTTTTGTTTTGTTTGGGTTGGGGTTTTTTTGTTTTGTTTTTGTTTGTTTTTTCAGGAGACAATCTCTCACCAGTCTCAAATGCTCTCTTTCATGGCCTATCCTGGGATCTATGTTTCAACAGTGAGTAAATCCAGTTAAAGACCTATTCAATATCACAAACACCTTGGAAGGTTTTTTCTTGGTTTTTTTTATTTGTTTGTTTCTGCATAAAGAATCTAATCTCAGAGTGCTTGCAAATATCCAGAATGAGGTCTCATGCATGAGTTTTCTATGATCCTCTACCCAGATTATGAGAAAAAGGAGAAGATATTCAACTATGTTGATTCTAATAGCTTCTACTTGTCTGAGGCAGTGGTAACTAATGGGTTTCTTGCAATTCATCTCAACCTCTACAAAGAAGAGAGGAATATTTTCTATGTAACTTGAGATTAAATAGATATAACCCTGAGTGTTCACTGCTTGAGAAAGACTAATCAGTGCAGTGTGAATCAGGCCATGACACTGGGCACTTAATCAGGAGATGACTATCAAGAAGAAACAGCCCCAGGGTGTGTAGGAAGTGGGGCTTGTATCTCCCTCCTTATGAGAAGATTCTTACTGCTCTAACAGTAAAGTTTCTGGAGATGTATACGTGTTCAAGTGATGATACGTGCTGGAAAACCCATGCTTCCTAATTCCTCAGCAGCTTATTTTTACTGTCTTTTTTCCTAATTACTGGTATTCCTCTTTGAGATACAGAATAATTAATGTACATTTACTTTTATCAGTAAAGGATACTTTGTGTTTGCTTCTAGGAAATCCTAACCTTGCAGAAACAGATTTCAGAGTTATGTCACTGTATGAGCAATTGTAAAGGGATATGTATATGTGTATAAGTATTACAGTCTGAGGAATAATTAAAAAAAGCATCGATAATGGAAGATATATGAGACTATGAACAGAAAAACTGGATTTCGTGGTAGAGATAATGAGTAAGATACAGAGGAAGGATGCATTTTAAACAAAAGCCTGAACCTGCAAAACATACCCACTAGATCTAGGCTCCTGCAGTTCCTGCAAAAGAAAGTTTATGGATAGCATGGAGAACCGGGAGTATCAAGATAAAAAAACTGTGCAAATATAAGTAGTCTCCTATTCAGTAGCGCAGACTTGCTTAATTGCTTCTTGTACAAGACGTCATACTCACAGGTAAAAGCTAGAATAAAAGTTGTGTAAAGTAAGCTTAGGCTCTTAGGTTTTGAAGACAGGATTGAAAATACAAATGAGTTAAAATATTAACCCTAAATCCAAGGATTAAGGAAATATGTAGAATTGAACACAAACAAAGCCTGGCATTTTGAACATAGAAAACTGACAAAGTCAAACTAGCAGAATTGCCTAGGCCTGAATGATTGAAAACTTAATTGGTAACTTCTGTACTAGTCTCTGTACAATATGAGAAAACAGGTGGTCTCTACAGGAAGAAGAGAGATACTGACTTCAGTAAAAGGCCTTCACTTTTATTTGCAAAGTGATGGTGTAAAACTTACTGAGGATATGCAGTCCAGGAAACATCTGGTTCTTTCCTTCTGACATATTTTATGGACTCTGCCAACATCATTTATATATAATTATACTAGTTTTAGCAGGACTACTGCCTTTGCAACTCTAATGAGAACAAATACGTTGCGATGTTGGCAGACATTTGTGCTTTTCTAAAATTCCTAAACTACAATGTTTGTGCAAGAACCTAGCTGAGGAATTTATTTGCTGGGTTGGATCAGTTAGCTTTCATATAATACCATATAAGTATTAATTTGGTTGTCATTATTGTTCTTAGACTCCCAAGCCCAGATCAGACACTCACTACACATAACAGAGCATATTGTCCATCCATGACAAAGGGTAAAATACTGAAGACAAACCAGCATGTATGAGGAGGTTATTGGACAATGACAATCAAATGTGCTTCTCTTCCACACACTACCAGATTAATTATTATCAGTTGGTTTTTAGTGCAGATTTTTAGGTGGTACAGTGAAGACATGAGCATGAAGGGGGCACAGAAAGCAAAGCCTAAAGCTATGTGTGTTTATGAGGAGCTCCATGTGGGCTTGAGAGGCAGCATTTTAAAACAAATAAGCAGATGGGCAATATGTGGACTAATTAAAGCTTGAACCTCACCCCTGGATAATAAAGGAAAAATTATTCATAGAATGAGAATAGCTGTCAATGTCTTCAAAAATGATTTTTTTGTTTATTGTGAGGGGAACTGTCAAAAATGCAAAGAGCTGCATGAGCTAATCAAACTGGTGGGTTTTGAAGACAGTCTTGGCAGCAGTGTATAATTAGATATGCCTGGGACAAAAATGCCTTTGTCAGGGCCAAGATGTTACAGTAAGTGAGCTGTAAAATAACTGTGACCTTAATGAGAATTTTAACAGCATGAGTGGACAAAAAAGGCCAAGTTTTAGAGATGGTTCTGTGGGCATAACAAAGAGTCTAAATTAAACCTGGCATCCAGGTTACGGGTATTTGAGACTGGCAGGATGGGAAGAGTCCTTTGAGAATCTGGAGAAGAGGCAGGGAAGAAATGACTTGAAGGTGAGACTGAGAGCTCTGTTTGAGCTATATGAACTTGAGATGATGGCCAGGCACTCCCAAGGGCATGTCAGCAAGGCATGCCTTGATCTTACCTGATGAAAGTAGTGTTTTCAGTAAGGGAAGAGAGGTCTGGAATGAATCAGCATCTGAGATCCTTCATATAAAGATGATAATGGAGTCTGTACATGAGATGAATCCAGAAAGGAATCAGGAAGAGAGGAACAAGAACTATTGAAAGGGTAAAAAATGTGACCTATGAGGAAATTATAGAATTATAGAATTGCTCTGGTTGAAAAAGACCTGTAAGATCATCGAGTCCAACCATTAACCTAACTCTACTGACTCCAGTGCTAAAACATGTCCCTAAAGGCCATTTCTACATATCTTTTAAACACCTTCAGGGATCGTGATTCAAGCACCTCCCTGGGCAGCCTGTTCCAGTGTCTGATAACCCTTTCAGTGAAGAAATTTCTTCTACTATCCAATCTAAACCTCCCCTGGTGCAACTTGAGGCCATTTCCTCTCCTATTGCTTATTACCTGGGAGAAGAGACCTACATGCACCTCACCACAACCTCCTTTCAGAGAGTTGTAGAGAGCAATAAGGTCTCCCCTCAACCTCCTTTTCTTCAGTTCCCTCAGCCACCCCTCATAAGACTCCTTCACCAGTTCCGTTGCCCTTCTCTGGACTCGCTCCAGCACCTCAATGTCCTTCCTGTAGTGAGTGGCCCAGAACTGAACACAGTACTTGAGGTACGGCCTCACCAGTGCTGAGTACGGGGGAACAGTCACTTCCCTATTCCTGCTGGCCACACTGTTTCTGATAGTAGACAGGAGGCCAGTGGTCTTCTTGTCCATCTGGGCACACTGCTGGCTCATATTCAACCACCTCTTGAGCAGTACCCCTAGGTCTCTTTCTGCTGGGCAGCTTTCCAGCCACTCTTCCCAAAGCCTGTAGTGTGTTGAAGGAATTAGGATATTTTCATTAAAAAAAAAATAAAATTAAAAACACTATAGTGTCTATATAAGCATTATAGGTAGCTGGAAAATAGAGGATATTAACTGCTCTCCATTGCAATTGGGAGAAGAATCACAGAATCACTTGAGTTGGAATGGACCTTAAAGGTCATCTAGTCCAACCCCCCTGCCATGGGCAGGGACATCCCCCACTAGACCAGGTTGTTCAAAGCTCCATCCAACCTGGCCTTGAATGTCTCCAGGGATGGGGAATCCACCACCTCTCTGGGCAACCTATTCCAATATTTTACCACTCTCATGGTGAAAAACTTCTTCCTTATGTCTAACCTAAATCTACCCTCCTTCAGTTTAAAACCATTACCCCTTGTCCTATCACAAAAGGCTCTGCTAATAAGCCTGTCCCCATCTTTCTTATAGGCCCCCTCTATGTATTGAAAAGTAATGAAGTCTCCTGGAAGCCTTCTCCAGGCTGAACA
>VZRW01004196.1:6119-45418 GCA_013398125.1 Aegotheles bennettii | reverse complement strand
GTGCTCCCGCCCTGCGAGCCCCGCGGAGCCCCGGCAGGGCCGGTGGGCGTGGGACGGACAGCGGAGGGGAGGCTCTCCCGCACCCTCCCGCTGCCCCGAGCCCCGATGGAGCCGCTGGAGAGCCCAGCCCGGAGGCGCCTCCGTCGCCCAGAGACGTGGCCCCCGGGTGGGAGCGCCCCGGCAGTGCTGGCCCTCGTCCGCTCCCCTCCCTCCCCCCCCCACACACACTTCTCCCCTCTCCTCAGCACCCTCCCTGCCCGGTCCGGGCACACACACACCGGACCGAACCGCCCCCGAGGCCGGGCAGGGCGCCGAGGGACCCGGGCGCGGAGTGAGGGGCGGGGAGGGAACCTGTGTGTTGCTGAAATTGATAGTGATGATCATGCTCCTTCCAATTCATTACCTTGGTCCAAAGTCGATGAACTGAAGCAAAGGTCAGCTAATTATGCAGGGGATCGAGGGAGCAGTAAGCGTTTAGGCGCTGAGAAGGGGAAATAACATCCACCGAAGCGATCAGGAAAAGAACGGGCAAAAAATTCTTTTTCAGGTGCAGATACATTTTGCTTAAGAATTGCAGTGCTCCGGTACTTAGTTTCTGAAGTGTCAGGAAGCTGCTTCAGTGCCCTTTAAACAGCGCTGTTACAGTTATTCTCTTTCTTTTTGCACGCATACTTCCCTGAACCTACACCTAAATACACGCGGAATAGGTGTGCATCTGTTCAGTGTCACCAAAAGCTGTAAAAGAAAGCGAAACACCAGACAGTGCTTTAAGGATTTAAAACCAAAGCCTCCCTTTGTCTCCGACGGAGGAAAAAAAAAAAAAAAAGATAAAAAAAAGCTCTTGTTGGCTTCTGATTAGATTATACAGCTTCATTCTTCTTCATTTTCTCATCTTGCCTTGCTTCATTTGCACGATCATTCGATGTCATTTACAAGCTTGGCAAAGTGAAAAACAGATCTTGCACTTAACCTTTGCAGCTCTGTGCAAGATGACCCAGTTGCAGGCACGAGGTAGCTGGGATTTATTGGATTTTTTTCAGTGATTAACAACACTAGTGGATACAATAGTATTGTTTACCTGAAAATTTCCATTGTGTGCTAAATACTCTTTAGTATTCAACTGATAGAAAAGGCAAAGTGCACAGAAATGGCTTTTCTTAAGCATTTTGTTAATTAAAAAAAAGTTAAATATCTGGTCTAATTAAAAAAAGAAAGAAATTCAGGCCACCACTCTCCTCTGTAGTGCACTGAGACAGTGCAAGATTGAGAATGCTGCATGTTCTGTACCCTCATGTGCTTAAAGGGGAAAATTAAAGATGTATGTGTGTGCACATATATGGATATTCTTATTATTCTTTCAGTTTCTGCCCCTATGGGAACATCATTTAGGGGCTTGCTGTTAATTTGAGGGAAAGCTAAAGAAATGAGAGGAAAATAAAGATGATTGTAGAGGTAGTTTAAAATCAGATCTTTTGCCAATTTTAAAAAACATTACCCTTGGACCCAATCAAAGGGTGATGGTGTAAAAAGACAGCTTTCTCCAGAGAAACAAGTCTTGTTAAAGAAAATGAAAGATAAACTGGTGGAGCTGCCACTTAAGGACTTCATAGGGAAGCCCAGGAGCCTCTCCTGAAGTTAAGTAGCTGATTTTACAAAATGAAGGATGTTACATGTCATAAGAAGGTATTTCAGAGTGTTTACTTGATAACTCTAAACATCTTAGCTTTTCTGTGTTTATTAGAAATTCTGCTACCTAACAGTGTTTTAAAACATCTGATTCCTTTCATTATTAATTGTTCAGAGGGGTGTTCCCATTTGTTTCTATAAGCCTGACAGAAGCATTTCTCTTTCTGGCTGAGCAGGGTTAGACACAGCTCTTTTGGAGCCTGTCACTGCATTTTTAAGCATCATTCAGGGGGAACTGGCTAAGGGCTTGGGGGTGCTTATTGCTTATCCCAGTGTCTGAGTGCCTTCTCCAGTGTCCCAGTCCCTGCTGTCTTGGCCAGGTGAGAGTCAAAATTTGATTCTCAGGCTCCTATCATTCAGTATTACCTCCATTCAGTTTTGCAGTTATTCTGTTTTAATCTGGTATGATTGTATGTAGACATTGCAGTCTTTATGGTGACCTTATACCTGCTTTTTTGTTACTTTGCCAGCTTTTTGTAGCATCATGCCTGTTACAAATCAAAAAGAGGTAGGTCAGTTTTAGGGTAGGTCAATTAGTCGATCCCTGATGAAAGCATTGCTCTCTAATATTGTGAATCAAAAGTGTCAAAGGAAGGAGAAATGATCGCTTTGCCCAGGCATTCAATAAATGTCACCACAGTCTTCAGACATCCACACCTTCCTCCTCTACCCCTGGCACCAGCTAGCCCTGCCACCCCCATCCTCCTGGCAAATGCTTTGATTTTTTCACTCTTTCAGTTTTCCTTGAGCCAAACCAATTCCAGGTAATAGTATAAGCAAAGTCAAAAGCCCAGCATGGTTGGATTTTTTTCCACTTCTTTTGAAAAATCAAACCACAATCTTGCTGCTAACACTCGTCAGGTAATTTTGCAGAGGTTTTGTTTAGTAGTATGATCTCATGTGGTTTTAGTGAAAGGTATTGTGCCTCACAGAGGCATAAACAGAATTCCAACCAAGTAATTAGCTCACCCTATTAAACAAAAAGTAGTTCAGCACATAGATTTTTAATATACTGAGTAAAAATTAAGCAACTCTTAAGCTTGACCAAATGGTTATTTAACTGCACTTTCTAACTCCCATTACACTTGAGAAGGTGAAAGATGGCTCAAAGAATTGAAAGTTTGACCACGGGAAAGAATAAGAAAATAATTCTCTGGGTCATGACACCAGCAATGTAAAGAGAAATGCAGAGGGGCAAGAGAGAGACTAATGTTCCCAAAGTCCTAGGCTGCTCAACGCTTGCCAGTGATCTCTGCAGCACATGGAGTATTTGGTGATTTATGTTCATATCTCCTTGCTCCATTTCAGAAGGCAGCTATTGCTTTTGTTATAGCTGTATCTACCATGCAATCTTTTTTTGGACTAGATAGAGTAGCTCATACTGCAGTGCCTCTAGATTACAAAAACATGGACTGTCTGTGGCAAAGCCCACATAGAAGGAAAGCGATTGAAGCTTTTGCAATAACTTTAAATGAAGGAAGGCAGTTTCTTTAAGAATCCAGAAACATAGTGGGTCATGTGTGAAGTGAAAATTGCACGTTGAATAAACAAAAAGTTAAAAGTGGAACCATAGAGTTGATTGTCACCATCCTCATTCATCCCTTCCTCCCTTCCTACAAATACTTCTTCGGTCTCTACTGGGTTGGGCCTTTTATTGCCCCCCAATTCCTCATTCAGTTACTTAAAGACAAGTACAGTATGTCGGTTGTTTCTAGCTGTTTCTCCCTTCTGTGCTCTCAGGATCTAGTTCAGGTTGTTTTGTGATAAATGTAAGTTGATTCTGGGTTTTTTAAATCTGTCAGAACAGGAGCCAGGAGGTGACTAATGAAATCTGCATGTTGGTATGTGCATGTGCTTGGAAAGAAAAGGCAAAAATGGGGAGGGATTAGGATCAACTGGCTCACAGACAGAACAGAAAAAGCTGAGCAGTATGTGTAGGGGTTGTGCATTTATGGACCTGGGTTATCACGGTGTCAGAAGGGATGACCAAGATATAGTCCAATGGTTTAGGGGGAGTGGAGGCAGTCTGAAATAGAGGAAATGGGGTACTGGGGGCAGTTCTTAGGAAAGTGGTAATTTGGGATGGGGAAGTGCTAAGGACCGTTGTAGTGGAAAAGTAGAGGGAGTTAAGCTGTTGAACAGACAGGGTGAAAAAGTGCTTCAACAGCTAAGTTCCTGAGCAGGAAGAAGAGTTTGTCAAAAATGAGGGCTTTGAGGAGGAATAGTTACCAGTGAGGTTTTAGAGGTGAGAGCTGAGGCTGAGACCGGGATGGTGTGTTACCACAGCACATTCCCTCCTCCAGTCTTTTCTATCCAGAACATGATGTGGCAGCGACGTGCATACTGATCTCCCACTTCTGAGCTAGGCAAGCTTCTTCCAATCTCTTCTTCACCATTGTTGCTGAAGTGCACTGGATTCATCCACCCTATGTCCATTTAGAGAGACTTCTGTAGCAGAATAACTAGCTCGCCATTGCTGGAGAACCAGGCAGTGGGCTGGATCAGGCAGCCCTTGCTCAGTGAAGATGCTTGTTGAACTAACTCCACAGGAGCTTTCACTAAGTAAGAATAGCAGGACCAGAATTGCAACACTGCAGTGAAAGCATTTATATCACCCTCATGAAAAATGTGACCAAAACAATGTTGAAAGATGTGCGTATGATGTCTAGATAGCATTTTATCTGTTTAAGAAAACTTCAAGAAAGGACTTATTAGTGTAGGTAAAAATAATTTTACGGTCTTTTATTTTTTATATACTGGAATTGCTATTCCTGTACATAATTATAATCAAACAAATATTTTTAGGGATTAGCCATTTTGTTTGTTAGAATGTGCGTGTGATGTTGTAGAAAAGGTTTATATTTTGATTAAAACATCAAATGTAAATGTTTCCAGATGTTCAAGCATTATTACGCAATGTGGTATTAGAGGTAGAAGTGAAAAAGTCTCATCTTCATGTTACAATTGCTTTTTTTTGAGAGAGATCTTTTAAAATGTGGGGTTTTATTCAAACCTGTTTGTGTATCACAACCTTCTTGTTTTATATCTCCTCTTCATTCACAAATTTTCAAATAGTTACTAGTTCTCCTGCTCTGAGTACTTCTTACACAAAACTGAAATATTTTAATTTTTTAAGACTGTAAAGCATATGAGCTTTCTCCACATCTTTAAATTATATAAATTTTATACCCCCTTTCAAATTTTCCAATATAGTCCATCAGTTATTATCCCCATCAGCTGCTGAAGTATTAACAGCAGTTGGGATAAAATGAGTAACAAAGCTATTTCAGTCAGCATAGGGGTTAATTGGCTGTGCAGTTAGATATGCATATTAGGAAGTGTGGTTTCTTTATTACTATTCCTGTCAATATGGCTTGTCAAAGAGGGATACAGTGTTCACCAGTATTGCGGACAGTCTAGAGCACTATTATCAAAAGTGGAATGTTGCTCATGGATTTCTGGTAAGCGTCTTTACACAAGCCCTACTGTCTTAGTACATGTGCAGCTATTGATTGACTGGGGTGTCTCTACAAGAGCTAAATAAATAACAACACTCTTGTCACTTATCAGCAACACCACTTTTGCCTCAGCCTGTGGTAAGCTTGTTTTTCTAGATTTAAGGCATGTTTTATTGTATTTTAATCAAATACTGTTTGAAATAACTTATCAGAAGAAATTAATTTAGCATTCAATACAGTGTACTTCCTGCTGTTTCTAATTTTCAAAGATGATTTTTTTTCTGATAGCGAGAAGTTTGCTTGGCTTTAAGGAAATTTCATTTTGTCTCTTCATCTTAGTCTGGGGAGAACTCTGTAGACAAAACTCTGGTGTACAACTGCTATGCCCAGTGTGAGTAAGCACAACCAGTTCTACAGTCCTAATATTTTCTCAGCTTTCTCACACAGGTGGTCATTACCGTGGTTAACCATAGGGTGATATGCTTGATAGTTATATTTTCAATGGTTCAAGTTGTGTAGTTCACTGAAGTTAATATTTTGTCTTCTCCATGGTCAAAACTTGCAATAGTTCTTAACTTTTCTGAGTAATCAAGATGATATTAATGATCTCTCTATTGTCTTTCCCCAGTATCAGTTAATTTCTCTCTCTGCTATTAAGTTTGATGTCCTTAGGTCTGCCACAGTATCTGTAGCATATTTTTCTAAGCTAACAACTTTCTTTCTAGTTTGTAAATACAGTGTAGGCAGAGCTGATAGATCTTGCTGTGATAATAAGTTGACTTGTGAATGTAGCTGTGATTATATGCAGAATGGAACAGTCTGATTTGATGAAAGAAAGTGAATTATAAGTAACAACACTGTTCCATAAAGTTAAAAGTAACAAACATGGAGAGGCCATGTAATTAGAATAATTTCGACATTTTTTCTTTCTGAATAGCAACACAGATGCCTGAAAGTAATTTTTCCCTCTCTTTCTCAGAACTTGATATACATTTGTGCACAAGCATGTTCATGCACGCACATGCATATCACAGATCACAGAATTATTTGGGTAGGAAGGGACCTTAAAGTTCCAACCCCCTTGCCATGGGCATGGACACCTCTCACTAGACCAGGCTGCTCAAAGCCCCATCCAACCTGACCTTGAACACTTCCAAGGAGGGGCAGCCACAACTCATAATGAGAAAATGGTCCATAGTTTTAAGTTGAAAAAGAGAGCATTTCTTTAAGAGGTGAAAATGTTAAAAAATATTCAGTGATGATATTCATTAACCACAGATGTAATTGGTCAGAACAATATAATTAATTATTCCCTACCCCCCTTTGTTGACAGAAAAAATGAGCCAGCGAAATAAATTGGGAAAGGAGGAGGGGAGAAGTAGTGCTGCTGGATGTCACTCCATAGAGCTGGGATAAGGTGGTGGAGAGGATAGCATGCTTAGGAGCAGTCACCTTCTCTGGCCCATGATTAGTGGATCACTGTAGAAAACTGCAGCAATTGGTTCTGAATTTCTGTAAACACAAAACTGGTTTGTGTGCTGTAGGTAGGATAAGGGTCAAAAAGCTTTACCCTTTCTGGGGCTGGGCTGATAAGAAAAAGGTACACATACAGCAGATGCATGGTATCAGTGATTCTGAACCTCAGAAGGCAAGGCAAGGTTGAAGCTGAGGCAGGGTTTACCTGAAGAGGTGAGGAATGTGCATAGTTTATGTATTTGAACTGGAAACAGCACAATGATGAGTCTTCCTTTTAAATACATAGATAGGAGTTTCCTGAAGAGCTTGCTGCTCAAACACTGAGAGATGGAGGGCTCATCAATAAAAGATTTGTTCAGATCATTCTGCTGTTCTGGGGCCTTAGCGGGGGATGTGCTCAGACACCTACACAGAAATGACAGAAGTGTTAACTCTTTCTTTAGCTCTCTTTTGCTGCAGCTCTATCAGCAAAGAAACGCCAACGTACTTGTAAAGCAAGTTGACTGCTTTCCAAATATGTTCTTTTAACCCTGCATATCTGCAACAGAGTTAGAGCTTCTCTAATTTACTTCATTAATTCAGCTCATCTGCAATTGCAAAATAAAGAGCAGAGAATGACTAGACTTGGAGAAACTTCAAAAAACTCTGAGAAACTTTCTCAACCTTGAAAAGGGCTTGGACGTGGTTTTAATCAGTGTCTGCATTGGCTGAATTGCTGGAGTTGGTTGACTTCCTTAGGGACAGCAGCTCTAGAGACCTGGGAAGTAGATGGGAAGGAGGTGGGGAGAAATGGCCATGGGCTTGACTCCTCCTCACTGACCAGTGCAGATAAGATGTGAAGGAATTGAGGCTAAAGAAGACACTGTTTCTGATTAGTGGCCCGGAGGCCTGATTTGCTCTTACTGAGGTCAAGCACAAAATTTCCACTGCATGACCTGCTCTGTCATGCCTCTGTTAGATCTCATGCATGCAGCACTTCTGGTGTGGTCTCCCTCCACTAAACAATCATGTTTAAGAGGTGAATGAATGACTGCAAATAATGCAAACACATGTATTTTTTAAATGGGTTTGATGCAGTTAGTGGATGTGTTCACTTTATTTCACATGACAAGAATTATGAGGGAGCTTTCAGCAAAAATAATTGCCATATTTATGGAAAACATATGAGCATGAATTGAATCATGCTGTTATTTTGGGTTTGGATATTCAGTGCCCACAGAGACGGGTTTAGAAGTTGTGACAAAACAACAGATGTGAGATTAGCCCCTTTGTCTGTGTCTAAATGGCTGCGTCTTAAAATCCTGGTATCCCCGTTGGTCAGAACATGCTAAAGCTCCCATCCAAGCCCCATCCTTCCACCCATGCTCTTTTCAGGCTGGTTTGTGTTTCTATTTTGCCTTGCTGTGGGTTTTAAATCTGCCTGGGGCAAGCACCCCAACCCTGGCATTCAGAGCAGCTCTCAAATACCACTGTTGATTATTCTAAAACAACAAAAAAAGCTATGATTGTCCATCTTCCTAAATAACCTGTTATATCAAATGACATTAAATAAAACATTATATGGGCAAGGGAAGGTGGGGAAGAAGTCTATCACTATTTTATTGCTTGGAAGTTTTTCCAAGTAATTTTTTGTTGCTTGAAAATTCTACTTAAGTTGCAGGAGTATGGCTGCTCACTTTATACCCTATCGATTAGAAGACTTTCAAGTACTGTGGTGAAGAAACATGCAACGTGCGTTTGTTAGAAATTGTTGGCTAGAAAGTGTTATGTGTGAGGTTACACAGGCCAAATGATCATTTCATCTGTGTTGACTTCTGACAGAAAACCAGCCATTCACTAAGATTGAAGCCAGAACATTATTTTGTAATGGTAATTTTTAACTTTTCACGTTAGCTTATAAAGCTTGCTTTTCATCACTCAGCACAATTTGACAGCTTTAGCTGTTGTCTGACATGAATGTAGTAAAATCCATTGCATGACATTTAGGGGGAGAAATTGGTGAAGAAAGAATAGTAACAATATTATTTTGCGTCAAGAACAGCAAAACAGACACCTTAAAGTGAGATGTTTGAATATCTTACTGTGCAAGCCATTGCAAAACTGCAGTTAAGCACGCAGATGAGAGGAGTTATTGGTCTGTTAGGAACAATAGTGGCCTGTAAATATCTAACTCAGGCGCTCAAATTTCAGTTTGTAACAGGTAGTGATTTCATGAGTTGTATGATTATCTAAAGATAAAAGCAGTTTGTATGTAAGTGTACAGGAGCTTAGTTTCAAAGAGCCTGAGGTTAGCAAAGGTAAATAATTAAATGAGGAAAAATGTGATACATCTGCTATCTATAGATATAAAGGCAGTTACTTTAGATATGGCAGTTATTAGCACTCATATAAATTGCAAGTGAGTCAATTGAAGACTTCTCAGATCCTATCTATTCATTGTACTGGTAGAATAAAATTTGTCTGTCGGGGGACTTACTCCTTAGACTTTAGGAAGGCGGGTTTTCATGCAATTTCTGTCTCTCATGTGGCTTTTGCTGGCAATGGAACTAGGGACAAATGTCACTGTTTCAGTACAAGTTCAGTGCTGGAGACATGAGAAAGGCTCATCCTAAACTGGTCGTAGCAAGTGTAGCAAAAGAGTAAATAAATATGTCAGGATTTTGCAAATATTTTTTGTTTGTTTCAAGTCATTAACTTGAATCTCTGCTGGCTAGTTGATAATTACTCTCCTCTTTTTTTTTTTTAATCTTTTTCCAAACATAATTATTTGAATTAGAAGAAAAACTAAAAAAAAAATAAATTATATGTAATCTAGGAGTAAATTTACATATGCCCATAGTGTTTGGTGGTACTTTTGTCTTCTGTTTGGGTCAGTTAGTTGCCAAAGTATAGGAAAAAAGGATTATTGGAGGGAGAAAAGGAGCAGCTGTTATTGCTAAGTGATATTATTTGTTCAACATTGCTAGAAAAAACCCCTGTTTCTAACTGTTATGTCAAAAAGTGGCATTGCATATATTAACCCTTGTCCTGCATCAGCACTGGTATTTCTGTGGTGCCACAGCATATCTTGGCTGGAATGGTCATTCCTGTTTCACAGAAAGGAGCTGAGGCGTGGTAAATCAGTTCCTCATTTGTGTTCCCTTTTGAATGATTGAAAGAAATCATGCAGTGGTCAGATTGGCCATCTGAAAATTCCCTTTGTGTCTCTTATGCACTTGCCCGTGATACAAGAGATGTATCTGGGGCACAGCCAGAGTGTGTAACACTCTGTTGTCAGTTGGCATAGCTTACAACAGATTCCATGCTGGTTTAGCGTATGCCATGCTTCAGTCGTCCCTCCACAAGCAATTCATTGGGTTGTGCTTTTCCCACAGCTGTGTCAAGCGAAACACAAAGCGCAGCAGAGGTTAAGGGCTATTCTGTTCAGCCTTTGCATGGGGTAGTTAAAAAAGAGCCATCCAGTTTATTTCAGGAGTACCCAGTACACCTAACTAAATGCGACAAGCATATAGTCAGAAGTCACACAGCACTCTGAGATGGGAAAAGGAATTGAAGAAAGTCTAGCTGTGTTCCCTATTGCTGTTCCGCTCTATTGTTTTGTGGTAATATTAAGACCCAGGATCATTAAAACAATGCAGCAGTTACTGAACAAATACCATTCTACCTTCCTTCGGTGTGTAGGTCATACTGTGGGATTAATAGAACTGATTGGTGAAAAAAAGAAAAAGGGTGCTGCAAAGAAATGGGGGAGGGGAAGAAGGAAAGGAAAATGGGTCGGGCAAACAGAGCATACCTTTGTTTAAGAAAAACAGAAATATTTTCTCCCTGTGAAAATTTGTGATTTTTTTAATAAACAGGGAATATTTTCTCAGTTATTTCGTTTGATTTTTGTAGAGCTATTTTAATTATTTTAGGTGTAGAAAAGGAATGAAATGCTGATCTTTGTGTACGGCAGTGCACAGAGCTTAGAGCTCCCATGCCTTCACAGATGAGACTTGCCTGTCTTTTGGTATAAGTCAAATCTTTCCAAACTCCCTGTTATTTTTGGGGCCATATGGGGGGCAGTTCCCTTAAATATTGTTCTCTGCGTGTCTTGTAATTCCAGTTGCTCATGGTATGTGATGTCTATTAAGTGAGAAGGGCAGTCATAATGCATTGAGTCTAGATTTGAACTGGTGGCTTCACATCATGTCATTTTGTTTTACAGATACTGCTTGCCATTTAAATGTTCCCTCTCCATGTAATTGCTTTGTGCCTTTGAATGCTGGCATCAGCAGACAGGTATTTTCTCTCTGTCCCGTAAGTGAATGTGGTGAGGATTTCACTGCCCAGTGAAGACACATCTAGCTTTGTTTGGAAGGATTAGTTGCTTTCATATGTTACTTTAGGACTATTAGGATAATTAACAGTTCATCAGAATGATTTCACCGGCCATTATTTGTGAGATGACTGGGACAAGGATTTTAGTTTGCAGTGAATCTCTGTGTAATGCAAATTGATGTAAAGAGTCAACAGTCCAAGAGGGAAGGCCAGCATTAACTTTCTTTCATAATTTCATAGATTTTTTATTTTTTTTTTGAGTAATACATCATGTCACGTGTCATTTATTTCTTATCTTAGCAGATGTTATAATTTTTAATATTTTTTGTTTGTGCTATGGTGGCATCTAGAAATTTCCGTCAGAGGTTGCAAGCCTATTGTGCTAAGCAGATGGATTGAATAGAAAAAGACAAGAAAGCTGAGGAAATAATCACTCTCTACTGCTGACAGTACTCTCCAGGGTAGGTTTCAAAATAGCTCAAGAGCTGTGTAAAATTAATAAGCTGTTCCTCATGTACTGAAATCCTGTTTCATACTGCATTGGCATGAGGGATCTCTGTAGAGAGGAGGGGCTATGAATAAGATTTGCCAGAGGATGGATTTGAAGATTGTGCCTCAAAGTCCAGAGTTTACTGTGAGTCCAAAAGATGAGTGTTCTCTAACAGTATGCACAAAAGTGTTCTGGATGGAAATTGTTCACTACCAAATTTCTGGGTCACAGAAGTCTGCTTAGTCCCCTAGAGCAAGGTTTATTAGGCATAAAATTTGAATCAGTGTCCTTTTGTTTCTCTAACATCTTTATAATTTTCTTCACTGATAGCAGGAAGAGATGAGAAATCAGGGAGCATTACTCTTATCTATTAGAAACAATATCAATGAGATATTTTAGTAACTTTTTGAGGTACTAGGTCAATTTATATTCTCTGATATGGAAACATGTTCCCTTGGACTCCAGATTTGCAGTATGGTGTCACTGAAATTAGGAATAACACTCCTTAACAGCAATGTAGCATTAAGAGGCAGGTATTACTTCATTACTGCCGGGTGCATGGGGGATATCTCCACCTAATGTGCAGGCCATATGGTGTCTTGGTTTGAGCTTATATAGTGCTGTTACATACATATACATTAGATTTCTGGAATAGTTATACATATTCATTCTGTTCCCTGGAGCTAATTAACATATTTGCATATTGATTACGCATGTGGCCTAAGTCTCTGAGGGGCTTCCATGGGGTCTTCTGGTGTCTCTTGCTGTCTTCTGTAGTTGGTCACTTTGCTTGTAGATTCCTCACATTCAGATGGTTCTGAATTAACATTATTCCTCCATGATGTGCCCATCACAGTGGTATAGTTATGTGACAACCCTCTCCCAGAGATACCCATCACGGTGATGAGATTTGCATCTCTGACTACATTCGTGAGTAAGGTCCCTTTCGCACCATCTTCCTCTGTTCTCAGTAGATCATTTAACTCCTTCATAGGTTAGTATCAGTGGCATGAAGGTTTTGATTTTGTTACAGCATTTCAAAAATGTTATTTTTTCATACAGTATATGTTTGGTGCATATATGCAGTAGAAAACCAAAAAAAAAAATGTATTACTGAATTGTAATTAGAAGGGAAAGAAATCATTACCTGTCGTGGGGAAAACTCTGAAATAATAAATACCACTGGCACGTTTTACTGCTATCATAAATATTTATTCAGCACATGTCCATAGGCTCAATTTATTGCATCATATTCACTTAAACATATTTATGAAATGATCCTTCTGCACACACACACATTTTATCAAGTTTCAGATTTCTTGATTAATGGCACAGACCTTTTTTGCCATGTAGCACAGTCTGTCATACTTCTAATCCAATTTTGAAATAAAGATATTCTTAGATCTTACTATAATAAGGCTATTCTTCTTGCTGCAGTTATACCTCTTTTGCTTATTAGAGAATGAATTAAGATTTAGTGGTGATGTATTTCCTAATAAACACAGCTGGAGGACAGCTTCACAGAATCACAGAATCAGTAAGGTTGGAAAGGACTGCAGTGGGTCATCTGGTCCAACCTTCCTGCCCGAGCAGCGTCATCCTAGAGCACATGGCACAGGACTGCATCCAGACGGTTCTTGAATATCTCCAGTGATGGAGACTCCACAACCTCCCTGGGCAACCTGTTCCAGTGTGCAGGAACTCACACAGTAAAGAAGTTCTTCCTCATGTTCAGGTGGAACTTCTGTGCATCATTTTTTGCCCATTGCCTCTTGTTCTATTGGTTGAGAATAGCCTGGCTCCATCCTCTTGTCACCTACCCTTTAGGTATTTATACACACTAATAAGGTCCCCTCTCAGTTGCCTCTTCCTGAGTCTGAACAGGCCCAGCTCCATCAGCCTTTCTTCATAAGTGAGATTCCCCAGATCCTTGACCAACTTACTGGCTCTCCGTTGGACCTGTTTCAGGAGCTTCACATCTCTCTTGTACTGTGAAGCCCAGAACTGCACACAGTGCTCCAAATGTGGCCTCACCAGGGCTGAGTAGAGGGTCAGGATCACCTCCTTCGACCTTCTGGCAATGCTCTTCCTAATACAACCCAGGATTCCATTGGTCTTCTTGGCCACAAGGGTGCACTGCTGGCTCATGGACAATTTGTTGTCTACCAGGACACCCAGGTCCCTCTCCGCAATGCTGCTTTCCAGCAGGTTGGCCCCCAGCCTGTACTGGTGCATGGAGTTGTTCCTCCTCAGGTGCAGGACCCTGCATTTGCCCTTGTTGAACTTTAGAAGGTTTGTCTCTGCCCATCTCTCCAACCTATTGAGGTCCCTCTGAAGGGCCGCAAAACCTTCTGAGGTATCAGCCACTCCTCCTGGTTTTGTATCATCAGCAAACTTGCTGAGGAGACACTCTACTCTCCTCATCCAAGTCACTGATGAACAAATTAAACAACACTGGGCCCAGTAGAGAATCCGGGGGACACCACTAGTGACAGGCCTCCAACTAGACTCTGTACTGTTGATCACAACCCTCTGGGATCTGCCACTCAGCCAGTTCTCAATCCATCCCACTGTCCACTCATCCAACCCACACTTCTTGAGTTTGCCTATGAAGATTTCATGAGAGACAGTGTCAAAAGCCTTACTGAAGTCAAGGTAGACAATATCCACTGCTTTTCCTCCCTCCATCTATCCAGGTAGTTGTCTCTTTGTAGAAGGCAATCAGGTTGAACCTATGCTGACTACTCCTGATCATCTTCTTGTCTTCCGTGTGGGTGAAGATGGCCTCCAGAATGAGGTGCTCCATCACCTTTCCAGGGATTGAGGTGAGGCTGACTGGATGATAGTTCCCTGGGTCTTCCTTCTTGCCCTTTTGGAAGACTTGAGTGGTATTTGCTTTCTTCCAGTCCTCAGGCACCTCCCCTGATCTCCATGACCTCTCAAAGATGATTGTGAAAGGCCTAGCTATGATGTCCATCAGCTCTCAGTACTCATGGGTGCATCCCGTCAGGGCCCATGGACTTGTGGATGTCAAGCTTCTTTAGATGTTCTCTGACCCAATCCTCTTTGACCAAGGGAAGGTCTTCCTCCTGACCTTCATTTGTCCTGGTCTCCTGGGTCAGAGACCACTGAGGGTTGGTCTTACCGGTGAAGACCGATGCAAAGAAGGCATTCAGTAACTCTGCTGTCTCTGTGTCCTTAGTTACCAGGGTTCCCCCTCCATTTACTAATGGACCCACATTATCTTTAGTTTTTATTTTGTTATGTAACTGAAAAATCTCTTTTTGTTATCTTTGACATCCTTGGCAAGATTTAATTCTAGATGGGCCTTGGCTTTCCTAATCTCATTTCTACTTATCCTGATCATATCTCTATATTTGGCCTAAGTGGCCTGACCTTGCTTCTGTCTCCTGTGAACTTCTTGCTTGTACTTGAGCAAAGTCAGGAGTTCTTTATTCATCCATGGAGGTTTCTTGAGCCCATGGCCTGAGTTCTTATGCATTATTCCTGAGCCCAGAGATAGTGAGCTTCTTTCATTATCACAGAAACACAGAATGTTAGGGGTTGGAAGGGACCTTGAAAGATCATCCAGTCCAACCCCCCTGCCAGAGGAGGACAACCTACAGCAGGTCACACAGGAATGCATCCAGTTGGGGTTTGAATGTCTCCAGAGAAGGAGTCTCCGCAATCTCTCTGGGCAGCCTGGCCCAGTGCTCTGGCACTCTCACAGTGAAAAAGTTCTTCCTTACGGTCACCCGGAACCTCCTATGTTCCAACTTGCCCCCCCCCTCCCTTTGCCNGGACTCTCTCAAGCAGTTCCCTGTCCTTCTTGAACTGTGGGGCCCAGAACTGGACACAATACTCCAGATGTGGCCTCACTAGGGCAGAATAGAGGGGGAGGAGAACCTCTCTTGACCTACTGACCATCCCCCTTTCTAATGCACCCCAGGATGCCATTGGCCTTCTTGGCCACAAGGGCACATTGCTGGCTCATGGTCATCCTCCTGTCCACCAGGATCCCCAGGTCCCTTTCCCCTTCTCTGCTCTCCAGCAGATCAGACCCCAACCTATACTGATCCATGGTGTTGTTCTTTCCCAGATGCAAGACTCCACATTTGCCCTTGTTGTATTTCTTTAAGTTTCTCCCCGCCCAACTCTCCAGCCTATCAAGGTCTCGTTGAATGGCAGCACAACCTTCTGGTGTGTCAGCCACTCCTCCCAGTTTTGTGTCATCAGCAAACTTGCTGAGAGTACACTCTGTTCCCTCATCCAGGTCATCTATATCTTAGATGTACCTTTGTTACATCTTCATCAGAACCCACTAAATATTCTTGGACAGTCACTTATCAATATAGAAAATGTTTCTTTGTCTTTGATTTCATCAGAGACATCAATCCAAATATTCTGGGCTATATTGCGTAATTGTTGAGGAGGTAAATATGTTCAATGAAGGTACAGTAGTTAAAATTTACTGGTGTACATCTAATATTCATAGAGAACCCTTTTTAAGAAGTCTGGAAGTATTGCCATGTTCAGCCATTCTGTCTTAATTCTAAATCACCATCACAGTGTCTCTGTGGTTTCTTTTGCAGTCTGTCAGTCAAAGATCCTGTAGAACACTTGCCTTGCAGTCTTGTGATTTTAATTATCTGAGCAAGTGTATTAAATTCTAGTAAGGATAAAACTGATTATAATTTCTCAGTAAGTTCATGCTTTATTAGTAATTTTCTAGAAAATGGAAGCCAGATTTGTAGCAGATTTGAAAGGAGAGAACCTGCTTTAGCTTTGCATTTCAGACTTGGGTCTTCAGGTAGTGTCATCACTTGCATTCTGTGTTGCTGAGTCAGTGGGTTATATTTTGGTCAGTTAACTTATTTTAGTTCTAATTTTAATATACATAAACTGTTGCAGATTCACTAGTATCTCTAATATCCTGTGGATAGTTCATTAATGAAGTTAAAATTATTTATCTGCTGTGTAATATTTATCACGAGTAAAAAAATGCAGGTGAATACGATGTATGGCAGGTACTGGCCATCTAACGTGGATCACCAACCTCTAAAAGTCTCAGTCCTATGCATTATAGGAAAGTAAATTAATCAACTAACAGTAAAAAAACTTTTATTTTTTATTTTTTTTTTTAAAAAAAGAAGAAGAGAATGAGACTCTCAGCTACAGGCAAACTCATCTAAGATGAATGTCCTTAATCATATATTGTAACATCAAACACCATACAGAGGAAAAACCTCTGGCCTCCTCCTTGGCAGAGAATATGCACAAGAAACTCTATGATGTGATTACCCAGATACTCTGAAAATAAGAAAATGATATATGGATTAACTTCAACATTGTATGAGGTTTCTACATATTGTGTATAAGGCAGTGGTTGAGTGAACCAGGTTCTCCCTAACTCATGCTGCTGTCAGCCATGGCTTTCAGGTCACCAGGCTTTTTTCATTAGGCCTAGCTATAAGGTGTGTCTATACCAGTAGATACAGAGGGATGCTGTCGAGTCTGGTCTAGTATTAGGTGCCAGGAACATCTAGGTCAGATCCTCTCCCAACAGAGATGGCTGCTGGAAGCTGTATTTTGCAGTGTTTAATGGACATACCTTCCAGGAAGATTGCCAGTTTGGCTTGATATCTAACTTGCTTTTTCCAGCATTTGTGCAGTCAGATCTGTTGAAGATGCAGGACCCTCCAAAAGTCTGTGAGGATTATTTAATCAAAGGTGTGACTGGACCATTGAATAAAATACGCTCTTCATTGTTACAAGCTCCAAAACTAGGAGAACTTTACTGGTATGTCAGTGAGTGAATGCTCTGCTTTCAGCTTGGCCAGCATCCCCAACTGGGAGCTGTGGTGGGAAGCTAATGTCACACAAGGCATGGACAGTCCTGTTTAATTTGAGAAGCAGACAGAGAGGCTTCACTGCAACTCAACTGCTGCTTATTTTATGTTCCTGTGAATCACACATAGCAATATGGTCTTTAGTGAATGAAAATTGTACTTGGTAAACACTGTTGCCAAGATAGTCAAATGAATAATCCATGAAGTGAAAGGTACACATCCTGAAATCTTATCCAGGTATTTTAGCAATTTAAAAGATGTCATTTTATATGCTGGGTATTTCTTAAGTGTTCCATTAAATTGAGAACTCTCTATATAAATGCTAATTTAATTAAAACGTCTTTGCATCTTAAATATAAATGAAAACAACAGGCTAGAAGCCTTGCTGAAAGTTTGCATGGACATTTACTTATGCATAATTTTTCTTATCTTCCACAACATTGTCTTTCTTTTTTTTTTCTTTGAAGAACAACACACAAGAACATTTCCTGTCTTTTTTCTTTTAAGATTTCCTGTAACAGAATATTTTTGACAGGCCACTTTTACTTTCAGCATTAAGATTTCCCTCACAAATCGTTAGAAAGAATAACAAAACACTGTGTTTTAACTTGGCAGGCATGATGATGATACCATTTGGCATTTAGCTGTCCCATATGCTAGTACATGCATGTGAAACAAAATTATTATACTTACAATTTTTGATCATTTACCCAGTTCTTATCAGAACTTATCTTATTACTTTAAATAGAAGATAGTTATAAATTGATTTTTTTCTTTTATGAAAAATTCTTTATTGAGAGAAGAAAGTAATGCTTCACCTCTTATGTAAATATGCTTTTCTATAGAAAAAACCCCACCTACATAAGGGCCAAAACAGTCTTTCTCAAGTATGGTAAATGTGCTGAGTGGGGACCCGTAAAGGAATGCAGAATCTGTGGGAAAAGCTGGAATTCTTTATTCACAGAATTGTCTGGACATACCAGATACACTAATTTCTTCAGCAATGATATCAGCCCCTTCCTAAGAGAGTTGCCTGGTTATGTGATAAACCTTCAGCTGTCTTCAACTATGATTTTTGGCAACCTGTACTAGATTCAAAATTATGACCCTTTGAAGTAAGATGGTCTTCAGTCATGCACACATACATGTCTGTACATTTTCCTTTTAATAAGATATTGCAAGCATTAGGACAATACTGTTACTATGCCTTTTACCTCTTGAATATTAAATAAATAAAAAAAAAGAAGACTGATGTAGCTATTCCAATGAAATGTTTAATGAGGCAGGTTCTGCTCTCAGGCATCCTAAACAATCAGACTATATTTCCCTGGGTTTAGAATCTGTCAACTTAGCTCAAAAGCTGCCCTTGTATATAAAGGTGTGACTTTAGCTGTGTCTAAGTCCCACATAATTTCATGAGTGTTCACACAGAGTATTTGTCCAGCAGGACTGGTGTTAAGCACAGGAGCGGGAGCAGAGATCTCCCTATGGCACCTCTAGGAAGTTAGTTACATTATCAGCGGTCCTCAGGCTAATCATCTGTAAATTAAAAATTCCTCCCTGCCTCCTGTAGGGCCCGTAACAATCTTGAGTAAAATACATTGTGAATGCATGGATAAGGAATAATATTCTGTAATTGTTATTTATAAAGGAATTTACGTTTATTGCTCTTAGGTCAGGTACTTGCAACGTTGTCATCCACTGCTTTAAAATATAGATAAGCCAAAGGGTCAGTGAGAGCACCAGGCTATTTTTATTTCAGAGATTTTAATGCTTGTTCAATTGTATGTCAAGAATCTCTTGTTTCCAATTGTAAAAAGCATTTTTTTGTCTAACAATAGAAGGTTGTAGAATATAACAAATTGTGAATCTGCTTAGTTGTGTTTGATCTCCCATCTTTTAGGCATCAGTGGGAATGATGCAGTAACTGCTCTGTTCATAAAATTCCCATTGATACAAAGGCATGTTTGAGACGTCAAGCAGAATTTCAATCTAGATCTAGGGCAGAACTGACTAGAGGTAAACCTGTAATTATAGCAGGGGCACAGAGCAATAATGGCAAATAATTACTGTTTCTGAGAGGGATATAATTATTTCTCATTTCTTAGAGTCTATTAGTACACATGCTACCATTGCCTTGGCTACTGTGGTCAGAAGAATCTTTTCATCTTTGCTTCTCTAGCTCAGGAGATTTTGAAGTGCCTGTATAACCTAAAATTCTTTTTGATTTTTCTCTACTTCTATTCACAATCAACTTCTGTTGTTGTGTATTTAACACAGTTATCTGCTTAGAAGAGTCATAGCCCTGATATTCATTTAGCAGAAGCATCATGAAAGTGTCACCTGTGTACGTTGCTCAAGGCTCGTTTACATGCTAAGGACAGAAAAAATGATTTTTCCACAGCAGATAGGATAGAAAGTGCTGTTTTCAGGTTCCATAATCAAGACAAATACAACTGCCTGTTGCCATGCACCATATATTTTCCACATTATAGTAATGGATGCGCTGCTGCCACCTGCTATGTCAGGACTTCCAGCTAATTGGAATAAGTTATGTGTGTTCCAGTTACTCTTACGGTCTATAAAAGGCTGCTTTGTCCTAAAGTAGATAATAATTTTTGATGTATTTCCTTATGGCAGCAGATATTGCTGTACTCCGGTGAGAACCATTGTTTTTCACAAACACAGGTGTTTTCTGAACATGTTAAGGGTTTAGAGATGATTCCTTCTACCGAGTTAAAGCTAAGGCTACCATTTGGTGTAAGTGATATGACCCAGATCCAGGTGTAGTAAATCCTGAAAGGGACACAAGTAGATGCGATTGACGGGACTATGGGCTCATGGCTGCTGGCTGAAAAACTCCTGCTTCAGCCTAGGATCTGCGATGGTTTCATCAAAAGCAGTTATATCCTCATGTCACTGGGAGAAGGGTTCAGGCCTTATGAATCATGCCATGGAGAAAAGAAAACTTCTGTGGTAACTGCTAGTGAATGTATTTGCTACTTGCTTTGAGTATCTTCATCAGTTTGTTGGAGAACAGTTTATTTAAAATTCATGTTCTTGCAGAGCATGCAGGTTCAGATCTCTATGATATTAAGACTGTTTTGTTCATTTAATAACACCATTTTTATGGATAAGACTGTGCAAAATGTACAGAGTATCTGAAATGAACAAGTCTATATATTATGTGTATTGCTTTACAAAACACAGGAAGATAAACCTATGTGCTTTTTCTTCTAAACATATCCTAATGGTAGCTCTCTTAAACCTGTAAATTAAGTGAATGCATGGAAGGCTGTGTGCAGGTTTATGAAATAGTCTTGTTGGTTCAAAATACATTAACTAAATAAATTTAAATTACATATGTTCTTTTTTTATTTTCCTATCTAAATAATGACTTATTGTAGAACTGTAACTTGAATTGAGTATTGGTTAGTGGTTTTACTAGATACTTCTTGTTTTCAAACTTGATAAGACAATTCTGTTGAGGAACTAGGAAGCTAAGTGCATGAGCCATCTTAGCAAGGCTGGTGCAGCTAATTAATTGCTAGCCCAGCAGGTCTTAGCTTCTTGGTGCAGTAGGTTTTATCACATACAAAGGTCAATAGAAATGGGAATTAGCCTGTGATTGACAGTGTCTTGACTATGTAATTAATCATTTTCCTTTAAATGTGTGT
This sequence comes from Aegotheles bennettii, assembly GCA_013398125.1. Lineage (NCBI taxonomy): Eukaryota > Metazoa > Chordata > Aves > Caprimulgiformes > Aegothelidae > Aegotheles > Aegotheles bennettii. Next base: position 24,462 of record VZRW01004196.1, on the reverse strand, counting down.
TAGTCAAAAAGTTAGTTATTTTTAAGAAGACTGAAGGATCTGAAAGATGCCCTTTGTCTTTGATCATATTTTAGACTTGTAATTAAAAGTATCTAAAGCTAATAATAGTTTTTCCTCCAAAAGAGGTTTTCCAAAAGGGAGGAATCTTCTTAAATTAATTAATCTCAGCTCTTGCTGAGAGCAGAGTATAGACTTGGAAGACTGAGATTTGGGAAGCCTCATTTTATGCTGAAACCCCATACATAACATTGGCAGAGGAGTCTGGGTTTAGAAGGGCCTACATCCAGCCTTCTCTTTCTCAAGGATTTTTTGAATCTGTTTTCATCAGGAAGGTATAGTGAAATAAAAATTAAAAAAGGAATATAAAAATACTTAGATTCTCTTTTCTCTTCCTCCACCTTTGCACCTGCAAATCTAAAAAAAAATTACAGTGATGTCACTAAACATTCCCCACCTTGTTACTTGGATTGTGGAAACCTTGAGTCAAAAATCAGTTATCATAATTATGGGGATGAATAAATGTCTCATCATCAGTAATCTTTTCCAGTTTTATTGCAATTTGCCACATTTTGTTCCTTTGCTCCTTTCTTCAACCCTGTACAGCCCATACTTGCTAGGGATTGTATTTTTCAGCACTAGTTTACTTACTGTGGCTTTAGAAAAAGCTGTGGCTCAAGAAATTATTCCTGTCTGAGGAAAGGTGGTCTTTCTACAAGACCCTGAAGTGTATTGCTATCAAAAGATTTGTTCACGTAATTCATATTCCATGATTCATATTTCTAATGAGGTCTTGGTTATTCATGCAATAGTTATTCATAGATTATTCTCTACTTATTAGCATATGGAAACACTGGACTATGATACTTGCTCTTGAAGAATACTTGCAGAAATCAGTTCCTCTTAAAACATTTATTTCACATGCAACAGTTCACCTCTTGTTTACTTTATTAATGCATGTTGTGAAGAAGAGCAGTACCAGACGTGAAAATGCAGCTATGGTAATATATAGTGAAAGGGCACTCAGTAACCCTGTAACATTTTGTCTTGCTCATTTTGTCACTGGTAATTTTGCACTAAGAAAGGGACCTATCACTTGATATATATTGAGAGAACATTGAAGTTATGGTGATTCATATATTGCCACTCTGCCATAATAGCGAAAAAACCATATGTAGAATGAAGTAATATGATATGAAATAAAGTGATGCAGGACAAGAACTGACAGTTGCATTACATTATTCAGTGGAACAGAATCTGAAACTGCTGCAGGGGAATGAATACATGATACATAATATGGACCAATATGTCATGTAGATCATTTAATATATTGAAAAACTGATGTATAATGCACTATTGAAATGGGGTGTATAATGTATTCTGTAGAGAGAGTTTTCTTTCACTCCTCCTGTCTTAGGCATGGACATATTGCAATATGTTGTTGTGCTAAAGAGTAGCTGACCTTGCCTCCATTTACAAAAGGAGAAGAATCTATAAATGAGCCATTTCTATTAAAGAGGACTACATGATTAAGAAAATTGGTTTCTCAAAGTAGTAGCGTCAGGGTCAAATCAATCTTGGACATAATCAAAGAATATACTTTTTTTTCTCTGAATTGTATAATAATCTTTTGAGAAATACAGTGCTCAAAAAAAGCAGAATCATTACATTTAAGAAAGGTTTAAACTGTTCACAAGGAGAATTTATGTTATGTGGAATGAATATTCAGTGAACAGAAAAGCTTTAATTTTTGAGTGTTTACTCTAGACATTTTTTTTCCCTAGTCATTGGTTGCATACACCCTGCATCAGTCTGCCCACATCCAGGATCCAATTAATTTTTTGAACTACCAAGTAGTCTGTTTTCATACTACTTCATTGTTTTATATAAACTGGAAGTAAGCTTAATTAAGAACATACCTTTTTTTTGCAACAGAATCAAGATGATCTGGTGGAGTTGCTTACAATTCAACTTAAAGCAACTTGTTGAAACTGGAAAAAAATGTCCCTAGGGATTATTAAATGCCTTTTATAGGTGTGAAAAATATCTCACGTTGTTAACAAATACATCCATAAAGAATTTTCACACATTTATAAAACCTATTGCTAAACTGGGGAGACATCTTGTTTCTTAATATAGGTGACTAAATGCTTTAGGAGATGTATCTCCCTTGAGGCACTCAATTTAAACGCCAGCCTATTTAATGCATTCTGTAAGAACAGAGGCATAGTTTATAAAATGAACATTAAAGCATATTTATACCCTGCATATTGGCTAGGGATTGTACTATCAGTAAGTATAGTTTCTCAGCTATTTTATTTCACTTATTAATTGCGTGGATGCATTCAGCTGTAGAACAGGTTAATTTGTGGTATATATTTGAGGTATCTTACGACAACATGAGGCTATTTCACCAGCTGGATCTAACTCCTGATGATAGTTCTTTAAAGTGAGTGAGTTTATATTAATGCAAGCTGGGAGAGATGACCTTTCTGATCCAATGATGCACGCTGTTTGTTGGGGATGAGTAAAATGGGTCAAGAATTTGACAAATAGCATTTTTGTGTACTACTGCACAGGTTCAAAAAAAAAAGAACTATTTAAGCTGTGTATACAGGATACTTTGCAGTTGCTAGCCAGTGCTGAATTATACAAGAAGATACTTATTCTACTTAAATAAATATATACTCTGGGGTCCTTGTTTAATCCAAAGCCCATTAGAGTCGAAGTAATACTCTTTGGATCAAGGTCCTAAAGGAGAACTCTGTGGAGTTATTGTATGATCTGCAGAAATCCCAATACAGTAGCACTTAAAACTAGATTGTTTGTTTTTTTCTTCTTTCTTTTTTTTCCTCTGTTTTCATTTCAAAACTTTTTTATTTCCCTTTCTAATACACACTTTTTTTCTCATGCCTAATACATTTTTGTTTGCTACTGGCCAGTCCTTACTTTTTTTTTTCCCTCTCTCTGTGCTTCATGCTTTTTTTGTTTTATTTCACCTCATGTACTGCACAGGTTCCTTTAGGAATACTCCTTTAACTTTTTTCTCTTTTTTGAAGGTATAAACCCTCCCTCTTAGCTCTGTGCCCTTAGCTGAGTAACAAGCAGGTCATTGGGGAGCATCTCTTTCAATCAGAGCTGAGTCCACAGCCCACCTTAGAAGCAAAGAGATGTTGACGTTCATTCACTCGGCTTCGAAAGGATATGTCATATGCCTTATTTCATTTGCTGGCTTTCTTTGTTCATTTCATTGACCTATTCTGTTTTCCAAAGTGTTGAAGTCATCTGAATAGACAGAGGATATGTCTACATGGGAAACCCAGGTGGTCTGTGCCCACTTTCTGACCTGATCAAAAGCCATATGGCTTATCAGCATGACTCAGTAGCCTCACCTTGTGCTAGGCATGGTTTCTGGATGCCACAAGGTGTGTGAATTTTCAACTGCTAGTAAAAGACTCTGTAGAGACACTTTACATATAATGTAGTAATACATATAGCCTAAATTGCTTCTGAAAATTACTTGCTCGTGCCCTTTAGAATTTTGTCCAAAAGTGTAAATAGCCTTTTTCAAAGGAAATAAATTTATTCAGCCCTTAATCTTATTAGTGGTGGAGTTAGGCAATGTTAATTAGTCATCAGGTTCTAACGTAGCTCCACATGAACTGGTGTATGTGAATTTGTATGAGGTAGTTGGGGAGTGAGGCAGGTGGACAGGAAGCAGGAGTCTGTGAAGTGACTACTCTGAAAGTTACCCAAGTTATCAGAAAATATCATTAGGTTCACTTAAAAAAAGAGAATATTCCTTCAATATATTAAAAAATCCACATTTTAAATAATGAATTTGACTTTAAAGGACTGTGCTCTAACGGAGACCTTTAATTTTAACTGAAATCAGCTGAAGAAGATAAATGTTTTCTAGGGGCTCAGGGACAAGACGGGAATGCATGGGAAGCTGAAGCTTCTTCCACACACTGAATACCCTGTGAGCACCTATATTCTTTCCAAGTGCAAGGATCAGAGATCTTAATTAACAGAAATCTGCTGGCCCTATCATTCCACTGCAGTGTAAGATTAGCTGTTATGGAGGAGTCTCATTCATTCCAGCACTTCCTGCATGTTCTATAGAAACATGGCTTGAGCAAGGTACATCATAAATCTGGAAAGTTCAGCAAAGTCTTCACCACAGCTTTGGAGCTAACCAGCTCCCTTTAATCTTGAATGAAAACCTTATTAGACCAATATATTTGAATAGATATTCATACTCATTGCAAAGGTAGGTGTGGCTGAGTTCTTCATACAGGAATCTTACGCAATGGATTGTGGGTAGAAAGAGCCTGAAATCTTGGAGTGTTTTAAAGAAGAGTAGTCTTTCAGCTTTAAAATATTTTTAAATATTTCAGCAACACTTATAGTATTGCTCACCATCTATTGTATCCTCTTCAGTTCTGTTACTGCCCCTCCTCCTCCCCCACCAAGATTACAAAGGTGCAAATGGAAGTCTGCCATCAATAGGAAGGGGGTATGTTGTTATAACTTTTGTATTAATTTTGTTTTACTCAGTAGCATCAAAAGCCCCTGTTTTTGTAGTTTTGGTGTGTTGGCTTTTTCTAGAAAGCAGAGCAATTTATTTCTCTATATTTTAGGAAAAAAAGAACCTTGACTTTTTGTGTTGTTTGTTTGGTAGAACCTTAAATTATGAGTAAAACTGTATGTGAGTGTCAAGTTGCTGTATATAATTAAATCTGTTACATAGTTTGCTAATGAAAAATATGATACAGTAATATTGCATGAAGTCATTATTTGATAAAAATAGAGTACTCATATAGCCTTTGCATTTTGAACAGGTGCTGCTCAAAAATGTGTAGGCCATCTCCACATAAATTAATTTTCCTCAATGTACAATAGTTTGGGGTTTTTTTAATGGTATGTTTTTATTATTTTTGTCACTTTTTTTTTGGTGGGTTTATTTATTATTTTTCTCATGCTGTTTAACAAGGTTAATGTTAGAATAAACAACTTTATTTGTATAGTGAATTTGTAATGAAATATAATCAAACCATTCTCTATCTTGACTAAAGTAAACTGCATACAAAATAGGAATGAAAGACAATTATTAATTCACTTTTCTGTAGTGGTATAGTAGTTAAAACTAAATCTGAGGTATGTTTCCTGGTCAATACACAATATATTATTTCTATGTTTCATTTATTAGCAATTGGCATGTGTAAACTGTATAACAGTTTAAATATTTTAACAGTAAGGTTTTTTTCTACTTTGAGACCAAGATAACATAAAATACTGTGAGGGCTTGGGTTAGCTCAGAGTGTTACCACTCAAATAATTTTACAACTCAAGGTATTTGGAGTCTTGTTTGCACAAAGCATGTATTCACAGGGAAAGAAAAAGTAAGTTTCTAACAAATTTGAAATGGTCCCCAGTTTGCAACAAAATATTAGGCAGACACATCAGCCAAAACAAGTGAAATATCTGCGCACCATACATTTGGCTATATACACATCAGTTTGAAATGAGCAGGCATCCATGAAGCATGTAGGTATATATAGAAAATGAATGGAGAATAACAGACTTGAATCTATTCTTTCATCTTGCCTTAGTCAGCCTTCTTTAAAATAAAGAAGAAAATATTCCCAAAAAAATTCCGTGGAACATGCACAGGTTTCCTGATTCTCCCTATGTAGCTATTTGACTATATAGAATTAAAACTGTTTCCTACAGTTTCCTACCCAGTTATGTGATAATGTGAAGGCTTCCCCTTGCCTCCCTTCCTTTTATTCTCCCAGTGATTCATGACAAGAGAAAAGGGATTGTCTGTGGAGGAGGTGAATGCCATTAGCCATAGCTGGTCATTTATCCCCAAGGAAAATTTCTGTGTAGGTTCTTGTTTCTTTTACAAAGCCTGGCTAATGAAACATTGTAAGTTTTCTTGGCATGTTTTAAATGCTTTCTGTGCCAGTGAGGTCTCATTGTTATTATGTACATGTGATGTGTTTGCTGTGTGTGTTGCCTATTTGCTTTGTATGCTCTTTGCTTGAGTTACGAGAACGATGATCTGTGTTAACATAACATACAGAAGTGGTTTTAGTTTTGCATTCCAACTCAAGGTGTAGTGTGCTTTTCTGCTTCTGCTGAGTTAGGCAGTGGGATGGGTAGTTTTTCTTTCCTAATGTAGGCAGAACAAATTGATATATGGATTTAATTACCTCCACTCAGAAGCTGTTATGATGGATTCCTTAAAATGAAGTGATATAAACAATTATACAGAATTATGCCTTTAAAAAACAAAACAAGAACTGGAAAGAAATTTTCTTCTGAAATTAATCTTTTATCATATCTGTCTAGTCATAGAATCATAGAATCACAGAATAATTCGAGTTGGAAGGGACCTTAAAGATCATCTAGTTCCAACTCCCCTGCCATGGGCAGGGACACCTCCCACTAGATCAGGTTGCTCAAAGCCCCAGCCAGCCTGGCCTTGAACACTTCCCTGGAGGGGACATTCACAACTCCTCTGGGCAATGAAATTATACTGGTGTAAAATAAACGCAGGTAAGCTTATAAGCAGGCTTTTTTTTCCCAACTTGTATGCTAAACACTGTGCTTTTTAGGAATATGTTTCAAAATTTATACGCTTCTACTCTGGCAAGGGTAGTTAAGTGTGGTGGTAGCTCATTGTAACAAAAGAGACTTCCCAGAGCTTTTCTTGTTTTCTTCTCCCTCTACTTCTTTCTGCAGAGAAAGCTTGAAAGAGTTACTAGAGGGGAGATAAAGCTTGTGAAGCATACTTCAAATGGTGTTTATGTTTGGCTTGTTGAAGAAATATACTTGGTTTCAGTCTGCCATCGCTGCAGGTTCTTTGACACTTGCATCTTGCCAATCTGTCATAAATGGAGATCCATCCATATTGGCACACAGGGTTGATTTTTGCTTATCAGAAGAATAATTCTTCTTAAATCCAGTTACCAAGAAATTCCACACTGGCAGCTTCCTGCATTAAAGGGCTTTTCTATAGCGTGAAGGTGACAGTCTGAGGATGTACTAATATTTGGTACAGATTCCCTGTGTGATTTGAGGAGGCAAATTCTGTCCTCATTTACTTTGTCCTTATTAGTGGCTGAATTCCAAACCATAGAGATTTTCCTCAAGTGGCTTCATAAGAGATTAGATATAATCTGAGGCAGTTGATATGTTATTCTCCATTCTCAAGCCGGAGAAGAGTTACCATGAGGAGAGACCTTATATATATTCAGATCTGGGAGAAAACTGGAGTTATATATTTTGTGGATTTTCATGCATGTAGCAATATCTCTAAAAAGCTGACTGTGAAACACATTCAAACTTTACAGCAAAACAGCAAAACCGGCTTTCAAGAGACTGTAGCTCTTGCAATTTTAAGTAGGAGAAGCATCACTACTGAATTTAATTGCTTTTATTTATATCTCATGTACCTTCCAACCACACTTTCCTTTCAAGTAAATTTTTTTCTCTATTTTTTTTTTTTAATCTTTAACACTTTCCCTTTGAGTCTGATGCTGTGAGGTCCTGAGTGTCTTTAGGGAAGAGTTGGATACTTTTAACTCGTACTTTCCTGGATGTTGGATACACTCAGCACATCACAGGAGAGTGTCCCTCAAAGTTCCCTTTGATTCTGTAGAGTGGATAACGGACAGCAATGATGGTAAAGGTATTCAGCCAGGCTAAACAGACACCTATCTGTAAAAACATAGTTTTATAAACCAGGAGATTACTCAAACCAGTAACATCTTGTGGGAAAACCTGTAGTTTACATTATAATCCCTGCAATCTTTCCTAACTTTTTCAAATAACTCTCTCCCTAAAGAGTTGCTAATACTCTTTCTTCCTAATACACTCTTGCAGTACACAGCCAAAAAAAGTCACACAAAGTAAATGGCTTTACTCTGTAACTTGCTCAGTGCATTATTTTCAGTTTCCCCAGGAGACGTTCTTAGACTTCAAAGCATGCAATACATAGATGGTGTTCTGGCTTTGCAGAGCATCTCATTTTCATTAGGGATCTTTTTTTTTTTTACCTTACACTAAAGAATCTGTGTCACTAACTGGGCCAGTAATTTCTTGTTATATCATGGTAAGTAATGTATTTGTTATCTGGTACCCAATGGTTTCTTCAATTGTGTATTACATTACATGCAAACTTAGCAATTAAGTGCAACATGAATGTTTAATTAAGAAAAAAAGTGGAGGACAGGATATTAATTTTCAAACAGACTATTGGGTAAATTTAAATTTCCCATTACCTCATCAAAATGCCAGTACTTTATATATATGCTGAAAGTTTCATCCTGCTCTTTTGAAACAGCCAAGAGAAAAGCTGTTACTTTATTGCAACAAATAGGGGAAACATTCTGTCCTTCTTAGAAATGCTCTTGTTCAATCATCTTGCAAAGCTGCCTTCTATTTTTTCATTTAAAAATAAATTTCTAATGGCCTTTCAGCATGGTAAGTGCTAACAATAACTGGTTTGTTCAGGAAACACCATTGTCATTTGTAATTCATAATTTTGGATTTAATTCTTTTTCTTTTTAAAAATTAATAAACTTACTAAGGATTAGATGATTGTGAAAGGTACTGATTTATTTCCTTCCTGTCTGCTCATTTCAAGTGACTTGATTCTATTGGAAATCAATATTAGTGGTGTACCTGCATATATCTATCTGTAATTTCTGTCTCTTGCATGTATGTGTACATATGGAAAGAAGTGCATTATTTTCCTGACATAAGTTTGTCTGCAATGTCACTCAGGTTTTTATGTGCCAGCAGTATCTTTATTGTGTTTGTCCGCATCCTGCAGAATTAATTGTCTTGATTTTATTTTTTTATTATTTTTTTTTTTTGCTTCTCCTCCTTCTTACTTTTAGCATCTGATTAGTTTCTTATTTCTGAATTCTGAATGTTTTCCCCGGGCAATACTATGGTTTCTGAATGCTGATCTGAAAATTATGAAGTTTTTTGTTCAGAAGTACTTATGTGCTCAGTAGCATTATAAAACTGAACAAGTGAGAGGAACACAAGAAAAGGAGGGATGTGATTTACGTTAAATGGAATAGAAATTGGTTGGAATGACTAATTAGTTAAAAACACCAAATATGTTTCGTGTCAGTGTAACATTTTACTCACATCAACATAAAGTGTTTCATATTCAGTTTGACTTTTTGCTTAACCTTTCCCAAGTCATGCAACCCAACAAAATCAATCATTTTTTTTGTCTGACACTACTTATTGAATTGACTCAAATTTATGAACTATACAGTCTCAAGCCTGCAAATTTTCTTGCATTTAATGTGAATTTACTATTTGTTAAAAAACATTCTCAGCACACCTCACTGTTAGGTTCTGATGGCATAATATTTTGCCCGGAATTTGCACTTAATGTTGCATTGCTTGTAGAGATAGTGAAGTGGAATACAAAATAAATTTATTATTTCCCTAAATTCTAGACTGAAAAAACCCTGGACATTCAAACTGTAGATATTAAACCAGACTCCTTTCCAAGTGCCCTTAAGCATTAAAAAATTCTTAATTTCCTTGCATTACACTACACTTAGTGAATAAGACCTTTTGTGCAAATCTAAGTAGCATAGTTGGCTTCATGCTGTTATGGCCAACATGTGCAACAGAAACAATAGATGTTATTTATTTGAACCTGAATAAGTAATAAGTAGGGTTTGAGATGTGGCTATTGTATGTTTATACAGATCGGGGCGGGGGGGGGGGAGATAATACAACCAAAATTATATACATATTTTCACTAACATTATGCTATATGCCTTATAGATTTTTGGGTACGAATTTTATTTTCAATGTCTTCTTTAAAAAAAAATAATTCTCCTGCCTATGAAGGCAGATCTGGCTTAGAATATGTGATGTCAACAAGATCATCGGAAAGAGAGACTGCAGTTATGTCTAGACTTTCTCAGATAGCTCTTCTATTTCCTGTTGTATCATAGTCTCAAAATGTTGATTTCTTGTGATCTGCCAGGACAGGAACAAATGCTCTAAATTATTGGAGAGAACAATCCTCTAACTCCTGGATTTACATTGAATATGATTAGAGTTTACCCTACATTTTCTTATAAAGGCAATGAATCAGTCAGCGAACAAGGACTTCATATTACTCACTCTATTTGCAGAACAGTGTGATTTTGTGTAAGTGTAAATTGTGGTGACCTATGGTGACTGAGGAAAGTGTCTGTATGTCACTGCAGGAAGAGCTGGAGGACAGTGAGTGGCCAGCTGGCATATAACCTACTGGCTGGCTAATCAGTGAACTGCGCCGGGGAATCCTCAAACTCAGACGGTCCAGTACTGCCTGAGTCAGAGCCTGGTAACAAATCAGTCTCCTAGTAAAATGTCATTGACATATTGTAAGACTTAAAAAAACCAAAATGCTGGAATGAATTTTCTGTAAGTCTTCTACCCAACTGCCTGGCAGGACTTTTTCCAGGATGATAGTTTCTAACCTCCCTTCGCTTCTCTACTGGATCGTTCCTGAAATGCCATGCAAAAGAAGTGATTCACAAATTATCTTTCTCTTCTCAGCAAGGAAATCAAGTACAGACATCAATTACAATTGATAACTGCAGAGGATAGAAAAACCTTGGCTCTATCTCTTTTTGGCCACTTTTACTTAAGTATTACTTTTGTCCCTGCTCTCCTACTCTGGTTGCACGCTGCATCCATGTTCTGCATTGAGAAGCATGGTTAGGAATTGTTCAAATACACTTCTTCACTTATTTTGGAATCATCATTTTTATGAAAACCCATGGCAGAAACACTGAAAGCATGAACACATACATGTTATTGAATAAATACAATATTCTAAAAACTCATACTGAACTGCAAATTCCATTCTTGTCCTCCATGCTGAATTTAACCTTACCAGAAAGATGAGGCTAGATAGTATCCAGGAAATGTGTGAAATTCCATATTGCGCCATGTCATGATGAAAAAGGGAGTCTTTACTAGTGTAGATCAAATTAAAAAATATCACAGCAACATTATCTCAGGGAATCTTTATGCTGATGTCAAAAATGTAAAAATCATTTCAGAGGAGCTATGTAAAAACCTGAAGAGAATTGTAATTTCTAATCCTGTTTCTGGCTTTGCCTGGTAAAAATTTAACTGTCTGGACATCTCTGTAAGAGATATTTTTCAGGCTTTAGAGTACCTTTGCTGATAGCAGCATGGTAGAAGAATACAGTGACTGCTGTTATTTCAACAGTCTTCTGTAGAGTTTTAGACCAAATATTGTATGAAAGAGTATAGTAAGATTTTTTTGTTTTGTTTTGCTATTCTGCCAGCTGGGAGATTCCCTTACATCCTTTGAAATTTGTTTGTAAACAATGAGTTTGCCATTTGCCTTAATAACAAACACCCATAACGAACTTAAATAAGCTCACTGCTCCCATGAAGTTGTCTTTGATTGCTTATGTTGTGCTTTTGATAAGTTGTCATCATATCCTATTGATCTTTCTCTGTCTGTAGTTTAATACTTAAAAGCCAGGAGGAAAACAGCCTAGGTATCATTTAAAGATGTAAGAAAATATTCTGGTCTCTTGCTTTAGGGTAAACACAGGTAAGTAATGAAATGGAATAGATCTTCAAATGGAGAATGAAGCTGCAGTGATACACACTTTAAGGATCTGAGCATATTATTAAAAAGACTGAATTTTAATTAAAATACTTCTGCATAGTTGAAAATGTTGGGCTTCAAATCCTGAGTTAAACTTTATCTTCATTCATATAGCTTCAGCTTCTAGTTAATATAGGTCTCATATGGGTATGTACAAAAGGCAAATTTGCATTTCCCTCAAGCGTATAAACTGAGGTAAGAGCTATCATGTTTTTAAATTGGTAAGAATAATATTGTTAATAATAAAATTTTACAATAAAAGTGCAAACTGAAATCAGCCCTTTTCTCAGATTTTCCAACTACCTTCTTAGATTTGTCTGGTTCAGTTATATATGGCTCACTGCTGATTTTGCAATTACTATGGAGCTGCAAACCACAAAATTATGCAAATTCTAAGACTTTTTTATACTGTTTCATTTGCTGATGTCATATATCCAAAAAAGAACAAAATACTGCAACTCATAGTGATGGTTTAGTTGTTTCAGGGCAATAGGCATTTCTGGAGAAATGAAAGAAATTTTACACGAAGATTTAATGAATCCTTCCAAGTAGGATCACGTTACCTTCTGTTACTTTCCCAGAATTTATTTTTCATTCTTTTTATCATATAGTTCTGGAACATTCTTGGTGTAATACTGTTCTTTGTCATTTATATCCCTGTGTCCTGGAGAACCATAGACGGTCTGTGTGTCTGCAAGCTTGGCATGGTACCTAGACTAGCACAGTCAGAAAGATGCAAAGCAAACTGATTACAATAAAATCTGAGAAGAAACACAGAGTACAGTTGTATTTGATTGCTATATTACTTTAGAAAAAAATAATATTTCAACCCATATCACTTGTAGAAGACATTAAACAGTATCTTTGCTGTCTAAATTGCATCAGCTGTTGGTGGTTAGCATTCTTCCTTTAGCTAATGCTTTGCAGTAGTTTCACTCCACACATAAGATGAATGAGCATCTAGCTTTTCCCCTTCATCTCCCTTAACCTGAAATTCTGTGCAATAGTAGAGATTGGAAGGGACCTCTGAAGAACACCTAATCCAAAACCTATTCCCAAAAGTTACCTTTTAGTTAGTCAACTAATGCAGCATTTTTATATATGCCTTACACAGATATTTGTTGGAGTAAATTTAACAAAAGCCTGAATATTGTTGTTTTTCTGATATTTTTATTGTTTATGTTTGTTTATGACTTTGAATTTTTTCCAATTTTATTTAATTCATTAATGTAACCAGACTTAGCTGTATTTGTCATATTACATATGTGTCCAGCAAGAAAAGAAGAAAACATTGGAAAGAAAATGTTTTATTAAAAAACAGCAAAATTAACTCTTGTAAGGAGATTTAGAACGTATTTTCAAAATTCTGAAATTGCATTTAAATCTTACAGCAAGAGAGCATTTCCATAGAGAATGTTAGGCATTTTCACGACCATCACATTTTCATAGATTTGATTTGTCATTTTTTTGGGTGATGGCTGCTTTGTTTTCTCCTGGAGTAATGATACGGTAGCCCATGATCATGGTATTTTCTGTGGACTTATTACTATTAATAGCAAATGAGGACTACAGGGTTCTTTTTAGAATTCTTGTTAAATTCACTTTTGCCTTATTTAGACAAAGTAAAGACCAGGAGCTGAGATCTTATACTCACTGAATCACTTGCAAACATACACTGACTTGTAATGTGAAGTATAGCCCATAGACATTTAGGAGTACTAGGTCACGCTTCCTGAAGCTATTGTAGTCCAATTGGCTGTTAGAAGGTTTGGCCTTGACAAAGAAGTTAAAAATGACTGAATTACTGGAAGAAATCTAATTTGGTGGTCATCTGCCAATTTAGTGTATATTGATCTGGTGGCACCCTTGCCAGTTATTTTTGCATTCGCTGTGCAATGGCCTTTGAGGATTTCAAAGTAAGGATCCCACGAGACGACACTCAGCCAGAACATTCTTCATAAGTTTTGTTCCATACACCTTTTTGACTGGTCAAAGCCTTGAATATAGTCATAATGTCACCTACTAATGTGTTTTCTTTCCCTAGTAAGCTCAGCCTGAGAGGAGAAAGAGAATGCTCTTTTGCAAATACAGGGTTTTCCATTAGCCTTTAGGAAAATGCTTCCCTTTGTCTCGGTCTCCTCTTTTAATGCATCCTTAAATGGTCACGCTTCTGATAATGCTGTCAGGAGAAATACTTCTGCAATTTGCTTTGACCTTTTTGCTCTTTCTCATATTTTCCCATTAGTCTCAACCAATATAAGACTAACAAAGCTTGAAACTTAAAATGAAAACTGGCCAAAATCTCTTCGGGAATCATTGAGCATTTAAGAGACAAAAAAAATGCACATGCAATATCTGGCAGCGAACTAATTAGACAAGAAAGTTTTCAAGGACTGTTGTTATGACAAACAATTTTGATATTTTCTTCTTTACAGAACTTTAAATAGCTATGAAACTTGAAGGAAGGGGGGTTAAGTTCAGAACAAACACCACATTTTATAGATCATTACATGAGTGTTGAGGACAGCTGATTTGTCTCTGTATTGCTATTTTTCCCCTCTGCCTATCACTAAACCCACATTATAATCATTGAGGATAATTTGAGTGAAAATTGTTCTTCATGAGCCAGATTCCGCCTTTTAGCCTGTTTTACTTTATGCAGACAGCTTTCTCTATAATATATAATTGTATTATTATGAGTACCAGTTCATTTATAGATAGGAAAATTGGCAGTGCACAATATGAAAAGCTAGTCTTTCTGTACTGGATTACTGAAACATCAGAAAAAAAATATGGTAATTCAAGGGAAAAAATATATGTTTAGTGGATTTTTGTTCTTTTCACTCTACCTATCAACATGAAATAAATGTGGTTTTACTTCAAATTAGCTCAATAAAGCACCGAACCTATATAAAATAGCGTACATGGAATCCATTCTTCTGGCAGTAAATTACACTGTGATAGATTATCTATAAAACCAAGAAAGCATAGTTGCTTGAACAAGTTGATCCCCTTAGCTTGATTTAGGGATTACATTTTGCATGAGGATTCTGAAACTGCCGAAGAAGTTAAAAAAAAATAAGATTATTGTACTGCACTGTTCCTTGTCAACACTGAGAAGAGAGAAACATACCATGTGGACATGCCCAGGATAAATGGTCTTTGCAACAACTTGTTCAAAAAAACATCGAGATGAACATATTCTAAGCTGAAGGTCTATTTTATGGTGGTTGAAATAGGAAAATTACACTGATTGTCAGTTACCCAGAATTGTTGTCAGTCATTTAAGTGATTGTACTTGGCAGTATTAAATGTGGTGAAGGTTTTCTGTTCCCTTTACTGTTGTGACACAAATGACAATGTATTGCCTCAGTGAATAATAGGCTGCTGGTCTGATTTAACTGACTTCTGAACAGTCTTCCCTCTGCGACCCACATGGGAAAAGATTAGGCGGTGGCTATCTTCAACCTGCCACACTCACCTCTATATTATCACGTGTGTGAGCCCAAAAGAATTTTATCTAGCATATCCACTTCTGAATTAAATTGAGGTGAAGTTAATCTGAACCGATGTAAATCAGTATTTCTTTCAAAAGATTTGGGTCATCAGAGGAAGGCTTAGACTTCACACCAGTCTTGTGCACAATGATTAATTCATTTCCATGGGAAGCAAATACTGTTGTCACTGAAGTTACTGTAAATGTTATTAAAACTGGTAGTATTGTGCTGCTATATCAAAAGCAGAGTATCTTTTTTAAGGTCAAAAATCTCTTGCAACTGAAGAAGTTCAGCCTGTAGCTTGACGTAGCTGCATTCATCCTTCTACCAAAGTGACCCAGAGTTCCTCTTTGCACTGATTTAATAAAAAAGCATGTGTTAAAATTTGCATTTCTGCTTGTGTAGGGAGGGCTCCATGTCTTGAAAACTGTTCCTATCTTTCTTTTATTTTAAAATTGCACAAATCTGTCATTTCCTACTGAAAAGGAAATACAGCAACTAGTGAATTTAATTATACATATATAGGACATGGAGAAGATTCAGATAGACATAATATTTACCTTTATAGTTCACTGATCAGTTAGTATGTTTGTCAATTAGTACTCTGATTTGATAATAGCAATTATACACTCCGGTAATGGGAGGTACTCCACAGGAGCTGTTTCTGTTTCTGAGGTTGTGATGCTCTGCAACTGTGATTTGGTAGACTATAACAACTTTTTAGAGTTGCTAGATTAGTCATTTAAATCCTTCATGGTTTAGGGATCATTGACTAGTCAGGCTGTAAGAACCATTCCAGTCCCGGATCCAGCTAATAATGTTGGTGCTCTGCAGTCAGGCTGAATATTTCTTTTAATATTCTGGGTTTAATCTTCCCCCATACAAAAGCAGTGGGGAAATAGTGCTTGCAGTTTTGAATAAGAAGATGCTTATTTTTTAAAGTTGTAGATGCCTACCATCTCAATCTCTGGATCCTTTCTGCATGCTAACTGAAGTAGCTCTATTTGAGAAAAAACAACAAAAGACCCGACACTCCAAAGTTAACACCACTTGAATGTAAACTGGGCTGAAGCAGAACTGGTTTCCTGCTACCTGGAGGTACCGCAAATGAGTAGTAGTTCCTTTGCAAGACTATGTACTGATGTTTGCCTCTTTCACATAGCAAAGGCATTTAGTCAAAAAAATAGAAGTCACCTTTTGAGCTAAATCACTTGGAGAATATTGATTTTAAAAGGGAGATTGTTCAATATATGTGACTCATAGTAGTTAAAATGCAAACTTTTAAACTTCATAAGTGACGTGAGTGAGGAAGAGATCCCTTTGTGTGAAAATAACCAAATAAATTGCTCATTCATATTTGTTGCAGAACGATAGGTGCCTAGGAGAATATCAGAAATTCTGATTTCACTCTGCTACTTTGTATTTAAAGCTGCACTTCAGTTTTATCATAGTAGGGTTACTTGTATGAATAATGGTTCATCAGTGTGAGCATGGGGAAGTCACAGTATGGCCCTTAGTGCTGTAATGAGCTTATGAAAAGACATCTCTAAAATACAGCTAAGCATTTGATAAATTATTCAGAAGAGAAGCAGAAGCTTTAAGGCACTCATTGTATTGTATATTTTTGCAGCAGTTGTTGCATAAACTTCATGTAGCACAACAAACATGTGTAAGGGTACCATTTGAGAGTTTCTCTTACTTCAGTGATGTATGCATCCTCCATTGTGTGAAACGTAAGAATTGCTCAAATCCCTTTTTATACTTATAGTCTGAAACAGCTGCTGTACATGGTTATGGGATTAGTCAGTGTTGTTGGTCACCAACACACCAGTTCAGCTTCTTCAGTGTACATCAGGCAAAGTGTGTTGACCACAGCTAAGAGCTTGTAGCAGTGTGAACCAGGACAAGACCTAGGTGCATGACTAGTTCTCCCAAGGAGGGATACGTGGTACTTCGCTTTAACAGCACCTCTCAAAATATTCACAGTTGCTTTGAACTCTATCCAGTATCTAGTCTGAAGATGCATAGAATACCCAGGCTGATATTGGGACAGGCATGACTATTATCATAGGATTATAGTTTCTCCTACCATATAGTTTCTCAACACTGTTGAGCATAGTAATGTCTTAATTCCTTCCTTTCTTCTCTTTTTTTTTGGAGCCAAGGATAACTCTATATGAGCTACATGAATTTCTAGTGCAAGAAGAAACCATTTCCAGTATCTTCTGTGGGGATATGCTCTGTATGCCCAGAATTTAATAGTTTATTTTTTTAAAAAAATTCTTGTTTTGTTACCTTCTTTCAAGCAGTTGTAAATTTTATCTTGACTGTCCTTGTATTCCCAATTTTATTTCACCATTTTAAAATCCCATGATCTATGTCTCTGCTGGTTTTTAGTTTATGCTCACAAAGTGCTAGAGTTTTCTCTGTTGTAGAATTTACTATTTATTGAAGATTTTTAGAGAGGTTTCTCAGTTGAAATAACAGATTAATTTGAAACTAACATTTCAAAATACTGCACCGGTTTGTTGATATAACAGTTTCTCTAAGTAGAGTTTTAACATATTTTCTATATACGTGCAGCATCTGAAAAACTTTTTAGGGGTGCTATATGTAGATTTAAAAATTTTGTACTGGAAATGCTGTGAATCCTGAACTCTGGAATCAGCAGCTCTGTCAGCACAATCTAAGTAATCTAATCGTACATTTGTTACTTGAAGTGGGGAAGAACACTTTGAACAATGGAATGCAGAATTATCCAATATGGGATCTCCTGAAGCACCCAGGAATGTAATTTATGTATGGGGTATACGCATGAGATATCCTTCATCATGCAGAGAAGTTTTGGTTTGCTTCTATCAGATTACAGAATCACAGAATTCTAGGGGTTGGAAGGGACCTCGAAGGATCATCCAGTCCAACCCCCCTGCCAGAGCAGGGTCACCTAGAGTCCATCACACAGGAACGCATCCAGGCAGGGTTTGAATGTCTCCAGCCAAGGAGACTCCACAACCTCTCTGGGCAGCCTGGTCCAGTGCTCCGTCACTCGCACAGTGAAAAAGTTTTTCCTGAGATTCACATGGAACCTCCTGTGCTCCAGTTTGCATCCATTGCCCCTTGTCCTATCATTGGTCATTACTGAAAAAAGCTTGGCTCCATC
>VZRW01004195.1:143988-163336 GCA_013398125.1 Aegotheles bennettii | reverse complement strand
AGCCAGTTTAACCTGCCTTCAGAGATTATAGATGAGTTGGTGACTGATGCAGACAGCATAAGGCACGCAACATCATAAAATAGAGCTGCCATAGAGTTCTTGTTACTTGCTCTGGGACATGGTTGCAAAGATCTTGAAGGGATGTGTTACAGGACCTTATCTGATCATTCTGAGTCAGTACATAAGAGGTTAAAGCAGTTACAGGACAATATGAGAAAGATTACGTTTAGTCACAGTTTGCTTGATAGTATTTTACAAAACTGGGGAATTGGGGGTTGGCTTAAGGACGTGCTAAANGTGCTTAAGGACGTGCTAAAAGGTGGCTTGATGTTTTTGGTTGTGTTAGTTGCTTGTTCAATAATGGTTTGTGTGTTATGGCAATGTTTACAGCAAGCTATTAAAAAACTAATACAAGGGGCTTGGGTTGCTCAGAAAGAGGGGGGAATTGTCGGATGGCTGAAAATGGAGGCCATCCTGTGAGCAACCCAAGCACTGAGGCCTTTGTGCTGAGTCTCAAAGAACTGACAGCCATGGTGTTGGTGCTGCCCTTTGAGCAAGCAGGGCGTGGGCTTGAGGCTGCAGAAAGGTACGAAATGGTGCGAGTTGGACTGTTTGTAACATGTTCTGACACCCTGGCCCATGGGAAGGATGTTGCTGAGGCTCTAGAACCAGTCAGATGTCGAGTGTGACTGCAAGCACTGTCTGTAAGGTGGCAGCTGTGCCAGAATAAACGAATTCACACTGATCCCATTGATCGTGGGGTGCTGTCCTGCCCTCCGTCCTCGGGACACAATTCTGACTCAAATATCCCAGTAATGAAAGCTCAGATTTATTTTGTCACTGCCATCCCAAAATATACCAATTGTTCACCATGAAGTAAATGATGTACGTAGGAGTCTGAACTCACTGCTGAACAAACACTGTTGAAAAACAGCTCCTGCAGGGTGTAATACAGCAGTTATTGAGCAGTGCCTGCCAACTGTCTGTTCCAAAAAGGGGAAAAAACAGAATTCTGAAAGCAGCAGAAACATTGGGACAGTGTATGTCAACCAGTGTAATTACTCTGGTGATAACAGAAAACAGCATTACACCATGATCTCGAAGACAGAAGAGGTATGTCTCATTCAAAAAGATACCAGGCCGCTATTAGCTAGACTGGGTGTTTGATCTAATACATTGTGCTCTTCTCTCTACATACATCACACTGCTATTCTACCAACCTCCCAGATGCTGGATTTGTCAGTGGAAGAGTGAGAGACTAAATGTCCATGGGACATTGTTCATTGCTGCCTAAGACCTCACTAGTCAGAGATGTTTTCTCAAGTGGTGCAAGCACATCTCTGCCAGGAACCTACTCGTGACTAGAAAGCACACACTCAATGTCAGGTTTCTGCCATGGGGTGAGCTGATTTGCCAGGATCCTCTCCCAGTCCTAAAGACTATATGAGGGGTTTTCACTACTCACAGATGAGTAAATTGTCCCTGAACCTAATCTGCAAATGCTGTTGTATCACAAATGACCCTTCATGAATTGGAATGACTTATTCCTCTATGAACTGTTGAATATTTCCATATTTAACTGAAGCATGACATCCAACAGCAAGAAATGAAGCAGAAATCAAACACATAGGTTGATATCTCTGACACTTATCTTACAAATACTTATGAGACTATCCATTTGCTGTATACATGCAATTAGATGATATTTTCAGAATCGAGGCTTTAATCTCCTATTGAACTCAGTGAAATCCTAGCCTAATTAAGACCCTAACAATATCTGAAGTAGTACTTCTGTATTTTGTCCAATTATCTCCATGAAATAGAAAAGCACTGTCATTTTTGTCTCATTCTAAGTGTTCTAATGAAGCTGGACTTAAAATTGTCATTTTCAACTAGGAAATGAAAAATTTATCCATAAGTACATTTTTTTTTTAGAAGCATTTTAATGTATTTTGAGATTACTGAAAGCAAATGTATTTGACATATACTAAGCAGTATACTCCATCTCAGAGAGATTTCATAAAATAAAGTTTGCTGGAGAGGGCAGAACAATGGAGATCCTAGCTTTAATCCATATGCACTTTCCAACTTATTACCTGCAGTTGACTTCCACTTGCAGTATATAAAAACCTCTATACTTCACTAAAAATTGATACAATTCAGTTTTTTAAGATGTTTAACTCTATCTCTGTTTGGCATGATCATAATACCACAATCTTCTGCTAGCAGGGGATTTGTAACCATCTTTAAATAATTCCAGATCTACAGAAGCTGTCCCTGGTACAAGAGGTAGAAATAGTAAATAAATTATTTTTTTTCTAGGAAAGAAATAAGAGTAGTTGAGTGGGTTGTGGGGTCCACCATAACAGCTACACAATAACCAAGAACTTTATTGATGAACAAAAAGTACTGCTGGAATTTTCTGTATTTTTTGCTAGCCAGTGTGAGTCAATTGTGTTGGAGAACTAGGGAAGATATGAGTGTTGACCAGTTTGATAGGTTTGACAGGCATGGGAAACAACACAGGATGGTAGCAACTCAGCCTGAAAAAACTTATTTCTAGACAACTTCCACTCAGAAAAATATATATCCTCTCAGTAAGGTGTAGTAACAATACTGCCAAAAAGATGAATGCAAGTGCAGAGAGACCTGTGTAGTGTCCATTGTAGTATTTACCCATGAATAGCTGAGTGCCTCAGTAGAAGAAATACATCTCTGCTTGGCACCCTGATGAACAGAGAAAAGTGAAATTAAAATGCTGGTTTGCCACATGTTAGGCTGGTTTGTGCTTGGATGACTACGCTTTACCAATTGTCTAGCTTCAACAGCAGCTTGAGATGTACTGAATATTATTTGTGGGCATGTTTAGATTGGGGGAATGTATACCTCAGAGTAATTATTTTCCCAGAAACAATGCTGCCTGCTTCATCTGCAGAGTACCAGGCAGTTAGCTTACAGTTTAGTGAATTACATCCAAGGGCTGTCTCTAACCTTCAAATGTGCTACCATATTATTTCATTTTCAGACAGTTTAATACAGTTCCTGATAGTTAATATGTTTTTAATATCTGGCAGTGCAAAAGGGTAATAATGTTGTGGGGCTAAGAAAGTAGAAAAGAATAAAAATAGCTGTCACTATCAGTGATTCACTGCTGACATGTCATCTCCAGAAAATATGTTTTATTGCACTGGTATGTCTGCACAGCTCAGGGAAAGAATCAGTCATTCAGCTCTCAGACCTGCAAAAACTATTTTAATTCCATTTCTATTTGTTCCCATTCTTACCTTTACCCCAGATACCATCTGTGACCAGCAGGTCCCACTCAACCTCACATATGCAGGCATCTTTCACCAGCTACTCCTCAGGAGTGTGATTGACAGCTACAGCATGCACCTGGGGTGTTTGGGGCTGAGGGGCAGTGTCTAATAAACAAACCAACTCCATGCTTTGCTCGGAAGGTTCAAAAGTGTGACTCAACACCATCTTGCTGGGGATATTTCTCAGTTGCTTTGTATATCTCTTCTAATTTGCCCTTTGTTTCCTTTTTCATTTTAGATTTTTACGAAGACTTACATACATACTTATGAGTCTTAAGTGGTTGCACTGATTTCCAGAGATGAGGATCTCTAACTTCTATTCTCCCAAGTTCAATCTGATTTACATGTAGTGGAAATAGGTACAGGGGTCCTGCGGCTACCACAGATCACAATCTAATGCTATATAACCCTGCCACCACGGCATTGCACCTTCACAAATAAAATTAAACTGATAGGCAGAACTGGTTGGCCTACATGTAATGCCACATTAATACAGCCAAGCTGCTTTCAGAACTGAAGATGACATCTGCGTGGGACTGTAATATTCTCCTTGTACAGTTTAGTCCACTTAAGAGTTACCCTAGGAAACTCTGTCTTACACAATATAGGGGTATATATAGTGCCTGGTAAAATTATGGAAAAAAAATCATTCTGGGAAGCATTGAAAAATACCTGGAGGACAAAGCAATCATTGGTCATAGCCAGCCCAGCTTCATGAGGGGAAAGTCCTGCTTGTCAAACTTAATTTCCTTCTGTGACAAGGTAACCCACCTAGTCGATCAAGGGAAGCCAATGGATATAATATTCTTAGACTTCAGCAAAGCTTTTGACACTGTCCCTCACAGTATCCTTTTGGACAAAATGTGGTAATAAATTAGATAATCTTTACAAGCAAGAGAATTGCAAAGATAGTTAACAAATGAGGTTGTAGAAGGTTTTATTGCTGTGGCCTGATCCCTCACTAGTTCCCCTGAGAAAAAGCATCATCTACCTGACATTTGCCAGTAATTAGCTCTGTCTTTATTGCATTGTAAATACTCTTTTAATTATCACACTATTTAGCTCAGGAGATGAGATTCAATCACAGTAACTTAAATGGGATTCTTGTACTATCAAGAATTCCCTCAATTAATGAATCCCCTTAATTAATTTTATTCTTAACTCCTTTTAAGATAACATACAACAAAGACTGGCAAAGACATCTGTATGTGTTTTCATGATTAAAACCTTAAATAGAGTTTCTCTAAGGGGGGATGAACTAAGTTAGTAGACAAAAAATATACTTCTTGGGGTACTGCCATAATGGACCTGTGTTGGGATACAGCCATTTTTCTATTATTCCTCTAGCATAAAAAGATAAACACTCAGGCACAGAACACTAGCAGAAAATTTCCTTGGCTTACAGAAAATCCTATTGCTGTATATGCTTTGTGCCACTTCCTTTGTCTCTATCCATCCAAACTCAATTACAGGATGTCATTTCAGTCTAGTAGATGTCACCAACATGAAATTCAGATGAGCTTTTGCTGTTTCATCCATGGACAAGGCGAAGTGAAGGAAAACAGTGCAGGAGAGAAGCGCTGATGTTCCTCACTCCTAGTTCAGATGAACTGATACAGACTTCATATGGAAACACAATTCAGTGGAGCAATACAAAGTGTCAGGGTATGTGCTCTTCCTGCCTGGGAAATATAAACTCCCCAACAGTTCTAACTCCCTGTGTCATACAGGATTCAGTGAAGGACATCATCTGCCCTAATTCATCTGTTCATGTATCTGATTAAGCTTACCAAAAGCTGTCTGTTTGAGTGAAAGAATAGTTGTATGTCCACCATAAGAACTGTTAGGGGGCTGAGCCTATTCTGTTGGCAAAGTAAAAATGCTAATGTCTCCTGCCCATCCATGCAAGGGATTATAACAATCTTAACAATGTAAGGAAGAATGTCTACCTCTCTGATGCTGAAAGAGATACAAACACTCCACTTACATAGTGATCCAGAA
Source organism: Aegotheles bennettii (assembly GCA_013398125.1). Taxonomy (NCBI): domain Eukaryota; kingdom Metazoa; phylum Chordata; class Aves; order Caprimulgiformes; family Aegothelidae; genus Aegotheles; species Aegotheles bennettii. The sequence goes on along the minus strand of VZRW01004195.1, from coordinate 158,018 downwards.
GTATTGATCAGCAAATTTTCTCTAGAGCCTAGAAATTATAGTGATTTGGAAACTTGTGAAAGAGTAATTGAAATTGGATTGGAATTGTAGCCAGATTTTGTATAACACATTAGATAATTACACTAATTATTTTCCTAAATGAAGGCCTCCTTTTTTCAGATACTTGTTTTAGACACAGCATGGTATGCTAACTCTGTTTTCTCAGAAGATCAAAGTTTACAAATTAAGTAGGAACAGCTAATGGGAAACTTGAAAACATTAGGAAGATTGAGATGGAATAATTTATAGTTGTATTATGTCAACCCTGCTTGTGAAAGTATGCAGGCTACTTGATATTATTCCTTAAAAAGGAAAGAGAAAGATGTTCTCAAACTGAGCAAATTAAATTCCAATCACTAATTGCATTCTGCCCACTACTTTCTCCTGCAGATGACAGCATGCCTTCACTTCTAGTCCTCAATTGCTGCAACTTTTGTTCTTTATACAACAACCTGAAGGAACCACTCTAGTCAGTACCAAGTCAATTTACTTAAAACGTGTGTGAATGAGACCTGAAAAGTACTGTTTTCACCCTAACTGACTCTGATGGCTCTTATAGTAAGGAGCACACTAAACATCAATGAAGGGCACCCAAATTCCTCACTGTTGAGAGATGATGCCCTTGTATCACCATATGTTCCACCACAAAGCACTCGCAGAGTTCTTTTCTGGAGGTGACTATGCTTCAGCTATGACAGACGTGGCTCTCATTTATAGCAAATCTATTTAATTATTTTGAGAACTTCAGATCAAAGCCACTATATAAAATTGTGTCTCTATCCTGAAAGATAAGTGAGGCTTCTTACAAAGCAGGCCTGCCTGATTGAATATATTTGACTGAATGCTTCATACAGGATAGTGTGCCATAGTTTGGGTAGGAAACACCTTAGATTTAATTCTCCCAACCTCCATTAGAGGTCTTGTGTCACATATTCTATATTACCTCCATGCCTCCATTCCTATTCCATCAAATGTATTTACCATGCAAGCAGCAGAAGGTTGGAGTTGGATAAAAAAATGTGCCTGCACAGCTAGGAGAGCTCCGATGCTATTGTAATGTGGGCATAAAATCAAGGAACATATGTAGAAGCAGCTGCTCACAGTTGTGAAGTCATGTAAAACATATGGGACTGTTGAAAAACTTTGATAGATTTTATGAATGGGGAACTATATATTTTTATTGTATACTATATGAACCCACAAAAAGTGATGCTTTCCTTTAATACATTTATTCATTGCTTATTTACAACAAAGTAATTCCATCACACAACAAACTGGAAGCTTTATGCCTAGTCTCTTTTCTGAGTGTTGTAACTTCATGGCACTTAATTTGTCTGAAAAAGAAACCAGACAGTGACAAGGACTGGAGTCATTACAGAGGAGGCTAAAAGGAGATCTTTCTTATGATGAATCCTTGGCCATATTTCAGTTCCCTGAGCATAGCTTCTTAAAGGCAGTAGGGAAAATATTTTTTTTTGTGTGTCTGGAGTTGGAGTTCTAGAGTGGATTGTTTAAGGGTAGGCTAGAAACCAAGTTTGAAGTTCTTCTCTGAAACAGTGAGTTACAGTGAGTACACATCTAGTCCTCCTGGATTATGTTTCCAATATCATCTCGATGTTCAGAGCCTTTGTTCGGAGAAGATGCACATACCGTGCAGATTCTCAGATAAGTGTTCTCATTTAGTAGATGTGATAGCTGCCTTCAAATAAGAGTTAGGTTAAACAGAGAGACTGTTACAGCAGAGAATACAAGATATAGAATATTGCTGAATTTACCCTACTTTGGATCTTTCAGTTTCAAAGCAATCCAGGAGTTTTAAGAAATGCAGAGGTAGCCAAAGTAGAGGACTAGCAAAGGAGAAACTACACACAAGAGTGAACAACTACATACAGAAACACTGCAAAAATTTAGAATCATAGAAATGCTTTGGTTGGAGAATACCTTTAAGATCATCACGTCCAACCAGTAACCTAACACTGCCAAGTCCACCACCTTCTTGGAAGGGCAAGGATTACATATTTTTGAGTCAGCCTGACATTGTAATGCCACTGGCCCTATCGTGGAAATTTCACTATTAAGTTTAGCGGGAGTAGTGTAAAACCCCCAATGTATAAGCATGCCACTACAGACTAGATACCACTTACCCTCACTTTGTGTGAGGTCATAAGAAAGACACTTAATTTTGGCAAAATGAGTAAACAATGTGAAATTGCTACCTTGTAGAGATACTAGAAGGATCATCTAGCTAACATGATACACTTTTAAAGTGTATGCACTTTCATTCCAAACTAATTGAGCCCTTCCAGAGAGAGGGAAAATAGGATGCAATTATTATTTCTATATCTGTCACTCATGTTCTAATTTGTTAGTTGACATAAAATATCAGATGGAGAAACTGAGCAGTCTGATAGGAAGAGTTAGCTTTGCAGTAGCTGTATGCAATACTCTATCTGGTTACAGTGACAAACCAAATGAAAGTCCAGGCAAAGAAAGATACGACAGTAGGAATCCTAGGAATTTATGGCAATGGTTCTCCATCAGATTGTTACAGCAGTAGCATCATCAGGCTATGCTCCATTTAAAATCACTTGACTCATAAGACTGATAGTTTGTAGAACCTGTCAAGGAATAGTTTCTTTGTACACAAGCGGACAGGTGCAAATCTCTGCTTTTGACATAAAATTCAACTTATTGGAAAGTTTATGTGTACATGCAAATACTTACAAATGTCCTAAACCAGAAGGAATGATCACTAAGAGAAATTATATCCACGGTGAGGGTAAAATATTAGCAAGCAAATCTTCCCTACTAACACTGTTATCTTCTCCCATCTGTAACAATATCAAATAGCATAAATAGATGGACACAAAATTTTGCTTCCTGATTATTGATTTGGAAGTCAGACCAGAAAAAGGAAAGCAGATGCTATCTTAAATATTCCTAATGAACTATGCAAACTGTTTAGGCAGTCTCAATCTAATCTCAAACCACAGTCATTGGTAGTTGCATAAGAAACTGAAAATAAATAAGCAATATATATTGCTTCAAAGAAAAACACACAAGGGAAAGATAATTGTTAGCAATGTACAGTGTGATTCTATGCCATATTCTCCTGTGGATAATTAGAGGTCTTCAGTTGCCAAGAATAAAATTCCCAGCATTTTTACCAACGTTAAAAGTCCTTTTGCTTCTTTTTCAAAAAGTACTCTATGAGAGTGTGGTAGAAATTATGCTAAATTTCCTTCTAATCCTTCTTCTTCCAGATCTTATCACCCAGGACTAATCTGAAAGATTGACAGACTTTTCTTATCAGTGTTATGTTTTACCTGGTTCCTCGCCGTCTTTGAGACTAAATCAGAAAAACATGTGGCACATTTATCCACTGCTGCTGATACAATTCTGATCTTTCTGATCTTTCTTATCTTTCTCTCTTCCTCGCTATCAAAATTCTACCTACTAATTTATGTCCCAAAAACACCTTGAAGATGTAAAACTCAATATAAATGATAAGTATTTAGAGCACAGCAGTCAGTCCAACTAAGCATTCAGCAGTATCATTGCAAGTATACCTCTGAAATGGAGGTTGCAAGCGCCTTATCTCCATGTCCTCCAAGCAGGCTAATGCCAAGTTTCTGTCCTTCAGAATCCTCACAGTTCAGCATCTACTACTTTTAGTGAAATCCCTACTTGTCTCCAAAGTCAGGAGGCTGTTGCTGTCCTCCTCACCACATGTGAATTCTCCTGACCTGAGACAGGTCAGTCTCTCAAATCTTCCACATTTCTGACTACACAAAGGGAAAATCCTGGCTTTTCATAAAATTGAGAATATTAATAAGTGCATTAACTTCTAATTCAGTGACATCAAGATCTGGCAGTTAGAATCCTTCAGCATCTTACCTCTCAATGTCACTCATGTTAATCCCTTTCTCAGTCATTCAGGGGTCCAGAGAGGTAGTTCAGGAATGTTAGGGCCTGTGAGTGCCCTGGGGGCCCTGACACCAGTGCTGTCCTTACCTTGCCTTAGAACTTGGGGAAATCAGTGATGCTTTCAAAAATATCCACTGACTCTGAGGAAAGAATTTTAAGGTTTGTGCAGTTTTGCCTGAGTGTTCAAACACCTGCATTATTCATCTGGCCCTCATTATACTGAGCTCTAGGGAAAATTTACAATACTGTCAAAATGTATTATTTACTGTGTCTGTATGTTTTATAGGTCAAACCATTATCTCTATTTTACAGGTAGAGTTTCAAGGTTCAGTCAGACTGCGGGCACGTTTGCATGGTGCAATGGAGTCTGAGACATACCTCCTTGAGATAGTAATGTTCATGGCTGCTTCAGAACTAGAAGCAGCACAGTTTCAGCACAGTCACTGAATAAATAAACTGTAATGATGAAAGACTGAACTTACAAGGTCTGGCATAACAATGTCAAATGTGGCCAGACTGCTTTCACATCTCATGATTCTCTGCTCCTTACTAAGCAATGCCACGTGAATGAATGCATCAGCTTGGCATCTCCATGCTGTACTTGACTGTATGTTGCAGACATGCCCCAAATGATTCACCCACGAGCATTAAGGGAGTTGATGGTAGAAAAGGAAATGTTATTTTTTTCCTCCTGCAGCCCTGGCTAATGCTAAACAGAAGAACACCTACTGAAGTCATTGAGAGACCACAGGAATAGCTGCAGAAAAACAGACATTTTAGAGATGGGCAAGAGGTGAAGCAATTTTTATGAACAGTTGTATAGATCCTCCTGTTTGGTTTAAAACACAGAAACATCTCCTAACTCTCATTCAGATAAGAAAGGGAAAAAATAATCTATCTCCTTCACAGAGCTTACCAACATAATTATAACCTGTGCTGCAGTTTCAGCATTTTCTCTCAGTTTCCTTTATTAACTGAAAGACATTATAAGAATAATCTGCATAGAGTAAAAAGCAGTTCAGCACATTCTGCTCTGTGCAATGTGGTAGCTAAACGTCAGAATTAACTCAATTTCTGCAGGCTCTGTTCTGCTGTTTTTCCAGCTTTTCTCTTCCCTTCTCTTTCCCCTTCCTTTTCCCCTTCCCCTTCTCCTTCCCCTTCTCCTGGAGAAAAAGTCCTGAGAGAGATACAATGACAAACAATGCACCAACATTGACAGCCACAAAGCAAAATGACTCATTTGCTGTCAAATTAGATCATTATTGGAGCTTTGTTTAAATTCAGTTGTATGTGGGATTTGGAAAATATTACTCCTGCCTTTTCATTCATCATTCAGCAATACACAAAGCCTGTCCTCTGTCCTCCATCAAATGCTTGAGCACCACATTGTCCTTTATATTAAACTTCTTCTGAACAATTGAAATTACTAGAAGGAAAACCTAAGAATAAGCAATATTAACTCTAAGACAAGTGGCAAGAAGAAAGGGGTGCACCTGTATGTTTTTGACCTTTTAATTTCTCTGTCTTCATTCTAATAATAAGCAAAAAGATACTGGAGGAAATAATGGGGTGAGACCTTCAAAATGTAAATTGGCAGATGATGAAGATGCATATAGTTAGTGCATAACTTCCCATAGCATTTATTCTTCTGCCCAAATATCATATTTTTGTGTTATTTTTTTTTACCAAAATGTAGCAAAAACACTTAGATACAGAATTTTCACAAATCTTAGATTAGAATTTGACTCATACAGGATCTTCTGAAAGATGGCTTATAAAGTCTAACCATGAAAGTTTGAGTCTGCGTGCAATACAGCAGAATAGTCTATTTTATATTAAATACATTTAGAAACCAGAAATAATGTTTTTAGTGGAGAGTATAAAATAGAAAATAGGCCTATCTTGAGGAGTCAGCTTTTAACCTTAGCTGTATAATCTGAGTCACAAGTTGCTGGTTTCCTGAATAGGTCCATCTCCTATTGACTCCAGTGGGAGCCCTGAGTACTCAGCAGCTTTGTGCATCTCAGTGATATGGGTGCCTTGAAGTGATTTCTTAAGCTAAGAAATCAAAAAATAGACATAAATTCTGAAAAGATGACTCTAGAGTTCTTGGCAGTAGTTTCCTCAGCTGCAAAGCAGGTATGTCTTTGCTTGGCTAGCCTTTAACACCCGGTAAGAAATCTTTCTATAATATTCGTAAATATGTAAATGTAAGGAGAGATGGAGATGTACAAGTTTTACTTGTGCTGGCTTTACAGTGGTGTGTTTGAGACTCACTGAACACACTCCTTTACTTAGCATAAAGTACTTGTATATAGCACCAAACCATCTTGGAAAGGAATAAAATTAACTAATGATCTTATTTTTTCATGTTATTTTTACAGACTGTAGGGCAGTGACATTGCAGCATTCATAACATAGCATTTCAGTAGTTATTTTGTCCTGGAGGACATAAATAAAGAAAAAGCCTCTTAGTAAGGCTTAGCCTTTAGTATGAGCACTCTGTTCTTGTCAGGAAAATTACAAATCTAGGAACCCTAAGGCAGTCTTCCATTTCTAAAAGAATTTTTCATTAGCATCTTCCCCCAATATTTTAATCTATTGCTAGACTTCAGAGTAGTGTGAAGCAATTAATGATTTTGTAATGAAATGCATAATATCTGACTGTTCTTTGACTTGCACTGTCAGTGTTAACATAAAATGCCAATGTTCATAAGGTCAATAAATTGCTGTAAATCAGCATTAAATTTATGACGATGCATTTACACTAGCAGAAACATAATCAGTAGTTGCTCCCTATATTGAAAAAAAAAGGTTCTACTTGCATTAGAATATTAACAAATTAAATGCTGCTTATAATACATATTAACTATATAGTATATGCTTATGCAAAGTGGAAATTTCAGTTTTCATATATCCTGCATGTTTTAGTGCCTGAATTGGATTGACTTTGGGGAACTGATAAAATGAAAGTAATAGAATGGCAAAAAGATTACCAAGCATTCATTGCTGAGATTTTGGTTTTGAGCACAGCATACAAAAATGTGAATTTGGAGCCGAAGTCCCTTGCAAGTTCCAGACAGTGTGACATTTGGCCTTGCTGTGTTCCCCAGCTGTGCTCTCTGATGCTGAAGCATGGATTTAGAAACAACACTGTTTATTGTACAGTACAATAGCAAAAACAGAAATAAATGTAATTTAGTTTTAAATGGTGAGACAATTTTTTTAACAGAATTTTACTTGGCTCATGGTCTGTTTTATTCTCTGTTTCATGCTTTTTCTGAAAAGTAGTCTGGGAATATATTAAACTGCTGCAATGCAAGATGTGTCACTTTTCATTCCACTAGAGGCTTGTTTTTACCATAAGAATCCCTAGAGCTCATCTTCTAAGCTTTGCTTGAATGTATTTTTATATGTCCTCACAGCAAAATATTGCAAATGGAATGACATAGTTGTGATTAATACGTGGTGTATAGGGGTGTCTGAAATAGAATGATAAGAATTTTCAGATTTACCTCTGCAAAAGAATCCAAAATGCACTGGTTAGTGACTGCAGAGGTATTTTAAGATCAGACTTTGTTTTGGTGGTTTGTTTGTTTGTTAAGAAAAACAGAGAGAAAGTTTTCTGGGTACTAAAGAATAGTTATACCAGCATGGATAATACAAATTAATCTGAAAGCATACATAATGGTACAAGCTGTTCATTATAGGATATGAGAGTCCTTTCTATCAATAGCTTTTCAAAACTAGTTCTTGTAGCTCAGCAAGTGTGTTGTCCTCGTACCATGTCTTGCCATCTTCTAAAAAACAGGAGCAGTGTCAAGAACAAAAATGTGCATTTTCCATGTAACCCACCCTGGCAATTCATGTATATAGCTGCTAGTATTCTGCATGCAATTCAAGCAAGGCTGTCTAATACATAAAGAATGCCTACTACAAACTCCTGACATTTCACACAGCCAGAACTTTGGCATGGAAAAATCCTACCTATATATGCCTATGCCTGGGACATGGCAGCACTGTGGAAAATTCTGGCACTATCAAAAATATGGAACAGTGACAGGTAAAAGACAAATGAACTCTCATTTTAAGCATATTACATATTTGTAAACATGGATGAGGTCACCCCTCAGTCTCCTTTTCTCCAAGCTAAAGAGCCCCAGCTCCCTCAGCCTTTCCTCACAAGGGAGATGTTCCACTCCCTTCATCATCTTTGTGGCTCTGCGCTGTTTCTGTCTAAGGAACCGGTCCCTTTAGGTGTCCATCAAACTGTCTGAAAAATGCTAAGGCGAAACACCCGAGTCAGTGCTCACTCATGTCTGTCTCAGCTGACTATTTCACAGACTCAGGCTAAGTTTGAGAGGGTTCATGCTTCTACCACCTAGCTCATCAGAAATAAGAGCATAAGGAATCACTGCTGCTGCAGTTTTTGAATTGGCAGATTATCAGACGATGCAATGTGGCTTCATTGCTGCTATAATACCATTCATTTCAGTGCAGATATGCTGCTCTGAAACTGGATTAATACATTGGTGAATCAGGTGCAGAAACTGTAGGTCCCTTATCTATATGGAAAAGCAATTAAACTTAATACAAGTTAGGGCTTGTAAATGGAGATATATAGCATTTTCAATGAGAATGGATGGTAGTGATTCAGTAGCAAGGCTTTCAACTATACTCAACTATTGCTTTAGCTATATTGATTTTTTTGCAATTTACAAGTTTCCATTTTTCTTACTATTTCCCTGTTTCCTAACTCACTAGAAAACTTTTCTGCAGTATTGTTAATACTGAAATCAAATCGATCTAGGGAGTCCCATCTACCTGCAGAGAGTCCTCAAATCAGCCTGTTGTAAACATATCTTCACTCCATATTTTCCCATTTATCAGAGTTGAAAAAATATAAAATAACAGCTTTTGCACCAAATATGCTTATTCATACAAACAGCAGTACACACTTCAATATGCTAGAGAATTTGTATGTGAGACAGTACTTGGGTTCAGAGGAGTATTTAAACATGTGATTGACTTTTAACTTCAGGATTCAAAACAGAAGCTAAGTATGTGCTTACTTTTCTGCGTGAAGAAGCAGGGCCTCAGCAAGAAGCCAGTGGCAACAAGATTCAGTGGCCTTTGATGAAAATGAAGAATAGATTTTTTTTGTGTCCAGAAGCTCTTCTCCCCGCCTCAGTAAACTAAGGAAGTATTTTTTGTTTCTTTTTTTTTCTTTAACAAAACAACCTGCCCCAACAAAAAACAAACCAAACAAACAAACAAACAAAAACCAAACACCACCACAAAGAAACCCAAAGAAAGCTTAATTATAGTTCATTGAATAAGCGTCTCCCTGAGAAGTCAGGCATATAGTGAAGGATAATGCCGGCTAGGAAGGTTGGAGCAAGTAAGCCTGGGCAGAGCTGAGAGAAGAAAAAGCAAGATGGAGTTCCTTTTGCTATTCAGAATGAAACTTTGTCATTGTCTTGTGTCAGTTGTTAGATTGTCATTGGGTGGCACTCACTTGCAAATGCATTGATTTGTACAAATAAATGAACAGTAACAATTAATTACATGCTTCACGAGTACAACTCGGGAGGAAGGCAGAAGCTGTGCAGACTTGCATAGCCTCCCCCACACCATCCCTGCTGTGTGATCAGGATCCTTATTAACATGCCAGGCAATCTTTGGTGATTCCTGCTAGCTATACTTTCTTACTCTTTTGATCATGAACAGAAGAGCCTGACTGAGTTCAGTGGAGCCATCCAGCGGCCTGAATGCATGAAACCTTCTGGGAAAAAAGTTACTAGTGCCATTATACATGCCCCATATTCTGTGTATAAATTGTTTCTCGTCTTCATCAGAGGATCTAATGGTAGCCACAGTGTATGGCAAGCTCTGTTCTGATCTTCAAGGTGTAGCTCTAAGCTGCTAAATGAAAGAAATTGAAAAGGTTAGGTCAGGCATTGAGACAAAAAATTTCAAAGCTGTTGACATACCTTGTCAACCCTCAGACTCAAAGGACAGTGTCTGCTTTCCAGCTAGGCAATTTTTAAAGAAAAACTAGACCTGTGACCTGTATGGCCAAACCAAAGGTTTGAAAATATTATAGAAGATACAGGTGACTAGCTGGGAGTTTCTACCACATTCTGTGGATTCATTGAAACAGCTTGAGCTGAGAATTAGACATGGAAAGGACATAATGATGCATAGTTCTTTGGGAAAAGGCCTGAGGGAGCTCTACTTCTTTCTCTGTTGCTGCTGCTGACTCCTCAGCCAGCTGGAAAGAAGCATCACAAAGAGGAGATGAGGTCTTAAGGAGAGGCCAGACTCACAAAAGCAAGGCAACAGAATAGTTTTATATATCAAAAAGGCTTACCTTTTTGATATATAAAAGAGCAGAAGCCGTAGGTTAGGGAGAAACTGGTTTGAGTCAAAGGCTTATGAAGCCAATAGGAATAGTGGATGCCAACACTTGACTTCTTTCCCTTACCATTAGACACTTGCATTTGTATCCAGACACATTACTTAGTTCCTAGATGAGCCTTCTTTGCAACTGCAGGGTGAACCTACCCTTTCAGCCTGGCTGTATTACTTAGAGGTACATTTGATCTGACTGGGTTTTGGGAACCATGGCTTTATTTAAAGCAGTGATGAATATTCTGATGATCTCCCCAGTATTCCAAGCTGAACACTCAGAATCATGAGCTGCAATCGTCTCTTTAATTCTAATTATATTCTTCACCTAAATTAGGAAGCCTATAGTATAACATTCTTTCAAGCACTTTGCTTCACAATTTAATTTCAGTGACAGGGGTAGATTACCGTAGCATATCTTCTTGTTTGTTGGATTTGGTATTCATCTTTTACCTGAGCCTGTCAAAAAATAGTGTGAAAAAATAAAGTGCAGTAACTGGCTGAAGTCTATAGAACTCTACCTTCTGAATGGTGGTATTTTCCCATCTGATTAATGATTTTGTTTGTATTCAGTTCATCCTTTGTTATCTCTGCTATCTTTTCCCTGCAGTGTTTGTTGTGCTTTAGGCACAAGTGGAATATTCATGAGAATAGTCAGGTCTATTCAGTCAATAGTGGTGTTTTTCCTTCCTATTACCTATCACAGCACTGACATTTTATTGCTTGCTGAGATAGGAGACAAGGGGAAAAATTGAGTCATTTTATTCCCATATCTAAAAATAAACCCCCCTTTGCAAAAGAACAAGTAATTGCTGCTGAATTCACAAGCTCTGTTGTTCATTGAAGGGAGAATATTCTGGAGATAAAGTATTTGGAACTGAATAACTGTGATTTTACAGGTCTGTTGAAATGCTAAGACTTGCATATGTCCTTTCTTTAGCTGATGCCTTTACCTGATGTCAGTTAAATAGGTATATACATGTATTGTGACATTTTAAGTGTTTTTAGCATTGTAGTTGTAGAAAACTTCACATATATTAACAAGCCTAGTTTTCCAGCAACCTCAAAGGTGTTTCCCATTACAAATAGGGATGACAGGGTGGTAGATTAAACAATTTTGTCAAGGTCACACAAGAAGTTTGTGGCAAAAACAGGTAAACCCAGATTTCTTGAGCATTCAATGAACAAAAGTAATCTTTTCTCCATAAACTAGGACCGATTTACAAACTTGGCCAAACCTGAAGCTGTAAGTATGCAATGCAAAGATCACTGTGCCCTGAAATCCACAGAGTTCTACTACACCTCTATTCAGCCTTACCATATTTTGAAAAGAAAGCTGTAAAGGCACATGTTTTGCAGTCACCAGTTGCCATGGTGAGTAAGGAGAAAAGGTTGTCTTACTGCTTCTAAAAATACGTTTGCAATGGGCAGGGAGAAATCCAGACAACTAGAAGAGCAGAGACAAAGAAAATAGCCGTGAACTTGTATTGGTGTAAACCTTAGGGCCTCATGAGAAAACTCAAGCAATTAGAAGTTAAAAATAAAAAGCTTTTCTATATTCAATCTTTATTGAGAATACAGCATCTGAAAGCCAGTTTTGCTTTTTTAATTTTAGTCAGATTTATGCTCACTCTGTCAAAGTTAGGAACAGCCTTGAGGTGTCTCTAAAGTCTAGGAGCTAATGGCTGTTCAAAGCCCTGTGTAAACAGGAGGTTGCTGGATAAGAGGTGGGTTAAAAAGCTGCACAATAAAAACCATTTGAAGGGCACGAGTTTATGAACCTTACAAAACCTACGATTTTGCTGCACAATCTTGAGCACCATCTATTGGACCTTTATTTTCTGACTCATTGCATATCTATATGGCAACAGAGGACAGTATCAGTATGTTCAAGACTTTGCCCTGCCATTGGGTTGCCCCTTAAATCAGGCAGGTGAACAAATAAGTGCTGAAGAGCTACTTTTGTTGCACTGGCAAGATGCAAGCAGTATCTTCTCTCTTGAGTTAGTGAGGTGAAATAAAGGTAGTGTGGTAGAATCCAGGATCTGTTCCACTATGTGGTAATGAGCTCTTCCTGGACTCTTAATTCTGAACTTCTTGTTGTCTATTCTCTTTAGTGTATGTAAAATGTCAGGCAGAGCAGACACAACTGCATTCTCTGTCCTCTCAGAGTTTCTGTCCAGGCAAAAGGACTGTTGCAGGACAAAATTTTTTTGCAAGGTTGTAAATTCACATGGATTGGGATTCAGGTTTTGGCAGTAATTTGATTGAAGGCTCTGCTGGTTTTCATGGTTGGTTTTTCTTATTCTTTCTCCCCAAGGTAGTTTACAGGCAAAAAATAATCTGTTCACCTAACAGGTATTATTTTTAGAAAAAATCATTGAAAATATGACCCTTGGTTTCTAGGAAACGAAATCAAATTTTCAGTAGACACTGATAAATCCTAAGTCTGCAGATGATCATGCATCCAGTCATGTACTAATATATAAATGACTTTTTACTTAGTATTTTTTAAATGAGTTTAGTAAAAATCTCCCCTATCCAAAATTGACTACTGTTTTGGAAAAAGCAGATATCAGCGCAGACATCCAATCTAAGATCTAGCTTAACCTCGCAAGTTACCTTATAAATAAGTGACAACACAATATCCTTGACATCGAGCCATTGACCACTACCCTCTGGATGTGACCATCAACCAATTCCTTATCCATCATGANAAATAAGTGACAACACAATATCCTGGGTGTTGCCTTCCAAAAGGTTTAATCCTTAGTCAGAATATTGAGATCTGCAGAAAGATCATTTCTTCTCCCTGCATTTCAAGGGGTAGTTCCATCAAATGAAAACAAGTGCAGACAGGATTCCATTCTTCAGGGAGAACTTAAAAAGTGGAGCATTGGGCTCCTCTTTCAATGTACTGGTTCCGTTACCTCTTCTGTCCACTGAAGTGCTCTTAGAAGGTGGTTCTCTGGAGACAATGGAAAGTGACTAGAGTAGGAGATTGCTTATAGGACTGGCCCAAATGAATACAGCTCCTTCATCACAGGAACAGCCATCATAGAATCACAGAATAGTTCAGGTTGGAAGGGGCCTTTAAAGGTCACCTAGTCCAACCCCTCTGCAGTAAGCAGGGACATCTTCAACTAGATGGTTGCTCAGAGCCACATCCAATCTGACCTTGAATGTTTCTAGGGATGGGGCTTCTACCACCTCTCTGAGCAACCTGTTCTTGTGTTTCACCACACTCATTGTTAAAAATTTCTTCCTAATATCTAGTCTAAATCTACTCTCTTTTAGTTTAAAACCATTACCCCTTGTCCTATCACTACAGGCCCTGCTAAAAAGTTTGCCCCCATCTTTCTTATAGGCCCCCTCTAAGTATTTGAAGGCCATGGTAAAGTCTCCCCAGGGCCTTCCTTTCTATAGGCTTAACAACCCCAACTCTCTCAGCCTCTCTTCACAGAAAAGGTGTTCCATCCCTCTGATCATTTTTGTGGCCCTCCTCTGGATTCTCTCCAATATTTCATGTCTTTCTTGTGCTGAGGATTCCAGAGGTGGATACAGTACTACAGGTGGGGTCTCACCAGAGCAGATCAGAGGGGCAGAATCACCTCCCTCGACCTGCTGGTCACGTTTCTTTTGATGCAGCCCAG
>VZRW01004195.1:34922-143183 GCA_013398125.1 Aegotheles bennettii | reverse complement strand
GTTGCCAGTGAGGCAAGAAAGTTGTTGTCTACCTCAGTCTTCTCCTTATCTGTTGCTACCAGTTTGCCAGTCTTGCTCATCAGGGTGGGAATGCTTTCTTTGATTTTCCTTTTCTGGTTGACTTACCTGTAGAAGCTCTTGTTATTACTCTTTGTGTCCATTGCCAGGTTCAACTCCAGGTGTGTCTTGCTCTTCCTGACCTCAACCCTGCACAATCAAGCAGTGTCCCTACACTCTTCCCAGGTTACCTGTCCCTGCTTCCACTGCCTGTGCATTTCCTTCTTGCCCTTTGGTTTGGCCAGCAGCTCCCGACTCAGCCATGCTGGTCTCTTGCCTTCCTTGCCTGATTTCTTAGACCCGGGGATTGAGAGCTCTTGCATTCTATGGAAAACATCCTTAAAGATCTGCCAGCTCTGTTCTGCTCCCTTGTCCCTGAGGGCAGTTTCCCAGGGGATCCTATTGACTGACTCCTTGAACCACACATGAGAGATGTCCTGACACTTGGAGATCTATACAGTTCTAGGCTAATGTCTCCATTTACTTGTTGATTTAGAGCAGGGATAAGAGGAGTTATTATCTTACCAAATTGGAGGTATAGACTGAAATTTAGCAGAGCTAACCAAAAATAAAATATCAAGCAGAAATAAGGACATTTTTGTCTTTCCATTAATCCCTAATAATTTTGCAGCTTACCAGTTATTTAACCAATCAATTCATGTTCCAGGTTTGAGCATCTGCAGGGAGCAAACACTGGAAGGAGAGTGTTTGAAAGTGGCATCTGTCTGTTAGCAGTAATTAAGTCAAAATATGCAAAGTTTTAGAGTTCTAACTGCTCTTGTTAAGCTGTTGATGAGCAGTAAAATCTCCGATTAAATTTTAAGCAGAGGCAAATGGGCCAGCCTCCTGATCTGGGGAGGCTGATGGAGTGCAGCGTGGGCAATTATGTGTGCTGCATGCCTATGCTAGAGGGAGAGACTTCATCCAGGCACTGACTATCCAAGCCAGCATCAGCTCACCGGTGCTTCCCTGCAGAGATGGGTCCTGGGCTCCATTCTGTGCTGACTGCCAGCTCACAAAACATCATGCATTTACAGCATAGTGAATACATATAGGTTGGAATTACCTTTTGCACAACCTTATTTTTCCAATATACATACACACCACAACCCAGGGAGATTTTCTTTTTTTTGCGGTCTCGAAGTATGCAGGTTCCTTGGGCAAATCACAATGTGCTGGTGGACATTTCCCTATCTCAGAGTGGTAATTGTGAAGGTTAATTAATATTTTTATAGCACTCTGAAAGCTCTAAAACACTGTATAAAGGCAGTTAATTGTTATCCCAGTAATTATTGGTATTAATTATCATTATCTAACTTAGCCCTCCTCCTCCACCACTCCTGTCTGGCTCCCATCCCTTCTTTCCTAACCATCCGGCAGGCCACCTCCTGGAATGTACCAGAGGCATCCTTCCCTAATATGTGAAGTGTCATGGAGCTCTATGAGTAATGGATAAGCCCATTACAACTTTACAGTAGAGGAAACAGGTTAATCCTTTGTCAAATCAGTGCACACAGTGTCCTCCTTCCTTGTTCCAATTACTCAAGGAGTGTTGGCAGTTTCTCATCCACAGCCTTTCAGGTACCCACTGATGCATACTTAGGACAGAGATAGGTACAACACTGCACACAGGCCTTCAGATCCTGTCACAGGGGAACAAAGCTGACAGAAGCTGACAGCAGTGACTAATGCTCTGAGCATTAGTTTCTTTGAAACAATCCTTTAGAAAAACAAAAACACAAACCAAAACAAGCAACAATGAAGAAAGCCCTGTTTCAAGTTTGGAATGATTCATTTAATTAAGTATAAAACCCTTAAACATCCAAAACCCGCTGCTTTAAGAGGCAGTTTTCTGTAGTGAGACTGATGTACATTTGTACATTCTTTCATCCTGTGGATTCCCAGAGGTCTTGACAGGATCTTGATATGAAGAGTAGCCACCTCAAAGGTGAAACATGACAGCTTTTTATTACAGCAGAGAGCACAAAACCACACCATAGCAGGGGTTAGGAAACAGAGTATTGCATTGAACAAACACTACAAGGGGGAGATCTTTTGAAGAGAACACTTGTAGAGGACATCAGAGCATTATCAGAGAAGCCATAAGTGATTAAGACCTTGGATTCCTTCTTCCAGAAGGCTTATATTATGGACTTTGGGACACTCTACTTACCAGATTAGAAAAGGAAAACAACTTTCAGCATTCTTCCTCAGAAGTGACTGCATTTTGGTGAAAGGTGATGCCATTTTCTCTCCCTGTTTCTCGCTCTCCCTGCTCTCTTAAATGACTTCGAAGCCCTTCATTATGAAAGGCACTGTAGCAGTGTAAGTTATTACTATAAATTACTCAGAGGTTTGATGAGGTGAGGTTTGAAACTGCTGATTCTCTCTCTTCTCACACATTTCATAACATATGCACTAAGGAGAACTATCTTGTAAAATGGAATGGACTTGTTGAAAATGGGCTTAATTGAAAGTCATCCAGTAAAAACATAATTTCATAGAATCATAGAATCATTGAGATTGAAAGAGACCTTCAAGATCATCCAGTCCAACCGCCTACCTACATCACCACAAATCCACATCACCCAGCACCACATCCAGACGCATCTTGAACACCTCCAGAAACAGTGACTCCACCACCTCCCCGGGCAACCTAGTCCAATATCTAATCGCCCTTACAGTTAAAAAGTATCTCCTAATGTCCAATCTGAATCTCCTCTGCTGCAATTTAAAACCGCTTCCTCTTGTCCTTTCACTATGGGCACGACAGAAGAGACCAACCCCTGCTTCACTACAACCTCCTTTTATGGTTTAGTGAGCTATTTAGTGAGATAATGGCTGTGCCGCTTGTTATTTTTGCAAATACAGGAAGTTTTAAATTATCTGCTGAGCTAGTTGAAGCTGATGAACTATCCAGGGAAATGCTTTCACTAACATAGTTGCAGCTTACAAGCGTCTATCAGTTCTCCTTAGCCTTGAGCAGAGTTTGCAGGCAAAACATTTTTAGCCTCTTCCTCTCATCCAGAAGTCACATATGAAATTTCTTTTTTATGCCTGCCTGATTTCAGTTATGCCTGATTTCAGTGTATAATCTGCATTTTCTAGCTAAATGTAGATGCTTCTAACAAATAGCAGATAGCAGTTAGCACTGCCATCATCCTGCCCTTAGTTTCAGCTCCTTGTTCCTGTCTCCAGGCAAGCACTCTTACTCCACCTTTTGGGCCAGCCCAAGTGCTCATCTAGTATTGCAAAATGAACCAATTCAGGGAACTAAGCTGATGGAAAGCTACTCTTATTTTTTTTTCCCCTGTAAAGATAGTTGTCTGCCATTTTCACTCCTTGAACAGATTCACCATAGCATAACAGCTGGACCAAGGAAGGAGGAGGAGGAAATGATTAACCAGGGATTTCAACTTATCTCAATTTAAACTGTCACAGAATTAAAGCCCCTGGTAAAAGCCTTGATAGTTACAGATTTCTTCTATGGTCAGTGAAAAGGCAAAAGTAGCCTAGATCTCTTCATATGTCACCCTATGTAGGACCTGATTTTTCTTTACTGGTTCTAGAGAGATCTTGGAGATACAACCCTCTTAACCTAACCACTACAGTTCTGCTATGGACTTCTCCAGTCCAGCTTTTATAAGTGCAGATGGTACGATATTTCCCAGTTTCTACTTCTTCCCAGACCCAATATTCCTGTAACAGAAACATTCACTTCATTTGCTTGCTTTCTTAGTTAGGCATAGATGCCAGCATTTCCTATGCATATTTCAGAGTTTCTATTGTAATAGGGGAAGGGATGAAGTTATGGTATGAACAAATCGGTGCCTCATTGTCATAGTCTTGAAGATGGTCTTGACTAGTGGGGATTTGGGACCTTTGTGCCACAATGCTGGTGGGAGTTAGCCCTAAACAACACATAACTGACCTTGGCTTTTTGGGAGTGCAATTTGGAGTAGCCCTCCAGATGCTCTAAACCAGCACAGTCAAGCTGGTGGCCTGCAGGCCAGATCTCACCTCTGGCATACTCCATCCAGGCTCCTGCCTTTTCCTCAGAGGAAGAAGGGAAGAGCTGTGTGTCTAACAGATTAATATTTCCTCCTGTGATAACCACCATTTCTGCATCAATCTGAATTGAGAGAGAGCTTCCAGAATCAAGGTTCAGCCCCTGTGGCTGTCAGGCTTGGTCCACCTTGTCAGTAGGTGATATTTTGGAGCTCAGCAGTAGTCCCATATCAGGAGAATATAAAGGCTGCATTCCCTCCATTCTCTCCTGGCTGTAGTGGAGGAAGTGGGCACAGCCTTTAGGACTGGCACACAATTTCACAGTCCAATTACATGATGACTCAAGAGAATATGACTTAGCAAGTATGATGTTTGCTATTTGGCTTATCTGTCAAAGACCTATAGATATTTCTTGGCATTTGTCCAGTTGCCTCCTTAATGTCTTATGACATGTGTTCCTGAAGAGGCTGGATTTTATGTTTACATCTCTCTAGGCAGAAAATGAGCACAAAAACAGATATTCCAAACTTGAGTTTACTAAGCAGTGCAAGCCAAATACTTTAGAAATAATTTCATTCCCATGCCTTAATTTCTCTACAGTTTCTCTTTTATGACAAACAGTGCTTGCTTTAAACAGGTGCAGAATTGACAAGGGACCAAGAGGGCTGCAGTCCATCATTAACATACCCAATGCATCAGACATTTTAGCTACATCTATAGTAGTAAATGTAGTGTGTGCAAGAACGTTCCCAGATACTGATGCCAGCTGGCAAAGAATGTCCCATGCCTATGCTGGTTTATTTTGTTAGCTTCCAAAACAGGGTGCTGCATGCAAACTGCTTGTTGAGAATAAGCAAACCACAGGAATAATTTGGGAAAGTGCAACTTGGCGTGGGCCAAATGCCAGGTGCCATTTTAGCAATTGAGTTTCAGAGTCCTTGGAAGTTACCAAGTATGTTGGGATTTATTAGTAGGGACAAAGTTTTCAGGGAAGAGCTTGCAACAATTCACAGCTTGTCATCTTCACCATCCCAACAGTGCTGCCTCCTGCTCTACCAGTAAAAGCTGATCTCAATCAAAGGCCAGTGCTGTGGCTACGTAAATCCATAAACCTACACTGCATAAAGCACTTTACATTTCTGTATTATCTCTCTTCTTCAGTATCTCCAAACAATATCAATGTAGAAACCGGGAGTCCTCATTCATGGTTTGTCCTACATCACATGATGGATAAGTGTTGTTATTGCACAAGTGATAGCATTATTAGCATCAAGTTCCAGTTTGCTTAGACATAGTCACAGCCCTTTTTCATAAGAAAAACTTGTATTAAGCAAATATAGCTTGGTCACAAAAGTCAGTTTGGTTTGTGTATTTTTAACATACAAGTATGTAAAGACCATGTGCTGCAAACATAAAAATTAGTTACTTTGGTACAAATAAATGGATTCATTTCCCTTGAAGGCGGTTTTCAGTCTTCATTTTAAGTGAACTTCATGCATAAGGAGTCTCTGAATGAATAGCTACAGTCAGAAAAGCAAAATTAGGTATTATGTCTTCATTAACAGGATGTTTATGATTGCCTGTGCTGAGGGTATTTTCTGAACAGGCAAGTTCTAGACCCACGTATTAAGCAGACCTACCTACTTTTTATTTTGATTCTGGCATCATAGGTATGGTTTAAGAGGCCATTGTATAAAGCAAGAGAATTAAAGGGGTTGCAGGACGTTTTAACCTAGAAATCATTTTATGATTCCTTCAAATACAGGAAGCGAGCACTTCAGTTACTATGGTCTGATTTACATCTTTCATGTTCCTGCCAAACTGCATTGAAACTCTTCTATGACTTCTGTACCCTGGATCCCAGTGGATCTAAGACCTTGCAAGTCTAAGGTCTTATTTCCTGACATAGGTCAGATTCATTTTAACATAAAAGCATTCTTCAACAGTTTTAAGTGGCTAAAGCAAGGTACTGTCTGTCAAACCAATGCTGTTCCTGACTGCTGCTAATTCACTGTGTAGCTGTGGATTTGTCATACAGGGACTAATGAGCCCAAGGCCATTAAAGAAGGCTGTGGGTGAGGGCAGCAGACCACTGAGACCAACAAATAGTCACATTCCAGTGATTTACTTTGCAATACCTTTTGCCAGCCCCAGAAGGTCAGGTTGGTTCCTGACACCATCAGTAGGATTGGATGATGTTTAGAGATAGAGATAGTGATGCTGCATGTACTACTCCTTTCCAGCAGCACCAGTAATTACTGTGCTTCCTCTCTAGAACCCATCCCTCCAGCAGCTCTAAGAGCAATCTCTCAGGCCTAACTCTGCACAGCCTCCTGTCTCCCCTTCCCGTGTCTGCAGCAGCCCAACTGCTCATTGTTGAAGGAACAAAAATAAATAATGGCATTATTAAGTAATGACAATAGAAGTAATTGCACTGTTCAGAAACTTCCTCCCTGCCAGCAGGCAGCAATACATGCATGCTCCTTGCCATGTAATGGAGAAGCAGCCACTTGGCAGTTGCTTCCATATACATTTCACTGTTTCAAACGGCCTTGTATTGGATGTTCACAAGATATATTCTTCAAAAAACACTCAAAAAACACAGGGATTGCTCCTTTTGTACATTATATATGATGAGTGCTGAGGCCAGTTTTACTATTTGTACAAGGGAAACAAATGACTCTGCTGTTTCACCTAGCTGTAGTGAAGATGACTACATGGAGCTCCTGAGTCACATTCTCAGCATCTCAGTTTATTCCTCTCTTCTTGCATACATTCTCCTGTGATTGACAATTCGTTGCCCTCCTAATATGAAGAAAGTAGGGAGAAAAAATATTAATAGTGAGGCTTTTCCAGAATGTTTAATTAATAACTGTGTTTGTATAAAAGAAATCACTGTGACAAAAATTCCTGTGACAGAGACACTGTAGCTTTTTATAGCATATGACTAGGGGTAGTTTGGACTGAGTTTCAGATATGCTCTGGGCACTGAAACAGTTAAGTGACTAAAAAGATACAAGTCGGTTTCAGGTTCTTCAGCCTGAATTTAGTCTGCGGTGATTACTGAGTATGCTAGCCAAAATCCTTGCTTTGCCCTCCAAACTCATGCATCCCATTATACCTTCAGTCTGTAACTACTCTTTCTAAAGCTGGGAATGTAGGCATTGTCCGTGACAAACGGTGACAGATCGTCCCCATGAGGCGATCAAGAACTGCAACTGGTATAGGTTCTTTTACAGCACTGTCATTGAGAGGCAAAAATTGTTCACAGCTCCTGAGTCCTGTCTCAGCTCTCCTGGACAAAAGGAACTGCATGATGAAGTATGGTTTTTTGCATTTACATATTGTTTCAATTTACCAGAAAAGCCCCTTTTCACTTCTGGCTGTTTCCACAGTAACTGAAAATGACACTGTATTAAGATAGATCTGTCAAGCAGAGAAATGCAGTGTAATAATAGACAGCCAGCGCTACATTTAATTACATAGACACATCACAATCTGAAGCAAAAATCAAAGCTGCCCATTGAAGAAGTCTAACTGCTTTGCTTACTAAAGATTGAATCATGTCCATAAGATGTTGAATAGGATCCTGATGGCTTTTCTGAAATAGACAACTGTCCTTAGAGAGCAGAATTATAACTACCAGACTCATTGTACATCAAAATTTAGTGACAATTTGCAGACAATTACTTTTATTGAAGGCAGAAACAGAGATCTGTGGTGAAGTGGTGATGACTCGGGGTTTTTTCAAATCCTGCCTGCTATCAGATCGGAGTATAATCACCTTCTCTTTTTGTTAGTAGGAAAAACATTTCCAGTCAGTAAGTAGATGGGTTTTTGGAGTATGGGTGATAAAGCACATACAGAACAGAAAGCTTTCAAGAAAATGTGAAGGTACTATCCAAGGAAGAGGCAGAAAATGAAAAGGAAGTTTTTTTAATACATATGAAACCAAGAGACTTTTATATGCCTGAGTTATTATTGAAATCTGTCTGGATGTGATTACAGGGATCTGTTGTTTCACGAATGATTTTTAATCCTCTTGACAGAGTCAGACAGGGTGTAAATTTGCAAGTCAATTTGTATGCAGATCACCCTGCTGCCTTGGTATTGATTTGAAAGATGCAGGATGAATGTTCCCTGCTTTATAAAGAAAGTATCTGAAAAGAATAAAAAGATGCTCTGAGTCCCAAGAGCTTTTGTTAAACACTGCTGGATTCGAATATCAACATCTAGCGGAAACACTGGGTGTCATTCCAGGAACTGGAAGAAACTGTATCCAGGATGCATCACCTTAAAAAGCAGAGGTGTCGACATGTGGTATGATGGCTATGGATGTACAGAATAAGGGAACTAGACTAACCCATTTGTTTTTCACCTTTGAGGGCATTGGTTTGGCCCACATTGCCTGTCACAGTGTAATGACCCAAACAGATCCTCTTTCTGAGATCTCTTTTAGCCATTTCACGTAGCACCTCCTCTTTTAAAATGTCAGCATAGTCTCACACAAACGTAGACTCTCAATTACTCAGAGTGAAATGACAGAGACAGATTTTCCTGGCAAAAATGAAATGCACTAACTGATCCCGTGGACCCAACAAAAGAGACCCTCAACCAAATTTTAATAACCCTTTACTTCTGTGAACAGTGCAATTGTCACAGATGTTCTATAAAAAATAGGAACTAAAGAAGAATTGTAGTTCTGATAAATTTGCCATGATTATATCCAGATTCTGCTGTTTTATTCCCCGTTTCCAGGGCTGCATAATGTGCATGGCAGTGGGACCTTGCACCACTTCAAGAGCTTGGGTCTCCCCAGTGCTACCCCACCAAAACAAATGGAGCTGTACAGCTGCAAACAAGTCAGTATCTGAACTACATTTCTGCACAACTGATTTCCAAACATATATCACTAAATTCAGAATATCTTGATCCCTACTCCAAACCCAGACAGGTTAATCCCATATGTAACTTTAATAAAATGATTAAAAATATAGAAAAT
Organism: Aegotheles bennettii; assembly: GCA_013398125.1. Taxonomy (NCBI): domain Eukaryota; kingdom Metazoa; phylum Chordata; class Aves; order Caprimulgiformes; family Aegothelidae; genus Aegotheles; species Aegotheles bennettii. The sequence continues at coordinate 134,116 of VZRW01004195.1, read as the reverse complement.
TTTTATTATTTTTTTTTATCAACTTACACAGATTTTGCCATCTGTGTAACCAGGACAAAGACACAGTGAACATCAAAATAACACAAAGCACTAAAGCAAAATAATAGAAACTGCAAGGACACATTTCAAGCAGAATGCACGTTTCATGCATGAGATGCCAAACAAAACTGTAATGGAGAGGCAAAGATTCAGTCAAAGTTCTGGTGCAGTGAGTTGTGCAAAGGAGGCCAATCCAGTGCTTCTAGCTAGTTTTTTTGTCACAGCTACACAAAAATAAATAAACCCAGTGAAAATTCAGATGGCACTTTTAAAAGAGGTAATAAGAATTTTATTTGTAACCCAGATAACAAAGTGAAATCGCAGGCACTGAATATTATTCCAGTTGTGTAGTATTCAAAAAGAATCAGGCTTCTAGGCAAATAATAAAGTCATCACCTCTTACATTAGATTAGAGATGATATTATGAGGAATGCTAATGCTTTCCCTACTGAAGGTTACTGCAGATCCAGTAAATTTAAGCTGCTGATTTTAGAGCAGAATGCGCGGATGGTAGTTTATACCCTCTCTGCCCTTTTGGAGCAGAAGAAACCACAGTAGAAGTTGCAAGACAGCTACCAATAAACAACTGCTTGAACTGAGGAAGAAAATTAAGATAATGTGCAAGCACCTTTTTCAGCACCTTTATGACTGAATCATTTTATACCTTGAGTTAATCTTCATGCCTAAGTAAACTCTGATGAAGTTCGCATGTCTACCAGTGTGTTCTATCAAATACTTTTAAGGATATATTGTATGAACTTGCTAAAATGAAGGAGAGTTCCTTCCCCCCACTTTGGATTTGAGATTGGAGAGTGAGAGTACACAATTATCTGCGCTGTTTATGGACAGGATGATTACTTTTATCCCCTGATCTAGAACATGTCCTTTAGCATACCGCAGCCCAATCCAGATTGCCTACTGATCTCTCACAGAACACTGGGTTCTCAGGCTATCCATGCACAATACAGATTCAAGACTATAAGTATTAATGAACATTTTACCTGCCCAGCAGATATGGTATTCAAGCAGGTGGATGTTTGGTCTTTCTGAATGTGGTAGTAACACAAAACCCAGGCTGTTCTCAGGTGGCAGGAAGGAGTTCTGACTAGACATTTACCAGGCTTGACAGGATGTTTATTAGAACCTTAGTGATGCATCACATGCACCTCATTATGGCAAAAATAATCCGCTGCTCTTTCCTGCACCAAATTTGGGGTAGTAGGTTTTTTTTTTAATTTGCTGTTCGACAGAGATAAGACTGTTAGTTGTGCCTATCATCAGAAAACTGTCCTTTCAAAAGAGCCTATTGACTCCACAGTAATCTATGGGAGGCCCACACCCACCCTTCATATATAGTTTTCATGATATTCAATGGCCATACAAATTCTTTGCAAGAAGCTGTGCCTCACTGTAGAGATTTGTCTCAGTCACTGAAGCTGATGCATTGATCTTCCGTCTGATGTGCAATGTAAAATGAAGCAATAATACCATTTTAATCTTTTTTAAACCACTGAAAAAGTCTGGTGGGGGTTTCTCCACTGTCTCCTAACAATTTGCAAAAGCTTTCTGTGGTTTCAGGGCCCCTGAATGTTTTGGCTCTAAATTGTTCCTTCTCAGCTGCAAATCTGCTTGGAATATTTAACAAACACTGAGGTAGGAACTTTAGGGATATTGATGTATGTCTAGAAATTATCCTCAACTTTCCACATACTCCCCTCATAGTTATATTGTTTGACATGGATACAGGCTGCCATAATTCAATATGACACACTAAATTAACCCATGTAGCCTTCACAGTCATGTTAACATTCTGATTCTCAACACTGCTAACAAGTCACCTTTACAGATCCAAATTAATTAAACTCTTTTAAACTTTCCCCCCTCACTATTTCCATGGGTAAAATTCACACAGTTCTTTCAATAGATGTTATCTTCCAGATGACCCAAACCAGGGGTGACAGTTAGTCTTACTGTGCAAATTGTATCAAGCCTAGTAAAAAAGCTCAAATTTGATACAGAGACCGGCAGAAAAGGGGGTTAGATTATAGCAGCATTGAAAGCAAGAGACAGAAAAACAGTATAGAAGGAAGAAAAAATTATCTAAGCAAGATATTTTGAAGTCTGTTTTCAAACAGTAAATAAACATTATTAAAGAGAAGATAGAAAACAGAATTTTGCTTAGTAAAATAGTATACTGTGGCTATATGCTGTGTATGGTTAAGGGTCAAATCCTAGTATTCTTACCCATGGTAAATAATGTTTCTTTCATAGGTGTGCCTTGGAAATCATGGCAAGTAAGGGTGGCTGATCCTGCCCCTTAATTGTGTCTAGGAGCTGTGAGTGCATTAAAGAGAAAGAAGGTACAGTCTTGCTCTTCTATGGGTCTATACCCCCTTTCCCACAAAAGGTGGGACCAGATGATCTTTGAGGTCCATTCCATACTGGGATGTTTGATGTTCTATGTTTCCATGGTTCTGTGATTCTATTCTTTTTTCTTTCATTCTCTTTTGATACAGAAGTATTTCTTGCACACAAGGTATGAATCTATCGTGCTTCAAAACTGTTTGAATGCATTAGGGATAATGTCATGAGTCTGCTGGAAATGGGAGAGATGCAGGCAATTTCTCATATACTGAGAGGGTCAGGAGATTTCATTCATCCATGCCCATCTCTCTCCCCAGCCCACACACTCCAGGAGTGAACACCATTGTTTGGAAGGATGGAATTAGCATGAGTGGTGAGCAAATATGAACTTTATCTTTCATAAGTGTTAAATTAGGCTAGAATTGATAGCTCATGGGTTAGACTTCACTGTCTTTTAGATGACTAGAGCTTGAGCAGTCTCACAGGATTTGCATAAGCATTGGCTTAATATCCCCAGAGCCCAAAGTTGTCTGTGTGTTCACAGGCAATTATTTCTTTATATGCAAATTTGCCATAGCTCCTTCACTGAAACACTCGCTATCAATTGTGAAGTCCTTAAGTCTTTCACTGAGACTACCAACAAGGCAAGTGCATAGAGTGGTTTTGTAATGTTGAGGTTCAATGAGACCAGTTCATCAGTAAGATCTTGTAGCCAGCACGGGTCACCAAGAAATCTGTGCAGTTTCACCAAAGATCTTCTATTAATAAAGAGTAGGTCTTTGCACCTTAAATTTTCCTCTATGTTTTCAGTTTTTACAGTTGTGAGCTTATTAACATTGGGAAAATGTTATTTTATAACTACATCTCTTTCCTTTTCACCTTTACTAGTTCATATCTCAAACACCAGAAAAGTAAGTCTGGCAACAAGTGTAGAGGTTGACCAGAGGGCTACCTGATTGTTGATTGACAGAGCAGCCCTCCTGGTCATCACACTCAGGTGCTAATTGTTTGGTAATAATAAAGCTAATGGCCTAACAAGGGGGATGGCTCTTAAAAGGCAGGGCTGGAGGCACCAGGGGACCTTCGGTGCCTGAGCACTGGGGGAAGGAGCAGGTTATGCTCTGCGAGTTGGATGTTGAGAAACTGCTCAACCTACGATACCAGCAAGGACATTGAGTGCTGGGAAGGGAGGCCGGCTCTGCGCTCTCTGCGCACCCAGTGCTCTGGGGCAGCTTGCTGCCAGCTTGGGATTACATCGCCTTGCCTGGATCCCCAACAACGAGACACAACAATAAAATATCTATCAAGGACATAGATGAAAACATCCTCATGGACAACTTTAAAGAAACATTTGGTAGAAGCTATCTTACTGTGGCAATAGTCCTGTATTGATTTTCAGTGAAACAGGAAGAAAAGAGTCAGGTGAGTGTATGAAAATAGAGCACATGCTGACCTAATGGAAATACTTGCTTAGTTCCTTTTTTTCAGGATTCCTTGTTGTCTGTGCAACTATTTGTATAAGCTTCATATGTAGTCCATCAATAATTTTGTTCTTTTGCATGTTTTCTTTATTTTCACTCGCCAGCACTCAGCTTCTTTTCTAACACAAGCAGATGATACCGTGAGACCTAGCAACAAATTGAACTTAAGTCATTTTAGCTGTCCTCTGCAAAGCACAATCCAACAAAATTAAGTCAGTCATTTTCAGGTAGAAAATTTTACCTCTCTGGCATGATGTGTCAGCAAAATCTCAGTCAACCAGTCCTGAAAACAGTTATCAAAGCAAAATCGAATTCAGTTGCAAAAAGATGAAGCAATTATTAAGTTTACCTGTCCCTAATTTGTTTTAATGACTGTAGCAGTGCCACATTGAAAGCACACACTTCAGACTATCATAACCAGCCAAAGAAGATAGAAGTTTGTGGTAAATATATGGGTAATTAAGTTTATGCATTAATAATTTGTTATGTCATCTGGCAGGAATGTGGCATTTTTTGGATGACATGTAAAATTAAGTCCTGCACATCTCACAGTTTTACTCAAAAATTGTTAGATGTGGTCTTTAGACAAGCTTTTGACAGTTCCTTCCTTCATGGTTTTCTAATTCAGCTGTGTGCAGAATTGTACTGCAGATTCCAACCATCACCTTCCATTATTGTGTGGTGTTAAAAACAGAGCAGAAGGTCCCTTTGCAGACAAGTGGGCATTTTTTTGTGGGGCTCTTTTATGGGTATTTTATGTAGGGCTTGTATCTCACATGTTCCATCTTTAATTCTTCTGGGTAGAGAATATCTTCTCATATCCACTTTCCCAAACAAGATTAGACACCAAATTTATAAAGTGTTTAAGTCTTATCTATGCAAATGAAATGTAATGTAAACAATGTGTTTGTCTGAGGTCCAATGATTCTCCACTTAGTTTTTTGTCTAATGACTGATAATAATCTGTGTTTTACTTAATGAGCTATACTGATGAGTTTCATTCAGTAGCTGGGTTGTGTCCTTATTCTCTGTGTATGTTCAGCAAACAGACGCATAGATATACAGTAGCTGTTTGTGATTCCACAGCTTGTGTCGCTGTGTTAAAATTCCTATTTAACTGAAAGAAAATTAATATCGACCTGTATTAGCTTGATTGCATGTTAGGTTCTGCACTCAGCTTAAATTATTAGGAAATAGCCAAGGAAAACAGATTGTATTTTAAAGGTCTTAAGAAAAGTTTTAGAGCTGCATAATAAGAAATGATGTTAGGCAAATGAGAACTAATAGTTTTCAGCAGCATTAGTAATTGTCCATTTTGCCTTACCTCTTCAAGGTGCATTAATTTTCTCTGCATGGGAACAATAGACAGAAGGTTCAAAATGTTGCTAGCTGCTGCGTAGGATTCACAACAATACACAATACTTGCTGAGCCTGAACTGGGTGATTGATGAGGTTCCTATCTGCATTTTCCAGAGGCAGTCCTGTAATTCCATCAACTGTCCAGTTACAGCTTCTGACATGGAAGTTGTGTACAAGTTGATCAGGAAAACACCTGCCTTGGGTTTCACTGCTAGCATCAGCATTAACACTCCATAGGCACCATGTCTAATGTTCATATGTACCAGAAATGAAATTTCTCAAAATGCTGTTATCAGGTTAGCCAAGTGGTATTTTTCATGTTATGGAAACTCACTTCCAGAACTACCACTTTCTGGAGGGGATGTGAGCTCATTACGTGTGCAGCTCTACACTGAAAGGGGTATGAGAAACATACTCTGTGTGAGTGAGCTGCTGACAACCTGCCAGTGTGAGCTAAAATAATTTCTGGGGCTGCTCTATGTATAGAAGAGATTTTGTGCTTTGCAGTGCATCTGTGAGAATATCAGACATGAGCACACAGTGGAGGTGAAGATTGCATTAATTTTAGTAGGATAGGTAGACAGCAGAACTCCTAAATTTCTGTGATGCTCAAGGCAAAGAGAAGGAAAGCTATATAAAGCTATAAAGACAATCATCAAAAACAGGCATGTTTCTCCAGCCTTGTCATGGTTAATCTTTGTCTCTACCAATTCCTAACTTTACATAAGGTTGGAGCTTCTTTCTTGTCCCACACGGGAAACTGTATCATGCACAGAGACCTGTGCCACTGAAAATATTCCTAAATGATCTAATAAAGAAGGTAAATAGTGAGGAGACAAAGTCTGCAGGCAATACAAAATGATTTAAGAGGAGACCAGACAATGAAGTGTTGTAGAAGGGTCTTGTGGTACTAAGCAAAAGCATTATAAAACAGCAAACCAAATCAAATGTAAAAAAATGCAAAGTAATCCCTAAGGAGAAACTAATGCACAATGACCATTTCTAAATTATTATTTTTCTTAACACCTAAGAAAGAGGCACTGAAGTTATTGTGGACAGACCTCTGAAAATAGCAGCTGCATGTCCAGGAACAGTTTAAAATAATTTTATGAAATAGAATTAATTAAAAAAAATAATAGGATATTATTACTTATGTATTAAGAAAGCATAGAGAGAAAAAATGAATATTGTTTGGCGTGGGTTAACCCCAGTCAGCAACTGAGCACCACACAGCTGCCCACTCACTCCCTGCCCCTGGTGGGATGAGGAGAGAATCAGAAGGGTAAAAGTTAAAAACTCATGACTTGAGATAAACACAGTTTTAATAGTTAAAGCAAAAACTGTGCACATAAGCAAAACAAAACTAGGAATTCATTCACTACTTCCCATTGGCAGGCAGGTGTTCAGCCATCTCGAGGAAAGCAGGGTTCCATCATGACTAACGGTTGCTTGGGAAGAGAAATGCTATCACTTAGAATGTCCTCCCTTCTGGCTTCTTTGCCCAGGATTGTCTGCATATGACATCATATGATATGGGATATCCCTCTGGTCAGTTGTCCCAGCTATACTCCCCCCCAGCTTCTTGTGCACCCTCACACTAGCAAAACATGAGGTCCTTGATTTCTTGGCAACAGCTAAAAACATAAGTGTGTTACCAGCATTCTTCTCATATCAAATCCTGTGCAAGCCAAAACATAGCACTGTTCTACCTACTAAGAAGAAAATTAGCTCCATCCCAGCCAAAAGCAACCCAGCTGAAACCAGGACATTGTTACACCAGTGTAAATCCATTTACACCCACATCTTGAGTGGACTTGAGATCACCCTATCTTGGATAGGCTGTAATACAGCTCAAACAGTACAGAGGAGAGCAAGGATGTCTGGTGTTATTGAAAGGTTTGCATATATTTAATAATGGAACTCAACTTAGAGAACAGACGATATGGAAAAAAAGGGAAAATATTGTTCTGTACTGGCTATAGTCTTATATTCATTCTTTACCTGAACTTCCACTGTTGGCCATTGTCAGGGGTAGTATAATGAACTTAGTGAGTTCTGGAGACTTTTGCCCTGTTCTGCTATAGAGTTCTTATGGTCTTTTATTATTTTACCCTTTTCCCTGCCTCAAGACTAATTAAAACTGGCTATAACAACTTAAAGCTCCTGGCAAACCGGGGCAGATTCTTGAGTATTCAGAGGCATCCAAATTCTATATATGTCTACAAATGCCATTGTGCTCTCCTCTGCCACATGCAACATAAAGAAGCAATTATTTCTTGTTTTTTGTTTTGATGTCTACATTGCTATTCATACCAGGAGAAAAAAACATGTCTGGTCAGCAAAACTATCCCTGAAACTACAGCCATATGTCATTCACCAAAAGTTTGAGGAATATCTTATATTCATTCAGAGGTATATATCAGAGGAATGCAAATTTCTTACCACTGTTTCCTTGCATTTGCCAAGAGGCAGCATGTCAAATAAATAATTTAGACTGGCTGAGGCACTGCAGGAAAACAAAGCCATCAGTCATCTTAGCTATATTATTGATCACCAATAACAAGATACTTGCTAAGACAAATGGTTTTGTTATTATACTAGTGAATTTTAGTCTACTCTGACTAAATAAATCGTATTGAACTGTTTGTTGTTTTAAGATGTCCAAACATTTCTGTAATAATTTTTACCTTTCATTCTGTCCACCCACTGAAAGAATTTCTCTATATACCTGTTGTTTGTTTGTGTACAGTCTTTCTTTAAGTACAGCTATGTACTTATTTTAAAAAGTTGAGTAAGGAATTTCATGTCTGTATATGTACTTTTTATGTTCACAAGATCTTATTAGTTTGGATGCAGAGGAAGATGTGAACAAAGGGATTATGTAAGTTAAGCATTCCATCAACTCTCAATACAAATGTTATTCTGCTATCATAGTAATGGATCTTGTCAGGTTCTTTCATCTGGTGTTATGATATTCTTATTTTTACTTCACATATGTTTTTTTCTCCATGATTGACATGTAATTATTATAACGGCAGTGCCCAGAGGTTCCTAGTAGACCTATTCCATAGAAGTGCTTCAGTATCTCAGAAATATTCTCCTTCCTCTCACTTTCCTTACAGTATCTGATAAGTCAGAATTTAACAGACCTATGCAGACAGCTGTGTGCTCCTATGTCAGCCAGGTGGGTCTTACTCTGGGGGAAAGTGAAGATGCCTCTCCCCTGTGAATCTAACCAGTTCTAAAGATACAGGGAGAAACACTTGATCGTGAGCCTCTGAAGTGTCAAATGCTGTTTGCAAGATGCTGTCACAGCAATCAAGAGACAAGTTCTCAGCACCTTGTGGATGTGTGGAAGAAAAATTTGCAGCCAAAGCATAAGCTGAGAATGGCGCTCGCAAATCCTAAGCCTCTGAGCTTCCCACATGATTTTTTTCCAAGACTTTTATAAACTCTGGGACTGATCTTCACCAGAATTTTTTATATCATGTTAAATCTTTGCAGTTAACTTGAAGTAACTAAGTATTTTAAAGGATCAATTTAGGCATTCTTTAGACATTTCATCAAAACTAAAGGCATGTGTAGGCTAATTTTAAATTATGTGCAGGAAGTTATGTGCAGGGGTGTAAGTTATTGATTTGGCTGAAGAACAGGAATAAGTCCTATACAATGAAACAATGAAAGCGATAGTAGGTTTGTCTGCACCCCTTCCCCATTGGGAGAAACATTGTGCCTGAAAAACGGAGAGGAGAAAAAAGAAAAACAAGTACTCTTACAAAGATATTTGCATATTGTTATTAAGCAGCCAACCTTTACATAATGAAGGGCATATTTACAGTGCTGCTCAAATTGATTGCTTTGAGGGTGTTTTATGATATTAAAATATTTATAAATAGGCTTTAATTCAGCTTCCCCTCGGTCAGAAAACTCAATGGAAATCCTAATTACCATTTCTCTGCACAGATGAAAGGCAATCATATGTCTGTATTGACATTCAACTAACACTCTTCCCTCAAAGGTTCAATTGTTTAGCATGACTGTCAAATCATTAAATAAGGGCATAGACTGGTTTTATAAATAACACTGACCGTATTCAGTGTTTTAGAACACACTTGAGTTGTTCTGTCTAAGTAAATGAAATTGCCTATACCAACTCTAGCACTGCCAGGCTCGAGATCAAATGGAATGACAGAAATTAATTTTTAGACCTCTCATCCAGGATATCTTTCACAAGCCCTAGCTTCAGTAAATACAAATATATTCATAATTTAAACACAGTGTTCCCTGATGCTCTTGATTAAACTTGGAACGTGGTTCAGGCTCAGGTCTTTAATTCATTGAAATATTCTCTGCACTTACTTCAGAAAATGGATAATCGTAGCTTAAGACTGATGGGCAATGGGGCACACTGACAGATTTAATTTCCTCATGTGCCCAACCTTCTGTCTCTGCTGAGCATGTTTAATTTTGCCATGTTTGCTGTCAAAGAGCCTTTTCATGTTTGCTACTAGGCCTGCATTTTATGGGTAGAAAAAGAGGAAAAGGCACAGTGGAGAATTATCATTAACTAGCTTTTGGTATCCACACAGCCAGAGAAGAAAAAAGAAATGCTGCTACCCCTTGTGTTCTTATAATCAGGGCATTGCCTCAGGCCAATAATCTCTTGGCTACTTGGAACTTCCCCAAAATTCACTTGCTAAGCTTCTTTCAAAGCAAAGGTATAAGCTGTTACTAGTTCTTGAGGTGATCCGTACAACAATGATTATCTTTGTTTTATTGTGCTCTTCAGGCAGACTAATTCAAAGAGATTGAAACTACAGAATTTTGATCAGGATTCAAATCAGTGAGTAGAAAATTGCTTTAAACTTTTAAAATTCTGTTATTATTGGTGCATTCCAACTGCTTTTCTAAAGGAAGAACATTTCTTGTATATGGCATTTATTTTTACTGGCTCAGGAGGACAGGCTAAATGTACAGGCATCAATGTAAATAATTTAGAAAGCTTAATCTATAGCTATTGAACTCCTTAGTTATCACATTTAATACATTAGAAAATGATTAATACTACATTTTTATCTATTATTATCTTACAATTTATGCCAAGCTGCATTTAAATGAAATTGAAATGCCATCAAAATCATATTTTTATTTTTCATTTTTTCTAAATGTAAGCAAAGTTGCTTTAGGCCTGACTTCATTCAAGTCTTTCCAAACCACTAAGAAAGGTTTCCTAGTAGAGGAAGAAAACAGCGTCTATTATTAATGAATTCAAGAGATTGTTTCTATTCACCGGATCCTTTATCTTTCTAAAACTAGTTGATCCCCTTTTTGTACCCAGACTTTATTCATCGACTGGAAGAGGAAACATTTTTACCTTTCCAAATTTGTCCCCCTAAATGGAATTAGCAATTGAAATAAACTTTTTGAATAATGAGTTCTTTTCTGTACCATAGGAAGAGGCTGCAGCCATTTTGACTGAGTTAGAAAGTCAATAAAGTGGATTTTCAGATTTTAACTATTTATTTCTACCAGGATAGTGGTTTGATATGCATTAACACTATGATAGCAAACATATTTCATTTTGTACTAGTATTTAATATCTATGCTTTTAGTACAGCAATAAATTAAGTCTTTATATGTTTTCATAACTTCATTATTAAATACAAATTATTTTATATTTTAAATCTAAGTGTTTTTTAATAATTACCTTTTATTCAGTCTGCCTTGAAGTGCTACTTTCTTCAGCAGTAAAACCCACAGAGCTCTGAGAATAATTCATGCAAAAAATTACACAGGTTTGATAGAGTAATTTATCAGGTTTAATAGAGACAAAAGTCTCCTTTTACTTTTTTTGTAAAAACAATACAAACGTAGGAGAGGAAATGTTTCTTCTTTCATGTTTCTTCCTAGTCAGTAACACGGGAGATGGAAGTAACACACATGGGATTTGTAATCTAGCCTGGCTTCAAAGATCTGATAGAAAAAAACATTCTGTCTCCCGAAGTGACCCAGTTTGTTCTGACCTCTGTAACAGAGAGCAAATTTGGTACCCCACAATCTCACATTTAGTGTTACCTTCAACCACACCCACCCAGAAGTTTGCACTGCCGTCAGGTTTGAAATATGGTGCTGTGAGAACAATTTACAGCATTTGACGGGGTGCCACAAGCCATCTCAGCCTCTTCTTAAATTTGCAGTTCAGAGGAATTGAGTTCTTACCACCGTTTTCAAGCTGTAAAAGCCGTGCTTTGAATGACAAAAGCATGTCAAAACAGTGCATGAGCAATGTGGAAATATTCTGCAAGCTTTTACACTAGAGACAAGAACTGGGGATCTCAGAGCTGAAAGGGCAGTCTGGAACCCGGTCAGCATCTGAAAGCAGTTCAGAGAATTACAGATTCTTTGGAGCTGGGGAGTCTGGTTTAAAACACTTCTCTTTTTGCTAACGGTTTTTTCTCTTTTCAAGAGTTTTAGCCTTTCAAAAGCATAAGGGAGAAGAATATCAAAATTTGCTAAGCAAGAAATTCTTCTAACATTTTCAGAGGAGAGTTATTTACTGATCCAAACTACTCTGAAGTCTGAAAAGATAAGCTTGAAATCTTGGTGAAATGGCTCATGCCTGCAGTAACTGGGTGTTTCTTCTTGACTGGAACCCAGAGTTACAGAGCTACCTTGAAAACAAGCAATATAAAGAAGAAAGTTAGCATATATATGTCACAATATAAAGATCAGATTTGTGCCAAGGACAGGACAAAGGCTCAGATAGAACCTTTGCTTTTCATGGGATAGGAGAGTGTTGGTGTAACAGTGCAGCAGTAGTGAAAAACATTTCAGTGTGGCAGCATTCTGTGGCACATGGAAGGAGAAACTGGGGAATCCAACAAGAAGGAAAAGTGTTTGTCTAAATGGAGCAGAACCACAATGTAAAACAAATGTAATCACACTTTAAAGTTATATCCCAACAAGTACTTCTATGTCAGATGACAGTTGAAGGGAACAGAAGGCAGCTTTGCTTGGTACACACCAAACTGAGTAATTATGAAAATCTGAGCGTTCTTTTTCTGGTTCTTCTGCTGATTTAGTCCGAGATGCTGGACAAATTATTTGTTTAAGTACAAACTGCTCATAGAAAGGGGCAATAGTATTGGCTTAGCTGCTATACTGGGCTCTCCTGATTAACTCACAGCTTATAAAGCACTTTGAGATGGCACTCAGTTGAAAAATGTTTTAGAAAAAAACATAAAATACATAACATTTCAGTGTGTTTGCCCTAGATTTTCAGTATTAAAACTGGCAGTATATTTACTATATGAGCACTGATAGAACTGCTCCAGCATATAATTAAAAAGGATAAACAACTTTGCCTGACAAATGCCTTAGTAAGTCATGATTTCACTCCACACCATGTCTGCTTTGTAATGCCTAATGTTACAATGTAAATAACTAATTGGCATCTGTGCAGAGATGACTCTATTGGCACATTAGACATCTAGAAGAAAGTATGTTATTTGCAAACAACAAAAAAATACCAATGGAAAGACTTGTTTTAGTACCATGTTGAATGCAGCCTGAACAAATGGAGAGTCTTGATGTGATTTAGTATAATGCCAACAGTGAACACAACTGTAAATTATTTTTGCAACCTGCTCTCAGAGTCCCAAATTGCCTTTTTACTGTCTGCATTCCTAATGATGGTTGATACAACCCAGGGAAAAGAAAAAACTGATCTCTTTTATCTTGATTTAGGTACTGGGCTGAGTTCTTTTATATAATCAAGAGCAACAAGAACAGAAAAAAAAAATTATTCTTTGCAATGATATAATGTAAATACATTCTAAGAAAAATAGAAGTCACTGTTCCTGAGTAGAAAGCTGTTGTAGTGGTAATTTAACCTGGCTGTTATTTACATTATAAAACTGTCCCTATCTCTGAAGCTGTGTTTACTAGAAAGATCAGGCAAGTTTTCTTGCCATTTTAGCTGTCTTTAAGGAAAGCAAGCTACAAAGTCACAAACTATGATGTGTATGGAGCAGAAATGGTAGAGTACATGTGAATTTGTAATGTTTAGAGGATTTCTTTCCATTTCTAAACTTGGGAGCTTGAAGAAATAAATAGTATCATTCAAATGGAGACTAGAACAACTGTAGTCTGTCGATTTGCTGACCTGAAAATTTGTTCATTTACATAATGATCAGCTCCACAATATGCTGTGCCAGTTGTATCTTGTAGATATATGTCATAGTGTCCTAAATGTCTGATCTTGTAGATATGTCATAGTGTCCCAAATGTCTTAGGTGGGAGGAATGTGATGAACACCTGACTTTTACACATCATAATATATAGGTTCTAGAATTTGAACTGGAATTTAATAGGAACAGTTGTGAGGCTTATGTAATATGAACAAAATTACAGCTACTTAAAGGCATGTTTTCAGCTGGCTAAGTGACTTTTTGTGACAGAAGGTTTATTTGACTGCAGGCAAAAGCACTTTTATGAAATGCCTGCATGAAGCAAGGAAGCATTCTGGAGGCAAAGCCCCACTAAATATACTGGTTTGCCCAGATAATACAACATAATCCTGAGCTAAGATACTAGCTCTGAAGGACTATTAGTATATTAGCACAGAACTACATTGAAGCTAATTAGCCTTTCTTTTTAATTTGTACAACTAGTGTGATTCCAGTGCTGAAACAACAGTTATACTGCCCTTCAGGGCTATCTCTAGCACATTTGGATGGAGGTGTGTTGTGTGATGTTGACTTGCCTGCACTACAGGTGAATGTCCAGGGAGATTACAGAATCACAGAATCCTAGGGGTTGGAAGGGACCTCGAAAGATCATCCAGTCCAACCCCCCTGCCAGAGCACAGCCCTCGTGTGTCAGCCACTCCTCCCAGTTTAGTGTCATCAGCAAACTTGCTGAGGATACATTCTGTACCCTCATCCAGGTCGTTGATGAAGATATTGAACAACACCGGTCCCAGTACCGACCCCTGAGGCACTCCACTAGTCACAGACCTCCAACTGGATTCTGTCCCATTGACTACAACTCTCTGACTTCTTCCCTTTAACCAGTTCTTGATCCACCTCACTACCTGATCCCCAAACCCATACTTTATCAGCTTATCTACAAGGATGCTGTGGGAGACAGTGTCAAATGCTTTACTGAAATCGAGATAAACCACATCTACCGCTCTACCATCATCCATCCACCTAGTTATTTCCTCATAGAAGGCTATAAGGTTGGTCAAACATGACTTACCCTTGGTAAAGCCATGTTGACTGCTCTTAATGACCCCCTCATCCTTGATATGCCTAGAGATAGTGCCAAGAACAAGTTGTTCCATCACCTTTCCAGGGATGGAGGTGAGGCTGACCGGTCTATAGTTACCCGGGTCCTCCTTCTTGCCCTTCTTATAGACTGGAGTGACATTTGCTATCCTCCAGTCCTTAGGCTCCTCTCCTGTTGCCCGTGACTTACTGAAGATGATGGAGAGTGGCCTAGCAATGACCTCTGCCAGCTCCCTCAGCACCCTTGGGTGCATTCCATCTGGTCCCACCAATTTATGGATGTCCAGATTCCTCAAGTGATCCCTAACCCAATCCTCATCTACAAAGGCAAACTCCTCCTTTATCCTGAGTTCTTCTGGGGCTATAGGGATCAGGGGCTCCTGGGGAAAGCCTGCAGGAGTAAAGACAGAGGCAAAGAAGGCATTCAGCACCTCTGTGGACAAGACGTGGATTGCGCTGCACACTTACTTCCCCTTGTAGGCAAGTCCTAAATATATGGCATTGTATCTCTGCACCTGCATATAGCTTATCAATCTGACTTCAAGATTTGCTTTGAGATGAGTTATTGCTGGCAAGGAATGGAAAAGCATAGCTGTAAAACCAGTAGGACTCAATCCCAAATGATGCTTTTTTGTTATGGTTCAGTAATAATACAGACATGACTATTCACATTAGGAAGCCACTTCCAGATTTTACATAGCAGAAGACTGTCAGGTCAGCCCTGCAGCAGGTAAAGCAGAACGAGTTATAGGTTACCCTCAGGTTGTGCAATGCTGTGGCATAAGAGCTGCGATACCAAATAACTATTATTTTCAGAGAACCTCTGTGAGGACCATGTGAGGAACCATGTCAGTGACCCTAAGCAAAATCTTCCCTGGTTAGGAATCGGATCTCTTGGTTATAAGCCTTTCCACATTTACTTAAGGCAAAGTTCAACCTCATACAGAAGAGAACAGTAACATATGTAACAATGAACTACCCTAGAGCAGAAGTGGATTGAAGCAGTGATGAGATTTAAGCTAGAAATAGACGTTTCAGATTCTATCAGGCCTTTTCTTCTTCTCTACCAAAACAAGGTCATTCTCATTCATACATTTTCCAGTGCCTACTCCTAAAATTTCTTAAGTAATGAGACTTTTCACCAGAAAGAAACTTTTCTTTTAACAGATACACAATGGGCCATGGCCCTCTTACATCTTATTGTTATTCTGACAACGTTCAATATGTCTGCTTAGGGGATGTCACTCTCAAAGATATTCTATCATTCATTGATGCCCTTGACAATAAAATTCTTCCTCTCGGAAGCTGTGAGTGCAGCAGCAGTTTAGTATAAAGGAATGCAAGTGTAGTTTATATTACATATCTCCTGAAAATTACATTGAAAAAAAAATATCAAGTTTGCAAGTCTTACACTCCCAAAGTTAGGAAATGCCAGAATTAATGTTTACAGTGCAATATTTATTCAGATCCCCTCTGCATATGCCTTTATGATAGTCTTTAATTATGAGATCGAATGTTTCCCATAGGTCCTTTGCCTCATTTAGTACACCAATTGGATAGTACTTACTGAATGGTGGCTATTCAATAGTGCTTTTCATCTTCACCATTTATTGCACAGTCTCCAATGCTTTTTTTACTATAAGCCATCCAATACCTTTACTGAATATAGAATCAAAGGCCAGCCTACTGTGTTCATAATGCTGTGTCTTAGTTCTTAGTGACTATGTTAATATTTCTATCAGCCCTGTGAAGAGTTGTATTACTGCTCCATTTTACACACCAGAAGCAAAGACACAGGCATGCTATTCTGAGTTAACTTGGGGTGTCCAGCCTGAGAAACAAAGTGGTATTCCAGAGTATTTAACATTTTATATCAATTTATCTGCCACTGACACCTGCTATGTTTGCTAGTAATCTGCACCCCAGCAAATCAGTCACCAAGTATTAAATTAGGTACCCTTAAAATGAGGAAGCATCTGGAAGAGAGGGTAACTTAAGGAATAAAGGGTCCAGCCCACCTGTTAATAATCAAGTCTCCTTCCCTGTTGGTGGCAATGATCACAATCAAATCCAGTACAGTCCATGTGGATAAACGATGCCAAGAGCAGAGGAAGAAGCTTTTGCAAGAGGGAGGAAGGGAAGGAAGAGCAAGTAAAAACCCTTTACTAAAGATCTTCCAGCCTGTAATGGGACTAAAAAGATTGTTATAATAGGGATTCACTTTAGGGTAAAGAATCAGTAACTTTGTAAAAGTACAGAAAATTCTTTTCATGTAGTGAATATCAGAATATTTCTCTTTTATTAAAAGATGAGGATTTTGCATCAGCAAGATTGTGAAACTGCAGACATATGTGCATGAGGAACTATTGATTTTCGTTTAAAGTAGTTTGGCAAAATAACATACTAGTGCCTTCAAAGAGGGAGGGGAGGAAGAGGAGCTAAAACCCTGACACCTTGGAAAAAGCAATAATTGTGACAGTAAATTTTTTATACAGCACTGAAATGTGCGTGGGGGGGGACGACGGACAGGGGAAGGATGTCCCTATTTTACCTACAATCACAGTTTAAGGCTGAAGCTTGTCTGAGTTCATTCCTGACTAATCTGGCTATCTGCATGTCTTTCCTTTGGGGCCTAAAATGTGCAGTGAATGGTGGCTATTTATAATTATCGACTAATCATAGCAGCAGGTTCAAAGCGCATCTAGGGATTCAGCACCACAAAGGGGTATACTTATTCATCTGTCTTGTGATGTACCACCCAATGTTTACTGATTATAAAATGAAATCTAACTTCCTAGCAATCTCAGCATTTCACCACCCGTGTTCTGCTACTCTGAAGTTCTGGTGCTCAATTTTTCATTCCTTGCGTCTCCCTTTCCTTGGCTGCACACCAGGTCGCAGGCCTCAGTAAGATCAAAGTAAAACTTCAAAGCAGCCGACGCCCAAATCTTTTGAAGTGTCTATAAATGAGACTACACAACGTTGTTCACTGTGCAGCCTGTTTGCCACAGGTCTAACCAGGTTTATAACCCTCTGTGATCACGTAGAACTCGGTGTGATAACACTCAAATATGGCAATACACTAGGGCAGGCATCTTGTATCCTTCTCAGTCACAGAATCACAGAATCCCAGAATCCTAGAGGTTGGAAGGGACCTCGAAAGCTCATCCAGTCCAACCCCCCTGCCAGAGCAGGGTCACCTAGAGTCCATCACACAGGAACGCATCCAGGCGGGGTTTGAATGTCTCCAGCCAAGGAGACTCCACAGCCTCTCTGGGCAGCCTGGTCCAGTGCTCTGGCACTCTCACAGTGAAAAAGTTTCTCCTGATATTCACATGGAACTGATCTTAGGTTCTCTTATTCTTCCATAGCAGAAACCCAGTCATATGTGTGAACTTCAACAGGCACACAAGCCTTAAGAACCCCACAGAGACATACTTTCACATCGTGCTTCACATCTCAAAAATTATTCTAGAAGTGAAAGCTTCTCTTCTTCCAACTTAAAGGAATGCTGTCACGTTTCAGGGACAGCAAAAATGCAGCATTTTCTACAGTTTTTAGTACTATAAGACTTAGTTTTACTTTATTTCTGAGAAAGTTCCCATTTTTGTATTACTGATATACTTCTAAATTATTTCCACATGCTCATCAAGTTTCCTAAATCTGCTGCTGCTTTTAAGTTATTATACTGTGTATGTACTTTTAGCTGGTTGTAGCGTTGGTGGCTGAACTGGTAAAAACTGGACTTGCTAAAACTGGAGTAAAAAAAATCAGATACAGATAAAAGGAAATGCAAAGGGCAAGACAAAATGAAGCACATTCAAAGTGCCACCTAGTAGTTAGTTACAATACTTGATGCTTTGGCTTCCACACAGTTTTACCAGGTTTTTTATTGCCAAGTCAATTCTGATAAAATTACAAGAGCTATGTCTTACATTTATATGAGTAAAATTATAGTATTCGGTATAAAAGTTCATAAATGCATAATGATGTCGTGTCGTGTAGATTTCAAAACTGAGTGTTTTCACAGAGGTACTTTCAAAAAAACCTTTATTTTGCAGGAGAGAATACCAAATACTTTCTAAAAATCAAGTCCCTTGCAAGAATTTCAGATGCACCCCAAAGCTTGAAACAGTGCTAAGTATCTACCTACTTTGCAAATGCAGGACAAAATACGTATCTTTTCAATGTGGCATGAAGCTATGTTTGTTAAATGCTCAGAGTGCCTATTTTCCTGTCCTCTTATCTACAAAGCTGATTTGTTCCCAAGGCAGAATAAAGTACATCAGTGTCCTTTGGTATACATGAAATACACTCTGAAGGCATGAGTACATCATTTCAGCAGCATTCCATTTTCATTCAAAAAATTGAACGAGATTGAATTATGCAGTCAAATCCCAGAATCCTTGGTAACTTTTCTCTTAGAAATGCTTTCTCTTATTCAAAGTCTTATCTTTGAATGATTAAACAATACACTCATTTATAGACATAGGATGCCTGTCTCCAGGGACACTGCAGAATAGCTACAGTAGTTTCACCAGCTAGCAAACTTAAATACATCTGTGCCAGGGAAAAAATACTGCACACTTTAGCTGTGACAGACAGAACAAATGTTCCCTAATTTTCTGTTGGAGCATTTGCAGATTTCCGCTTGAGTTGATGATGCTGAAATGAGGATTTTCACTTTCTGAATATGACATAATTTATGAGGAAGACATGCAGTAAATATTTCAGCTGAAGTAGGTTTAAAATTAGCCCAAGCTCAAAAGGTTTAAAAAGTAACACTGCCTTTCCAGGAATTAATTAAGCTGTGTGGGCTTGGATGGGTCAATGATGAATGAATGACCTCCTTGGGAAAGGGATTTGCTTAGGAAGTGCATGCTATTTTCCCTGATCTGTCTCCTGCCCTGCACTACCCTCCTCTGCCCTTCTCTCCCTCTTCCCTTCCCTCTCCCCTTCCCTCTCTTTCCTTCCCTCTCTTATTGTTCACTTCACTATCGTTATACCTCCAGTTTCCTATTCCTTATCAAGCACCCCTCCCTGGGACATTAGGCTTGAAACACAATGGAAGATTTCATGGCACCAGCAGGACCCTGCTTATGTGTGTTCCCTTATGAAACAATTGTGCATTTGTTTAATTGGTTTGGGGGTGTTTTTGACTGTGGGAGAAGTACCAACAGGACATACTGTTGGTAGGATAAGGGGCTTTCAGTCTGCAGCTTCCATTTCAAATCTGACCTATGCTGGTTATAGTGTGACCACCAAAGGGCAAATTTGTTGGGAACGTGCAGGATTAACAGTCTAGGATCAGTTCTTAGCAACCAAATGTGTATATCCCCTGCAGAGTCATTACAAGGTTTGTATTTTTTCGTAGCAGAACTCTTTACCAGAAAGGCTAATGCCAAGGAGTTCAATTGCACAACTCCTGTAGTTTACCTAAGGTCAGCCTAATGACCATCAGGATTGTACCTGTTGTACTGAGGCTGAAATTACCTAACTTTCCAGGGGAAAAAATGTATCTTTTACAGACAACAGATGAAAAGATGAGTTGTTAGGGGTTTTTTTTGTTTTCCCCTTAGAGATACCTACTGACATCATGTTATCTCCATCAGATGATCTTCAGCAGCAGGGCAGGTGTGACCTTAGCAGAGGAGCAGGCAACATATCAGAAGTGATCACTGATTTTATGAAACATTTCCCTTCATAGCCGTGACCCATTGGCATAGGAGCTGTAAAAAAAAAAAAATAAATAATTATTTTTACAAGACAGAGTCAGATGTCAGATAACTCCCTACCTCTCTTGGTTAAAATGTGATGTATTCTACAACCTGCTCAGAATATCACACAACATTCAAGATGTGGTTAGTGATTTTTTCTTTTATATTAATAAAAAAGAGTTATAACCTATGTTAAGTGAAATGCAGAGTGGTCAGATACTATGGCAATGACTCTGTAAAACAGAGAAAGGGAGTATAAGGCTTACCAGAAGATTAGGTAGAGCATTCTCTAAGGAAAATGTTTAATGAAACTACTGGATCACCTTCCTTCAGTGTATGGGGGCACTGAAGAGCCTCTGAGTAGTTATGGCTTTCAAAAGGGATACTATATCTAGTAACCAACATGTTTAGCCATATAGCTTAATCCTTCATAGTAACCTTTCTGGACCTGTAAGCACTCCAGATGAGTCAATAATTGTGTCTTTTTTTTTTTTTTCCCTGTCTGGACTATTTTAAATACTAAAAGACTAAAAGTCTGAAAAATGTGAGCTATCCTCATTAATGCTGCAGAAGGAGATTTTCCTTTGGTCTTCCTTACCCAACTAGTATATTGTTAGCATATATATTGAAGTAAACTGGATATTACTATGTCCCTAGACATATCAGCTATTAGCTAGCAACACATGTTTTTATGGACGCCTATAACGTAACGTATTGTGACAAAGAGTGTAAATATATTCTCCTTTCAGCTAGAACAGTGATTGTAGGGACCAGACAACCCACTGAAAGCTAGGGATTATTTACTTCTGACACTTCTGTGAAAACTTGCCTTTGAAATGCTAAACCAACCAGAAGGTTTGCATATCTGCTCTAAAATTTATCATATCCTAGATGTGAGAAAAGTCTCTTTGGGGGTCAGCCCCATTTTTCCCTGGCAGAGCATGACAAGTAACTCTTCTGATTCTTCCAGTAAAGACTTAATTTCCTGCAAGTTGCTTGAGACTTTGTACGCTGAAGCTCTCGGCTTGCCTAGGACTGTGTACATTTTTGTACCAGTTCTGTGTACCTATTTGTACCAGTTCTGTATGTATTCTTATGTCAACTACATTGACTTCCTGTTTTGCTTTTCCATAAACCTCCTCTAGACTGAACCAATGCATTCCTACAGAACTTCATAAGCAAATGTACAGTAACTTCTCCCATACTGACTGCATCTTTGCTAGCATTCAGAATATCATTATATCCTGGTGTTCTAAAATGAAGAGTTCATATCCTTCACTGCCTATACTTGTGCTGTCATAGATAAGTCATGCAGTGGCTTTACAAACCTGTGACAGGTTTGAAAGTACCTGTGGGATTCTGCTATAACACCATTTCTGCAAGGGCTCTGTTCTAAGTCAGTGCTTTTATCCTCTAGTGTTGCTTAGCATCAGTGCAGGAATCCGCATGCCTGCCTGCCTGCAAGGTAACAGGCAGATTTTTGTAATTCTTTTTATTATTGTCTTGCATCTGAAACAAATCATAGACATGTTCTTTCCATTCTGCTCTCTGCCCCAGGGAGCAATTACCTGTGGTTTATAAGCTTCCAGCATACGATACTTAAAAGGCATTTGGATACATTATTCATCTGTGAGGATAGTGGGCCAGCCCTCTAAACTATACTAGTGGTTTTGGGGAGAGGAGTCCTTTTTTTCTTATGCTAAATGGGAAGATACTGAAGTTACTGTACAGTTAAATCCTCATTATATATGGCATTAATAAATGTGCCACTAGGACAGTCTTCTGTTAAATAACTTCACTAATCTGAGCACATTATGCTGGATTTATACTGGAGGGGAAAATCTCTGGGGAAAGCAATGAAACAACCTAATGCAGAGAATACAAATTTATTGTTGTCTCTGGTTTTGTGGCACAGAGAGAGGGAGAAGAAAATGTAAAGGAGGAGAATTTGCATCAGAGTGACTGCAGTATATTCTGTCATTGGTAATGCAGATCATCCTTTCTGGATTCTTCCAGTAGCCCCGCGTTTCTAAACCATCCTTAATTCATCATAGTTTCAAAATGACCTCCCCTGATCAAAAGGCTCATTTTTAAGTGTCAGTAAATATGCATCAACATTCCAGGAGTATAAGGAGTGCTTTTGTGCTACAGGTCATGCACTTTCCCTATCAATCGCCTCTTAAAGATCCATGGAATACCCCAGAGTTCTTCCAGGTGTCTGTTAGGAAGCAGAGAAAGGACTGGTGAAAGGTCTTTGCAGGGAGGTCCTACAAAATGCAAGATGGTTCTCACAAGAGGTTGGGTGCTGTACATGTTTAAACTCCTGGATATACCGGGACTTGAATTAAGGAACTTGGCATTAACAAGTGCGTTTCTATCACTTGGAACTGTTGGAAAATGAATTGGTGAAGTTTGTCTTTCCCAGGCATTGATGTGCAACACAAAGACAAATTTCTTGTGGTGCTTTGACTGTATATGCATCCCCTGTACACTCAGACAGTATCAACCCTGTACGTTCATGCACTCCCAGATCGGATGAGTTCAGATTACATTACGCCTGAATCATTCAGTAGGCACCTGTACAAAACATTGCTAGTTGGTCACTTAAGCATGTTATCTATTACCAGGTCACAAACAAGGCTCTTCTATTTCAGGCAAGACAATTTTTTTTACAGCTTTTGCTTCTTATAGTTAAATCTTCTTTATAGATTTCCAGATATCAGTGAGTTTAGCTGAAGCTCTGGCCTGTCAGACAGCTTAGATGCAGCAAAGAACTCATAGGTTCAAATGGTTCAAATTGTTATATTTCAGTAACTCTTAGAACCCAAAGGCAAATGTTCATACACTGAACTAGCAGAAGAAAGCAGGTTTTTTTCTTTTCACTGCCTCTTCTCTGCTCCCTTTCTGCTTTTTCCTTCCATTTCATATTTCCAGCTCTGCATCAAACACTGAAACCTGTTGTCCCAGAGGTTAAGGTGTCTACATGATGCATAACTCACACTTCTGTAACAAAGTTGTTTTCTCTCTGCAATCAGCGTGAGAGTGCTGAAGTTCTCTGTAAACATCCATGTGCATGCACACACCTAGGGACTTCAAGACTGAGGACATCATCCATAAAACTTGAAGCACTCAACAAATGAGTTCAAGTGAAAAACAAGGGGGAAAAAAGGAAAAATAATATTTTAAAACACTAGAAGCTCAAGAGGTGTAGAATTGACAGTATGATACAATTTCATGCTACATTAGTATAAATAGATTTAATTTGACACACATTTGTATTAGAATGATCTTTTACTTTTCAGGACCAATTTTCAGTATCATATGGTTATTTAAACAAAAGCTTTGGCTTTAACCAAAATACTTTGGGGGCAATGGGAGAGAATCTTTCAAGCAAGGTTATTGGTTCTACTTTCATATAACAGGGAAATACCAGTATATTTGTGTCTCTGCTGACTCATTCAGCACAAAAATAATCCCATTTAAAGATTTGTATCTGTTATCTTCCATTGACTGAAGAACCTCCAAAGTTTAATTCTCTCAATAGGAAAAAAGTGGAGATCTCCTGTTAGCTGTGACTCTAGAAACTAGCCTTTAGTCAAACCCCTTACTGTCTCTTCTCTTGTTTTTAGTGTTCAAAACACTTAACTTAGCGTTGCACACAGGAAGCAGCTAACAGTGCACAATGATGAACTTTGTTGATCCCTTTCTTGAGTCTTTTCTTCTTATATTACCTGCTTAGTGATGTATAGGCTGAGAGCACTTTGAAACTTTTTCCATCTATGAGGCTGTAGAAAGTGGCTATGACCACAACTCGAGATTTGACTGCACAATAAAAACATGCTTTCCTGAATCAAGTCACTGAGCCCTTTATAAGTTATTATTTTGTTAAGAACCTGATCCTTTTTCTTATAGTAACATAAATCTTAAGTACTTAGAATAACCATAACTGTTCCTTGGGGAAAGCACTGTAGGTCCTGAGAAAGGATAGAAGTAGGTATTCTAACTTAGCACCGACAACTCTCTTTACAGTTTTTGAACAGTTTTCCCTTTTTTGTTTCTATGCATGCTTAGCCATCTCAGTGATCACATATTGCTGAAACTCTGTGGCACCAAGAAGCAGTAAAAATAGCCTTTTGTGTACTCCTTGCTCTCATCCATTTGCTACTAGACTTGTCTCTTAGACTCTGAAATAAACTCTTGAGAAAGAACAAAGTGTCCTTTGCTCTCTTCATACCTGTTCAGGTCATCCAGGGTCTGGGTTTTACCCTTCTTAAACCCTTTCCCATCAATCAGACGAGTGTTCTTTATAAAAATGAGTTTTATGCTAGCTTGAGTGGTAGACTGACAGCCCTGAAGATTGTTGTCCCTTGTTAATGCTCTGAAAAGGCTGAGCACCTGCACTACTGCAAATGTTTCTCCCTGTAGCCCTGCACCACCTCTAAAGTGGAGAGGCCACCTCCAGACAGAAAGAACTCTGGTCTCTATGGCATTCACTGGCTGGCATTGAAGGCACATTGCCAGGATTGCATGAATGAAGGATTTTTTGCAAAGAAGTTCAATATTCAGGACTGCCAGTCTGATTCCTTTTGGCTCCTGATAAATACAATTCTGAATTCAAGAGTGAAAAAGAATGATAATGTGACTTTGTCTTTATTGTGTAGTGTGAACAACAATGTATTAAATTACAACCTCTTCAGCCTTGCACCAAGGCTATGTACATATATATACACCAAACCCACATTCTGCTGGCTTATTGTTGAACTACTAACATGGCAGACACATCCAGATCTTAAAGAATAAGCACCTTTTTCATCTTTGGAAGCTATGTAATTCCTACATCTTAGGAGAACTTGCCATAGACCTCAAATACCTGTTTGACTTGACTTGTCTAAGTTACAGAGAAGGCATAAAATAGACCAGTATTTGTTACTCACTTCAGATATCACAGCTACTGCTCAAAGAGCCTGTGGCATGAGTCAGACAATGAAACCCCTCTTGTCAAGGACTTAGGTGATTCCTAGTGTAAGCTTTTGCTTTGTAAATTCATATTGGAACTGCAGTGGGTGAAAAGGTGCCCTGTCCTCTCGATCTTGATTAGCAAAGAGCAGCCTGTTACTCATCATTCAGTCTGCTGGAGTTTTCATAAATCATAGAATGGTTTGAGTTGGAGGGACCCTAAAGACCATCTAGTTCCAACACCCTGCCAAAGGCAGGGGCACCTTCCACTAGACCAGGTTGCTCAAAACCCCATCCAACCTGGCTTGTTTCCAACTCTGTCTTCTCTGACACGAAAAGAAATACAACCTAGTGTGTCTCCACTCACTTTGCATAAATACCAAGTTTTACAGCCCATGTAAAGAAACACAGAGTGACAGCAAATGCATGGATAAGTCATAGGACTGGAATTCTGAAGATCTGGATTCTTAGCCTGGCTCTTCTCAAGATTTCCTGTGTCATATTGGATACATCATTTTTAGTTTCGTACACCTCATTACTACAGCTAAGTTAAATTTGTCAAGTACCTTAAGGTATGTAAGCTAAATTCAAGAGTGCCTATAATTCTAACTTGAAAAGTTCTTTGCATTTATAAAGTATTGATTTTCTTTTATCCATTTATGTTGTGGGAACTTTTTATATATATATAGATACATATATATACATATATATACACATATATATATAATTAAATAAAAGCTTTCTAACATCTGTTTTTCAGTGATAGATGACAAAAATTACATTTGTCATGCTTGTTGTTAATAATCTGAGATTGGCAGAGAAGGAGAATTCCATTTGACAGATAACGCTTTGAAGTATGATTTTGGGTTGATTCAAGACAATATTCCAAGTTGTTTAAATTCTCTGGGAAAGGAACAAGAGGTCTTCACGGCACAGTTTCCTTGGGACATGGCAGCCTGTGGAAGTGCTCTGCAAGTTCAGCTGTCCCAGAAGCTGGAAGCCCTTGGATGCCAGCCTGCTCATGCTCTCAAATCTGATCAGCCCACCAGATGGGATGCTGAGGAGCCAGGTATTCGGGTCCCAGGGCACCAGACTGGAGATTTGACAGCATCATGGTCACATCACAACACTAACAAAATCAAATCACCTCTCTTGAATGATTCAGTTTGAGAAAACTAGCAAATTCTGATGAAATTGTGTTTTATTGAAAACTTCACAGCTGCCTCTAGTTTCTGTAAGTTTTATATGTATCAGTCATATCCTTGCTTTTTATCTCCTGCATAGATATATAGCAGCTACAATGATAAATAAGAGGGAATTGAAATAAGGATACTGAGAAAAGGCCCTTTACAAATCCTAATTTATATGTTAAAGCAACTTTCTTTTAGCCATAAGGGTGTTACTCAGCAGAGACATGAAAGTGGACAGAAGATGGTTGTGATTGATAATGGTTGATATAGTACAAAAGTCATTTTTCACTGTTTAAGCTGGCTAAGGCACTAGGAAGATGTCTGACAATCCAAATCTATCATCATTTGTGTACAGTTTTTGTCTGGAAACTTGTTTTCTCCTGCTGGTGAGGGTGTTACTCGCCCTGGCTGTCTGGGAGCCCAGTCGTGGGGCTGCAGGCACCCAGCTCATCTGCAGCGGGAGTTGCTGGACAGCCAGAAACAGCACCTCACCAATCTCACAAACTATCATGAGCTAGAAGTGATGCAAGTGTAGAAAACATAGGGATTGACTTTCCTGTTAATGAGCTTTATGCTTGATGTGCATAAAGAAGCATGTGTTTTGTGTTATTTTTTTAAAAGCATAATCAGGCCTTACCAAAAGGAGAAGATTCATGTATTAATCCCATATTTATGAATGTTGGCTTCTTCCTGGGCTGTTAGGGCTGAATGCATTCATCTTGAAAAAATATTTTTTAACTATTGGTGACATGCATTAGATTTCACAGAAATAAAATATACCTGTTAATTGAATGTGTAATGATCAATCATCAGATGGTAATACTCAGGGTAACCTTATTGGAGGCTGCATGACAGTCTGGCTTTCAAAACTGGAGCTTCCAAGCCATGGCACTCTGTTAGAGATGCAGGTATCCCTCTGTAGAAATTCAGACAGTGTGATTTAGATAGAGATAGAGGGACATTCCAGAAATTATTTGTATTTGCAATGTCTTTGTTGATGTGTTTTGTCAGATCAGAGGCTGATGTAATTCAGTAAGAAGTCAGGTCTCCTGATCTCTAACCTTCATTTGCTCATAGTGGTTTTCCTTAGGTTGCTTGGTTTTCCTTATATTGTAGAGCTAGTTTAGAATATTTGTGCTTTGTTTCTCTGTGTCAAAAGAAATTATAAAAATAGTCACCATATTGAATGTTATGTGGCTGTTTGAAATCAGAACATCTAAAACTGAAATTTATAGAAAGAGGAATTGCCATTGAAAATCAAAATATTTTCAGGGGAAAATACTGATTCTGTTAGCTGTTGAAAAAAAAGTCCTAACGCACTAGAGAAGCAGGTAGTAGGAATCTGAGCATAAGAAAATCATTGGAAGAAGTGTATTTTGTTCTTGCAAGGTGACCCCTTTGTTTTTCATCATCGCATCATGACAAGTGTTGTTGCTTCTAAGCTCGATAGTGTGTGCAGGACTATTCAGGCCAGTGGGTGAGCTGGCACAGGAACAGCTGAGAGACAAGGCTGGGCCAGCAACCACCTCATCTGCAGATTGCTTACAAGAGAAGCAAACTGCTGAGGGTTTGAGGTTTGCTTTAGATGTGTACAGTGCAAGGCACAGTAAATCTCCATGCACACTACTCAGCAAATTGCTTCTTGAAATTTTATTATATTAAGCAGCTGACAAGCTCATGCTTAAATTAGAAGATGAATTCCCCTACGATTTTTTCAGGGTTTATGGATTTGTCATTAAGATTTCATGGCTGCTGTGATGAATTGCCATTAAGACATCATGCTCAAAAGAACAACGGAGGGCTTTCATACCTGAACAATTCTGAAAATAAAAGGAGAATTTAACTGAAGTGAAATGACTGCTAGAAGAATATTTCTTACTGCGTCCAGAGATACTTATTTTTTATAAACTTTTTAAATATTAACTTCCCCTTTGGCACAGAAATGAAGATACTACTTTGCACATAACGCACGGGACATCACAGCCTTCAGTCATGAAGATTGGTATATCCCTATACATGTCCCAGGCCTGAGGCAACATTATATTTAAAAATAAGCACAATGTTGTTCAGATCAAAATTACACATTGTGTGTACCAGCATTACAGCTTCACTGTAGAAAAAGCAAGTAGATCATGAAGGAACAGCTTTTTAATAACTATGGAAATTAGCAAGTGTGATGTGAAAGATTATTTTAGTCCTGTGAAGGATGAATGAGTTAGTGTTTAACAGTCAGGACTGTCCAGTACAAATCCAAACAAAGAAGTAAAGTTAGCATCATGTGGGAGACCAGTTGGCTTTAGAGCTTCCCAGATGTTGCTTTCAGACTTAGTTTCAGCAATTTTTTTCCCTTTGTCTGTTTCTTGTTTTATACTGTTCATTGGTGGGGACAAAAAAATAATTCTGAGAGGTATAGAATTATACAACAGGGCAGAATGGGATTATACTGGCATGGAAATACCAACTATATCATCTGCAGGATTCTTCTGTATTTAATGTATTACCTGGGTAGTGGTAGCATTAAATGAACAGCATTCCCACTCTAGCTCTGCAGATGAAGCTATGTAGCAATTCTAGCTGAGCCATACTGAGACAGTCTTTTGTTTTCTAAGACTAGTCAGTTTGTTAAACTGAATCATCTTCATGATTGCCACAAAATCTCATGTGGAAAAACCTCTTGTATTCAAAATAATTTGAGAAATGGTTGTTCTTTGTAATGTATATATTCACATGGAACATCAGTAATCACTGGCCATTGTTTTTTCTCTGATGCATGTTATCCTTGCAGTGGTGTGCCACAGGCAAGAAAGAAAAAGAAAGTTGATAATCATCTTCTTTGATTACTTATTAGAAAATAAAGAAGTTTGTGAGCAGCTCCTAAGATGCAACCAATGAATTCCCACTGTCATTTACGAATAGTAGACATATATAGATAAAATCACATTAGAGATAGCCAGGAATGCTGTGAAACATGCAATAGTTTCTTATTGTGATGCTGCTTTCAGGCATTTGCATGCAAGCGTTTATCCGGGATACTCAGAACTGCTGAG
The DNA here is from genome assembly GCA_013398125.1 of Aegotheles bennettii. Lineage (NCBI taxonomy): Eukaryota > Metazoa > Chordata > Aves > Caprimulgiformes > Aegothelidae > Aegotheles > Aegotheles bennettii. The sequence goes on along the minus strand of VZRW01004195.1, from coordinate 104,673 downwards.
AAAAAGAGTGTATCAATAATATTATTATTACCATATCATTCTTGCTATAATAAGAGGTGTAAGTCTGGGTCAGGTTCCACTATGTTTGTTGCTATTCATGCTCAGTCAGGTTTACAATCCAGTAAGAGGTATACTTGCTTGTTAGATACAGAATTAGATACATCCAGTGGTGAGCAAGTCCAGAGGAGGGCCATGAAGATGATCAGAGGGCTGGAGCAGCTCTCCTATGAAGACAGGCTGAGAGAATTGGGGTTGTTCAGCCTGGAGAAGAGAAGGCTTCAGGGAGGCCTCATAGCAGCCTTTCAGTACCTGAAGGGGGCCTACAGGAAAGCTGGAGAGGGACTTTTTGCAGGGGCATGTAGGGATAGGACAAGAGAGAATGGCTTCAAACTGGAAGAGGGGAGATTCAGATTGGATATTAGGAAGAAATTCTTTCCTGTGAGGGTGGTGAGACACTGGCACAGGTTGCCCAGAGGAGTTGTGGCTGCCCCCTCCCTGGAAGTGTTTAAGGCTGGGGTAGATGGGTGTTTGAGCAACCTGGTCTAGTGAAAGGTGTCCTTGCCCATGGCAGAGGGTTGAAACTAATTGATCTCTAAAGTCCTTTCCAACCCAAACCATTCTGTGATTCCATGATTCTGCATGATTTAATGTTTTCGTATTGGTTATTAATTCAGAGCTTCACACTAATGATTTGCTAGTTGAAAAACATGCTGTCGATGACTTGAATGTGGTCGCTAGCTTTTTTGTTTAGAAGCTTTAAAAAAATAACTCAAAAAATGAAACTAGTTTTACAGTTTTCCAGGGATCCAAACTGAAAAATAACAAGAAAAGTGTTAGTCAAACAAGAAGACAAAACTAATTGTGTTTACAATGTTTTATTACAAAGTTTATTACAAAGCTTGACACATTTAATGTAATATTCTTTAACTAAGGAAAAGGAAATACGTGCATGACAATATTATGCATGGGAAGTGGTTTTGCATTACTTTCAAATAATTACTACTGAGAGGAGAAGGGAAAAAGGAGAGAAGCCTGCCCAGGCTTTTTACATTAGTTGTTTTGTTAGTGTAGTGTTTCTAAACTAGAAAGAGAAAAGAAGAGAAATAAAACAGACAATGTCTTTGGCTTTCAAGTGAAATATTCAGTAAGAAAAACCTGAGACTCTGTGCTGTGTCACAATAGCTGTTATACAGATAGGCTTACCAAATCAAACTCTATGTCAAGCTGGAGAGATTACCTCGACTACTGATGTTAAGAGATAGCCATCACCAGGGTGACAGAAGCAAAGGGAGAAAGAGAGCTACTGCAAGGATAATAAGCTATGTGCATGTAGAGAATTTTCATCTTTCATGTATAGGAAATGAGTTTGCACTTTCTTTCCCAGAGCATTTCTATCTCTTGACCAGAGGAGCAATCCTGCATTCTCTAGGTGTGTCTGCAGGAAGCATTAAGATGACACAGTATGGGAAGCAGCCCAGCGTGTGGAAAGAGCCTCAGAGTCACACACACATCAGGCCACTCTGCATGGAGGAACTGCTCACTGGTACACTGGATCTCCCCAGCTTCTCACAGTTATCTTTGGAAACAGTACAGCTGCAAAGATCAATATCGCTCTCTGCTCTGTTACAGGAGACTGATAGTTCTCAGCTTCCAATTGGTCTCCATTGCATTTCCATGGCAGAAATTTAACAGCAATTGCAGAGTTTTCAAATTCATTTGTGTGGTAGGTGAGTGGATAACAAGACAGAAGGCGAAAGGAACAAGAAATGCAGGTAATGTCAGTGCCATATTATCTGGGTATCAGCAGACCCAGGAACACTGCTCTTATTACCCGTAATTCCCCTGTAAGATTGCTCACCACTAGTAGTCACTGGCAACAACTCGTGGAAAGCTATGATAGACCAAGGATTGCCTCCCAGTGTTTTCTCAGTAGGTCTTAAAACTAGGTCTTCAGAGCACCACTGCCTACCCTATGCTAGTAGGACTTTATTGCTACCTGAAGCAGGACTCCTTTTGCCACCTGGCTCTATACCAGAGATAGTACTGGTAGGAATTTTAAACTAAACTAAGAAAAAAAAACCAAAAAAAAACATCCAAGAGAAACTAGTCAAATCTTGCTTGCTTTCCAGTAGCGAAGTTCCCATTGAAAAGTGGTAATTTCAGGTCAGTAAAGGTCATATAGCTAGGGGCAGAGAATAAATAATAAAGATGCAGACACAGACATATAGGTGAAAACCTAGCATGCACATCTACTTTTCCAAGAAGAATGACAGGTTGTATAGGAGGAATAAAACATTTCTGTGATCTAGATTTACATTTCTGTCCTGCTAATAAATGGACCAATGAAACAGCTGACTGCTCTTCTATTGCAGATGTGGGAGTTATTTACTCTGTAATCCTTTTCCCTTTAGCCCTGGCTGGACAAGAATGAAAATCCCTGGCATTAGGTGTTAGAAGAGATGGGGAAAGCACAGGAACCAATTTACAGGGTTTCACCTGACTAGTTTTCTTCATTTGACTCCTATTAGCTCTGATAATGTATCCTCACCATTAATCAGCTGGGGAGAGAAGAGGCAATGCCTGTTTTTTCATGTGCTTAGGAGAATATATGTACACCACAGCAATCGCACTGGAAAAAGACCAGTACCTTGAAGTGTGCCCTTCAGGACTTACAAGGCACAAAGGCATTGACCATGAGCACTGAGACAGCTGTCAGCAGGCACAGAAGGTTTTGAAGGGATGTCTGAAATAAATGTTTGAATTAGTGGTATCTTCAGCATAAACTATGGAACAAATTGATCCCTGCTCTAATCCCATTAGAAGCAGTGGCACCAAAGGGACTGTGGAGGCAGCTGGTATTGTTAGATGTGAACTTCTTCTAAGTAGTGAGATTCCCAGCACAAAACCACGGACACAGCAATCTAATAGCTGCTCTAGTCATAAAAGCAGCTGTTTCTGAAGAACTCATGTTCTGCCTGTTCCTAGCTGCTTCTGAGGAGAAGAAACAGACTCTGGACTGTACAGCCTCTGAGCCTTTGTCTCTTGTGTCTTGCACTATAAAAAACCAAATTATTTCCTTTGATGGCCCCATGCAAATATCAGAGCTTCATCAGTATGGACCTTGTATAATGTTTCTGCATGTTATGCCAGTCACTAGTCAAGCTTGACAGCTCCTCATTGCTGGATCATTACACAGAAGTGTAAACAAAATACAAAAGGTGTTGGTCAATTTCCATGAGATTTGATGTAAATGCATCACCACTAATGTGTTTTAAAAGTGTAGTCAGTAAATTGCAGTAGAGCTGGTTTCCATAGCAGTGATGTCAATAGCAATGTCATTGAAATCTGAGATTTTGTCACACAAAAGTAATGATGTCCATAATGACAAGAGTCCAGCCAGCCCAGCATCTTATGTCAGCAGTGGCCTAGATAGATTACTAGGGCAGGATAGAAGAGTAGGGCAACTGGGATGTAATGTATACCAGAGATGCAGTAGCAGTATCCAGGGGTTTACAGCTCAGAAACTTTCTGAGTTAGGGATCATGTCTTCATTTTCAATGATGTGTGATGTTTTTTTCTTCATGAGTTTATTCTATTGTTTTCTAAGCCTATTTAATTTTCTGTACCAGATGTTTCTCTGTTTGCCACTTCCCTGCACTTCAAAAATCTTTACCAATATATACGTATCAGGAAAGAGACAGGTAAGCCAAAATGCAAGGTGACATCTGCTCCAAGAGTCCTAAGACCAAATTTAAGCCTTTTCTTTTATTAGCAGTTGAAAGCTGGTACATGAACTTCCCAGAAATACCTCTCTCTGGTTCATAATTGAATCAGGCCTGAGCTAGAGCAGCCCAAATACTCCGTAGAAGCTAGGTAACTCATGTTGGTACTCTGCATTTGGGTTATTCCCAGCAGCTCTAAGACCCTTGAGAAGAAACAAAGAAGGCTTCATGGTGAACTAGACTCTGCCAATGCACAAGTCTTCTCCCTGAGGACTGGTGTCTATCTGATCCATATAGGGGGCTGCAAAAGATTTACCACTTCTCTGCTTCATTCCTGCTACCCCTTACACCTGAATCCAGTTGAAAGGAGATTATAGCACATCAGGCCACTGCGGTTCAGGGTCTGCTTTCCACCACTCACTACTCGATTCATTAAGACCCCACATTCGTTCCTGCTTATTTAGAGAAAATTGTTTTTTCAACAGCTTTACTTTAACCAGAGGAAGTCCTGAGGAACCCTATGTAATGTGGTAACTGTTTCAAAGATTTAAAAAAAAACAAACAACAACAAAAAAACCCAAAACCAACCAAACACAAACAAAAAACCCCAACCTAATTTACTCTTTTGCTCAGTGCAGAAATATTTTGTTTTAATGGAAAGTGTCCCAGCAGCTTGTGAGTTCAGCCCTCACTCTGCTGGAGTGGGCAACTGAATGTGTGTAGGGGGATGCTGCTTCACTAGATTCTTGCTAAAAAGCACACTCTAAAACTGCAGCATATTGCCCTAGCAAAGCTGATTTGGGTATGTGCTCATAGCGAATAATTTAATGTGTTCTTCCTGTGCTTGATTCATGGCTGGTTCAAAACAAGCACGTAGTATCTGTGAATGTCTCTACTAATAGTGACTGTTCAGCAAAGGGTCCATAAAATAAACTACAGCCCTTCAAGAATTCACTGCCCAATGTTTGCAGTGGATTTTACCATCTAAATTGCCTGGAATGTTACCTGTTTCTGAGTGAGTGGCTGCAACCTTTTAATGTGTGATTGAGTAATACATACCAAATATAAAGTAACGAAAACAAATGCCAGGTATTTTTATTCACCTGCACTCATCCTTTCTCATCTACCACTTTGGTCTGCATACAAGGAACCATTTCTTAAAATACTCTCGTGAACAGTCCTGGGCTGATGCATATGTATGAAGAATTTCAGTCTTGGAGGAGAATATGCCAGGAAAATATTTGTGTGACTGCAGTCTGTTATAACAGAAGTTATTTTACTACTCAAGTATTACATTTGAGAGGGGATCATAGGAATAGATTGCTGGATAGAACTTTAATTTTGGAGGATCTGGATACCTAATGTTAGGAAGCCAACCTCCATAGGTTGGTTATACCTTGTTACAGTTAACCCTTGTGATGTGAGTGTCAAAATTCTGCTGATGTCAAGTAAATCATCCTTACCGGGCCTCAGTAAACTGGTTATTGAAAGGTTACTGAGAAAACAGGGCAGACTCTGTAGGATTAGCCACAGTACCACTGCTTTAATCTGCTCCTCTCCCTCGTGAGAGGGAAGATGGCATGATCTGAGGTAGTTGTGATTATTCATGAGAAAGAAAAGTGTCTGCACTAGCCTAGGTCTTTGAGTATCTGTGTAGTCACAGTGCAATTCACAGAGCTTCCTGATAGCTCAAGCTTCTATTTTCAGTAGCATTGGGTGAATAAATATATTTCAACTGCTGTGTGCTCAGACGATGTTGTAACAAGACTAGATGTAGTAACAAGACCTAGGCAAAGTTACAGGTCTGGTGTGAGGTTTATTATCAGAGAGGATACAACAGGAGCATCTGTGAGTCCTGAGAGTGAGCACAGCAGTAGGCTGGGAAAGAGCCAGTTCTGAAACACAAGAGAAATAATGGCTCCAAATCAAACTGATTTTAGAAAACTGCAAATAATTCTTCACACTGCAGCTATTGTCAGATACTTTTTTTTTAAGAGTTGCCAGGAACTGAGGCAAAGTATTTTCAATTCCCACTTCCATGTGGGCAAGCCACTTACAGTCTGGTATTCAAGATCTGATGTTTGGATGCCTGCAGGTGCAAATAGGTCTCCCATTGTACATCCTGTCTATTTAAATTGTAAACTTCTCAGAGTTGGAATTATGCCTTGTCATATGTTTTTATACTATCTGGCAAAAGCTTTCTCCAGGCATTACTGTAATGAAAATAACTGTAATTATCTCCAGTAGGACAAAATCCAAGTGACAAATTTAAATTGAAATGCTAAAATGGATGTAGTGGCAGACAGGTGCCTGCAGTGCAGTAGAAGCCCCTTGTATCACAGACATTGTTAAAACATTAAACTTTCAATCAATATTTTTCTGAGTTACTCAAGTAAATATTTCTACAACTAAGATTTATTACATCCTTGCATCACATTTTATGTAATTTCTAAATTGAACTGTCCATAATTCATGTACACCCAGAAGTACTTTCTTCTGACAGGTTCCTATACCACTACTTTACAACACCCCCCCCCACCCCTCTGGTTCTCTAAAGTAGGTATCAGGGACAGAGAAATTGGTGAAAAGCAGAGTTGTGAAATGTAATCAAAAACAAGGCAGTAAATGCCTAGAACAAAAAGTTCTGCCTTCAGTTTAGACTCCTTTCACCACCCATGCCTCAGAGCTACTAACAACAATCCTATTTATTGATAAAATGTTACTCAAAAAGTAACACATTTTAAGTTTCCATAGTTAGTCAAAGTTGTGCTGGAAGCTAAAACAGTGAACTAAAAAGCAATGCAGCTGTGAATTATTCCCATACCTTGTGGAGGTAACAGAATACTAGGAATAAAGTGTTGAGGGGGAGAGGGAACAGGAGTCCTCTCCTTGTGTTATTGAGTGGACATATGAGAGAAAATTCATTTTCAGGAACAGGAACAACAAAAAAATACAATTTAGTTGTTCAGTGAAAGTAAATTAAGAGAACAGTTTTAGCAGATCTGCCATTTTGTACAAGGGTTAGTTCTGCTTCTTGAAGAAATGCTGCCAAGCAGGTCACCAGGATTGATCTGAAGTTTCACAGGAAGTTTTCAAGCCATGTCAAGAAAATTTCCATGAATTTTTCTCACTTGTATTTACACCACCTGTTTGTGTCGTATCTCTTTACTCTGTCTCCACCATCTTTGATCACTTTCATAGATTTCTCATCTTCCCATCCTTTCTCCTGATCTTTTGAGGAGAAATAAAACTTATTAAAGGTCTTCTTTCAATAAGGCATACTGAATTTTGCTCAGTTAGTTGTAACCTGTTACCAAAATCACATTTGTTTCTTTTCACCACTTTTGTTTCCACCCCATTCTTTCTCAAGGTTCTGTGTTTTGTGTTGTAAAAAACAGTGACTCTACCACTATTTTTAACATGCAATTCTTTCTCAGGACACGTAAGTTACTTATCACAGTCAATATAACACCCAGGTTCTGCTATCAGGCATTAGAAATTACTTAAATGGTTATAATTATAAAATTGAAATATTTTTTTTTAATCAGACTATATAGCTGTTTCCACTTGGGGACCTTTGGAAATTTGGAGGATTGTTGGAGCACTTTGAAAGATATTTAAGCATTAATATCCCTAGCTAAATGTCATGAAGGGTGGTAAAAACTTAGGAGAAATGTTTTGGGATGGGAGTTTTGAAAAGGTTGCTGATTTGAGTCCACTAATAACTGGGAGAAAAGCACTAAATTTACTTTGTGCAAGTCTGTGACCAGCTGGTAACAACAAGGGTTCACTAAAATGAGGACAAACAAGGCATACTAGCCTGGAGAGCTGTGAGGATGTAATGTTCAGAGTGAGGATGTAATAAGGCACATGTATTTTCTGACTTAGATACAAGACCTTAATTGTATTGTAGTTCTGCCTGAGTAATGTAGACAATAGACTGCATTATTACTTTTGATAGACACTGTGTTTAATTGTATTAAACACAATTGTAGTTCTGCCTGAGCAATGCAGACAATGGAATTCATTATTACATTTAACAGAAAATGTATTTAATTTTCTAGTAAGTAATCTCATTGAAACTGAAATGGTCTACTAAAGTATTTTCCAAAAACAAATTTCTTTGGCTGTAGTATATTTGCAAAATATAGCTGTCCATATTCAATTAAGTTAATTTCATTCTAAGCCCAACTGTGGGAAAAAGTGATTTGCTTTTAATTTTATGTGGAATGGTTTCACACTCAATCTAGACATTACCTGTGTTTGATGGATAGTTATGAGCTTTCTGTATAATAGGAAAAATGAAGCATCCATGTACATATGTAGATATATTTACACAAAGGCTTTATCATCCAGTTCAGTGAGTGGAACAAAGAGACCTCTATGACTGGGTTTCCTTCCCAGCCTAAGAAGGCAACAGAAAAGACTAAAGTGCACCCCAGGTGTCATATGGAGTCTGAACATGGCCAGAACACATATCTGATCTTGAAATCTGAAGGGTCTCCCAAATCCTGTAGATTAGATGGTAGCTGTTGAGAGCCACATATATTTAAAACACATCATACAAGGGTTAAGAGGTTGATTTAAAGAGAGGCCATTTACAAGCAGCAACTAATCATATGTACAGAGGCAACTGTGCTTGCTGTCTAGGTCTGGTCACAATGTCCACAAGAATTAAGATGCTAATTTGTGACTAGAACAGAGCACGTCTCAACCTGTGTTCCTGCAGCTATTGCTAGGCTACACAGTCACCCTACCTGTGCAAGATGGACAACCCAGTATTAAAGTTACTCAGGCAAAGAATAGCTTGAAGGTGACATGACCATGACTGGTTTTCCACTTCTGATCTCAGCAGGAGCTCTGCTGAGTACTTTCTCTTTTTTTCACTCTCTTTCTACCCATCCCACTTTTCCTCCCACTGCTTCATATTCTTCTTAGAAAGAAAATGTAGAAGGAATGTGTTTTCATTAAAAAGTAACAGCAAAAGCTGAAATCCAAAAACATAAATTCCAATAAAAATTTCAGTAAAAACCAATGCATTTTCTTTCAGTAGCTCTGAATGAATTCAGAACAGCATGTTCATTATGCTTGGATCAAAAAAAAACTGAAGAAAAAGCAATGGTTTATAATTATTGTATATATAGTTTGATAGGCTCAACGACTTTCTGATGTGGACCACGACCTCAATGTGCTGGACATTGTAAGCATAGAATAAAAAGATGACCTGCACCTCATGGAATTTATTACCACTGTCAAATTTTGGCAATAGCAAAATGAATCTAGCTTGGAAAAACAGTTTATGTGTAGCACTTATGTACTACATCCTTGTTATCTTAGAAGCTAGTGATAACTATCCACTGTGAATCACTACAGCTATTTTTCTTTTTCTGTATTGTCAAGTAAGCCTCCCGAGTTGACGGGTTTTTTATGGGTAGCAAAGGTTAATAGTGAGATCTGTTGGGGGCCAGAAAAGTGGGGCATTCCTATTTACAATTCATAGATTGCTTCTGCTTACATTGCATTTCTCAGGACTTTGTGTGCTGTCAGATTTATTGTTGGGAAACTGATTCAAACGATCTTAATGAAAACCTATTCTAATTACATATTGCATATTAAAAAATAAATCCTAAAAAACTCAGCTTGCCTCATCCTGCCAGGCAAATTCCAACAAACAACTCATGAAGCAGAAAATTGCTTTGGATAGCATTGCATGTTTATAACCTAGCTTTTATACCTGTTCTAAACATTTGAAAGAAATGACCATGTGTAGCCATCCTCGACTTGAAGACCTAAGGAAATTTCTTTTTGTCATGAGATAAAATCAGACTGAGATTTTTGGCTTCTCTGAAACAGAAGAAACTTTGGAAGCGACTCTGGGAAAGAATGGAGGAAGAGAGCAGGGTCAGTAGCATTCCTCCTCTACTGGTCAGCCATGTAAATCCAGTGTCAAAGAGAGAGAAAGAGTTTTCCCAGTGGGTCAGAAGTGACCCAGGGAAGAAAACCGGCACATGAAATTTCAGTAGTCACTGCAGTCTTAGTAACAGGGCCATCAAAGAACAATACGTTTAGTAACACTGGCACACTTAGAAAGTCCACCAATACTAGACATTGTTTGTCTCACTTTGTGGTAAATGAATGCCATCCACTCAACAGAAGCTGGGAAGCAATGTCTGAGGCAAGAATTCAAATTCTGAAACAGCCTTAACTCCTGCTCTTCTCACATACACCCACCACCATGGTGGCACTTTGCAATGGAGAGCCATAGATATACAATGCAGTGATTATTTTTCATGATGGATATGCTGTTGGGGCTCCATTTTCCATGTAACCCTGGAGCTGTGTGACCCTGAGGACCTAGATCTTCTCTGCTTGCCCAGGAGAATTTGAAGTGGCAAGTTTCACTCTGTTACTAATCTCTCATGTCAGACACTCAGCAGAGATAAGATGCACATTCAGCCAACCCTTCTCCAATCCGCACTGTATGCTGGTCTGTATCTCCAGCTCCTTCATTCCTTCCAGCTGCCTGGCTGTGAATGTCTCAGAAAGGAGATAAAAACTGAAGTTCAATCCAATACCCTTTGAGGGGAAGATGCAGAGCAGAAGGTGACTGCTGACAGTCCCAGGTTATAGCAGATAGAAAACCAAACATCCAAGACTTGCCTAGAGTACCTGAGCAGGTTACAGCAGCGTGGAAAGAGTCCCAAATTCAGTGGTACATTGGAGAAATCCCAGATTTCACTGTCACACTCTTGCACTTGCAGTGAGGCACTGAACCTGGTGGCAGGTGCAACTCGTGCCTTCCAGCACCACAGCTCTTTACTTGGCAGAAGAACCAGCCCTTTTTAAAATGAAAGATAAACCATTCCCCAAAGCTTTGCAGCAAGGCAGAGATTCTGAAGAAAATCTACCCTCCACAAAACTGAGAAACACTTTTGGGTGTAATTTTTGGGTGTCCTTGGCTGTAATTTTCCCCTCTTTATACACTTTCCGCTAATGCAGCGTTTCAGTGCTGCAGTTGTATTAACATACTTTGTGGAGTGCTTCAGGACCATTCAGCTTGAGAAGAGCTATATTAATGTAAAATATTCTTCAATGAGTAAGTTAAACAGTAAACACTATATTGATTCAATGCCTCACAAGGTCTTACAAGAATTAATTCAGCTAGGCTTGGATGTAAGCATTTGTTGCATGGACTGAAAACTGGCTGAAGGCTTGTAAACAAATTGTGGAGATTAGTGGCACTGTAACTTGCTAGGAGCCTTCTCAAATACATTTTCTGTGTGCCTTGAAACTTTAAGTACTTATGCTTGCAACACTCTGGGAGTCAGGAGTTATTGTGGGAGGTCACCCAGTTTTGCATATGGGAAAGAGAAGCCTGGAGAATCTTTGCAATTCATCAGTCAGGATTTTGGTAAGGATTCAAATCCAATCTAATACCCTAGTTGCAAGACCATGTTTCAGACAAATCTCCCCCACATATCTTTGGAGATACTGATACTAAATCTGCTTCTATCAGTTCTATATCTGGTTTGAATTAATGTATTTCTCAAGCTTTAATAAAAGTTAAACCAAAAATTGGTGGTAGTTTCTCTCCATAACATTTCTGTCACTTTTTCTGCTCTTGTTAGTCATACAATATTTAATATTATGACATAAAGGGCACATTATACAGCTTGTTTGCTATATTGACATTTTAAAATATTTAGAGGACCATCAGAATAGCAGCAGTTGACAGCATCCCCTCTCTGACACTGACCAGAATAAGATGCTTATGGAAAGAATATGAAAAGGAGGCAGGTGAGCAACTTTCCAGCCCGTGGTACACAGACCAAAGATTAACTTAGTGATTAAATCCACATTTTATATTAGTAGTTCATGGTGTGCCTACCCTCTACCAGTTCTTCCAGACACTTTTCAAACCCTATAAAGATTTTGGTCTCTATTCTATGACAGGGAACTCAACAGCTAAATTACACATTGAGTAAACAATTGCTTTCTTTTGTTTCAAGCTTTTTAGGCTATTTCTCATAATAGTCTCTGTTCCTTGTGTTGTAAGAATCAGTGCATAATCATGCCCTATTTACCTTCTTCAAGTTATTTGTGGTCTTATGTTTTTCACATACTCTAAGACCAACAGACTTTTGGACAAAAGCATCATCAAAATCATTTGAAATCAAAATGCACTATATCAAGAGGATGACACATGCCCAAAGATCTCAGCTGGATTTGCAAAGCATAGGTTACTGTTTTTTTAAAGAAAAGCTTTACTGTCTCTTCCTGGGAATGTCACGTTTATCCACATTTATTATTTTTATTCTTTATCATAGTGAAGGTCTCTTCCAACCTCAATGATTCCATGATTCAACAGTTTCAGTCAATTTGTTTGATAAGAAAATCAGACTTACTTGTTTGTAGATTTCACAGCCTGCTTATTCCCTGCCTGCACACACCCCATGGGGTCCTTTAAAAACTGATGTTAGGCTTCCCACCTGTTCTTTCTCTGGTATAAAGACTAATTTATTCAATAGTTCACCCAGAGCGGTTAGTAGTTCAGCAGCAACTTCAAGAATTCTTGTGTTCATACCATCTGTTTATTATGGTGTTTGTTACTATACATTTTATTGATCTATTCTGCTCTGATTTTATTTTTATTGCTCTGATCTTCTGCTGACACTTCACTTGGAGACAATTCTTCAGACTCGTCCCATAAAAGTAAAGGCTTCAGTGCAGCGACCTCTCTAAGCTCCCATGTGTTTAACAGTAATGCAAGCAGTTCTTTTCACCTTACTGCTAAGGCCACAGCATCTTCCAGTGCTTCTTCCATAGCTCAGCTATCTGTCAGCCTACAGACTTGGGAAGAATGCTTTGGTGTTTTCATGGTTTTAGAGAGACTTTATTAACAATTTCCATGCCTTTAGCAGCTTGCTTCTCAGAATAAGTTTTGACATAGCTTATTATGTTTTTACATTTCACATATCAGAATTGTTATTCATGTTCTCTTTCACACCTTTGGATACAACTTCCTGTTTTTGAAGGATATCATTTTACTTATAATTGCCTTTTTCCCTCTGTTGTTTAATCACACTCCTTTTTGGTTATTTAGTCTATTTTTTGATAGGGATAAACATTTACTTTGAGGCTGCAATATGGTGTCTTTAAATACTCTTGAAGGCATTTTATCCTTTTAATTACTCCCCCTCATCCTTTAAAATAGTTTCACGGTTACCACACAGTTCCCATTTTGAAGTTAATTTTTACTGTAGTGATTTTTTTTTCGATTCTATAAGGTTGCTGAATTTGAATACCTGTGGCTACTATTCTTCCCTTTGAACACAGTTGCTTCAAGAGACAATCATCAGTGATTTCTAACATTTTAATTTTTCCCTAGTGCCTTACCTTGACACTTTGCTAACATTCATGGGAATAGGGGAGGTCTCATTTCAGCTGTGTTTTCAGCCCTTGCAGGTTCTCTTATCACACATAGTATTGTGCAGTCATCATTCCCCTCCTGATCACATAGTTAGGATATCACATAATATTCTCCCCATTTAAACATGAAATTTTAATGTGAAGAATTTTTGTGATGCAAATTTAGATATTTTATTTTTAAAAGTTAATGTATATTAACTATGTACACCAATCATACAGACTTTTTGTCCCTATGCTTTCCTCAGCGATAAAGCACCAGGCTCTAAAGTGCCCCTTGATTTTCTAGTGGGCCACTGATTATTTCCCTTCCACCAAGTACCTGAAATGAATGTTATGCCAACTATCTGTAGTTTTTCCACATAACCCCCATGTTACTTCTCCCAGTGCTGCAGTTACCCACACGAATGTTCACCAACAGCTGCACAACAGTATTCTCTAGGAAATTGTCCAGATGGCTCATGAAATTCACCACTTCTGCACCTGGCAGAGAAGTCATAATGCATAATGTACTTATGTAGGGTTTTTTTATAAAACACATAGTGTTTAAAATAAATAAATTAGGAAATAAAGCCCTCTTTTTTTTTTTTTTTTTGGCTAGATTGTCTTGTTACAGAGTGTTTATCTGTTGTTTCCTGAGAGGTATGGAACAGAGTACAGACTCAAGAACCCTTGCATGAACATTGGCAAAGCTACTTGATTATCTTCATGCAAGTATTTCTTCAAAGCTATGGTTTGCCAATATGTTTATAACTGTTCATTAGGCTGTTAATGTATGATCACTTTATACCAACCTAGTGTGCCAGTGGTTTCTTTGCGTTTGACCCCATTTGTGTGTATCCAATCTCTTGCCTTTGACCTGGTAGTCGCATTGCAGGTCTTTGAGACAGAGGAGGAAGGCTTTCATTTTACTCTGTATTTCCTGAGCTGCTATTAAAGTATGGTAATAGTCCACAGTTGCTAATTCTACATAGGCTACAGGTTCATCCTGCCCATGCCAGATGGACAGCCCCCCTTTCTGACAGAATCAATGCATATCTGGTCAGATCATTGAGTAGGCAGGGAGTTTCTACTCTATCATTTTACAGACACACAGACACACACAGACTCACTCCTCTTATAAGAATGAACTTATAGCCAGTGTGTGACAAATGCACAGAACATTATCCATACACAGAAGTACTGAACTTGCATGATGCAATGCCAAGTCTCCAGTAGGGACAGCTTTAGAAGTTTAGTTAGTGAAATACAGTCAGAGGGGCCATAATCAATAAACAATTTACATTTTCACCTGGTATCCAGCCTTAGTATAATAAATTCAAACACCTTCCAAATCTAAGATAGAACATTTATATAGAACTTTATATACATGAAATGTTATTCAATATTATTATGGGCTTTAGTGGTCTTATGTAGCTGAATAAATAATTTCACAAGTGACTTAAACTGACCCCAGGAAGAATCTCAGTTTTGCATTGGTATTGACAGATCTTCTGAGTGGGATGATCACAACCAGAGGCAAATACTGTCATAAACAGTGATTTTACAGAGCTTATAGAAATGCACTAACCGTTCGGTCATACCTGTCGCATCAGTCAAACCTCTTTCACCAGCAGGAACAAATACACCTGCCCTCATGGATTTGAAGAATATAACAAGGTGTTCCAGCCTAAGATCCTTTGAACTTTCATTTCTTCTGATTTCTTGCAATTAGTTCTATGCCTCAGCCTCTGTATTCCTTACTTCATCATCCTGTATTCCTGCAGTCCTTGCACACACACAGCATCTGAGCAACCTCCTTGCTTCCTTAGTGCTACTTTTTATTTCACAGAAGATATGAATTCCCTTTTTCTTTGAATCATTTGCTGCGACAAAGGAATTCCCAGAGCTGACCACAGCCTTGCTCCACCTAATGGCATACAGCACCCACGCAGAGGATTAAGGAGGGTGACTAATGCTGGATATATTTATTGCTTTTCAGAAACCTAGTAATTCTTTTGAACAGATATTGGAAAAGTGGTTGGAAAATGAGTTTTAGAGAAAGATGGCTCGTACCATGCCAGTAAGAAAATGACTCCATGGTGACCCAGCATGCTCTAACATTTCTTACAAGATATCAGAAGAGGCTGCACGTGCAGGCTATGTTAAAGCCCCTCTTTCCATTTCTGCTAGTTTATCTTTTGGAGTACTTGCAGTAAGTATGGAAGTACATGCAGACAAAGACATTAAAGGTGGTTCTGGATCTTTGTTGTACAATGTGAAGGTACAACTGTAGAATTTACAAACAAAAAGAGGTGAGAGAATAATAATGGAGAGAATAACATTGCAAACATAGAGTCTGGGTTATTCCCTCATTCATCTTCAGCTTGATGAAAGAAGGTCCACAGTAAGTGAAAGATGGGCCTGCTGTAATGAAGCTGTCAACGGTAACGAAAGTCGTTTGTGCATGGCCTACCACACTAAATTACTACTGACTGCCAAAGACAGAGCTCTCATCAATCCAAACAGACCTGCAGGGCAGGGCAACGTGGACCATGGGGTAAGATATCATTATTCTCTCAAGGATGCCTCTGCTGGTTCTTCATCATCTCACATCCCTCCTCTGCATGAGTTATCATTGATCAAGTCCTGTTATTTCTTCAGGTGCAGAACCATGGTACATACAGTAACACCATTACTCTTCCTTGCAATTCACATCCACCTCTGAATTATTTCTTGCCCTTCTAGGTGAGTTATTGTCCAACATCTAAGAATCTAAGCTCTTCTTTTTTTCTGCTTGTGCCCTGAATATCAATGCTGGAAAATAAAAGGGCATACTTCACTTAAATCTGCTCTTCCTGGAGTTAAGCCATTCACCATATCTTTTCTAAGGCAGGTGACTGGACCACTTGTGATTAGCTTTCGTTAGTTGATGTTCATGTACAAATTTTTCATAGAGCAGGCCCTGAACAAGAAACAAATCCGAATGGTACCTGTCTGAATGCAAGGGCAACCCTTTGTGTCAAAGAGTAAGACTGGTCACGTGTGTAGCAGAAAATTAAATTTCAGCAACATACTCCTTGGCTATAAATCTCAGGAAAAATCAGTGGCAGAGAGACGCATTTGTTCAAGATTAATTCTCTGGAATGGTTTTTCTGTACAGGAGAGAAGGATGGTATGTTGTTTACATAATCAGCGCTCTCTAATTATATTCTTTCTGATGAACTCTTCACACCTTGATATTTATTTTACATCACTTCCACTGTATCAGTCCAAAATTAAACCAACACTGAAATGTTTACACCTGAGCCTGTCTCTCCTGGATTTGCCTAGTCCCAGGGACTGTTCCTTCTGTAAACTGCATAGCATCGTGAGAGAATTCATATTTCTAGTGAAATGAGCTGTTCACTAAATAAACTTATGTTTATTGCTGTTATCATCTTAGCTCTGTATATAAAGACTGATCACTTAGTATCACCTTCACACGATCCATCCTGAAACCTGTGCTCCCATCCTCAAGCAGTTATAGATAGGTTTAGTGTTCTGTCCTTTCTGCACCTGTGACCTCAGAAACAAGTGCTTGTCTCATGTAACAGGTTGAAAAGAGCAGAGTCTTTGCCATGAATTATCACCACTTGTATCATAGAATCGTAGAATCAAAGAATAATTTCGTTTGGAAGGGTCTTGAAACTGGAGTCATCAACCTTTGCCATTTTAAGAATGCCCTTCATCAATAGCAATTTAGAAACTTGCTACTAATAATTTCTGGTTCCGTACAGGACCCATCCTCAAGCCTGCTCATTACTGACTGAATGAGCAATATTATCAGCCCATTATCTATTTAAAGATTCTAAATATCAACATTACCTATCTAAAGACAGTCCCAGATAAAGAACCTGCACCTACAGCCTTATTGCTCAA
Source organism: Aegotheles bennettii (assembly GCA_013398125.1). Classification (NCBI taxonomy): domain Eukaryota; kingdom Metazoa; phylum Chordata; class Aves; order Caprimulgiformes; family Aegothelidae; genus Aegotheles; species Aegotheles bennettii. Next base: position 87,625 of record VZRW01004195.1, on the reverse strand, counting down.
CACAGAGGACTGATAAATGTCCGGTGTCAGTTTGAATTAGCAGTAAATAATATGGACATCTTTTCTAAGGCTCATGATGATGTTAAATATGGTTAAATATAAAATAAGATGTAAAAATAGAACAAGTCTTTATGCAGCTAACAGATGAAAAAGGGGGTTTTCAGTGCGATTTATGCAAGTCTAATCAAGAAGAGTCATCTGAACAAAGCAGCCTCATAGGACGTTTGCCAAATGACCATTTTAATATCATTTAGTAGATTAAAACCAAAAGGGACCATGCTCAGTTTTGGAAGAAAGGGTACAAGCAATTTCTAACACTACATTGATTGCAATTCCTTATTCCAATAAAATGAATAGTCAGAGTCAGCATCTGAATTATTATACACAGTATACAAGATTATAAATTTATAGATTTCTTTATTCATCTTGATCATAGTAATACTGTTCAGTACTATTGCTGAAGAATGGAACAAGGTGAACATTGTGAACACACCCTGGAAAAACTAAGTTGAGGCAGGCTAATGAAATACGGCAGAGACTGAATGATTCTGCCAATAAAATTACCCAAGATGTCACCACCAGTTTTAAACCTGGGTTTTCTTCAAGTTTCTCTCTCGTGCTCTTTCTTTTCTAGCTTTGCCGTATGCCATCTACTTTTCCTTTCTTTTAATGCTAAAATATTCTATTTATTTAGAAAATGTCATTGCAGAGGCCACTGTCCAAGACAAATACTTCTGTGTAAGCTTATTTCAGTGACAAGGAGATGTAGTTTCTGGCCTGAAATGGTCACACAAATGAGCATATAAGTATTTTATGATAATCGTACAGAATCAAAGAGTTCATTAGGGATCACAATGGCTTTCTGTACCTCCTAGGTCCACTGGGTATATGTGACCTGGGAAAAGAGGTATTGCAGTTCTGAGTTTCTTTGTTTCCCCTCCATGTTTTTTTTTTACCCTTTTTGTCCTCTCCCTTTCACTGTGCTATATTTGTTTTCCCACAATATTTTGTCCTAAATCTTACTGCTTTCCTAGTCTTCCCATTTATTCTTCCTTCTTTTCCAGTTCCTTTCTCACCTTCCTATTTTTCTTTGCTTTCTTTCTGTCCTATCTCTTCTTTTAAACCTTTTTTCAATCTGTACTCAGTTCTGGCCCCATGTAACCTCAGATCTCTCAAGTCCTCTTTCAATGTGACCTTCTTTCTAGACATATATTCAATTTTTTCTTCTATAGTTCTCCTTGTCCTTCTTCCCTGTGACCCTACTGACCAGTGGCCAGAGAAACAGGTAAATATCTAAAGTATTCAGTATACCTTCCTTTCCCAAGTAATCCAAACTCTTTCTGAGTATTATTTGTATTTCAAGAGAAATGAGACAACCTAAGTGTTGGGCCCTCAAGGGATAGAAATAGTACCTGTAGGATAGTACACATAGGAATAGTATATTCAGAAACAGTCCTTATGCAAAACAACTCTCAATCAAGTAAACAAGACTTACAAAAAGGAGAGAGAAGGGAATATTATCTCTGTTGTAGAGAGATTAGATTTAAGTGATTTGAAAATTATTTCTGGAAAGATCTTGACTGAACTCAGATGTCTTACCTCTTGGTCCCAATACCTTGAGTACAAGGCCATGTCTGGCTGCCTGCAACCATTTGCTCTATCAACTTCTCCTTCAGGCTGTTACAAGGCAGAGCAGAATCTGTCTGTGGCTCTCACTTCTTTAAAGAATCAAGCTCAAGAAGTTCCCATGAAGAAATCTGCCTATAGCCCAAAGAAATAATTTGTTTTCATATGTTTGCATTTTAATTGAAACTTACATGTAATGAGAATAAAAGAAGTAGCATGTGTAGTTCATGAGTAAGAATTTGTAGCTAACCCAGATAACCCCAGCAAAGCTCAGAGAGAGAGTTCTCTCTGTGGGAATGCCTGACCTTTTGGGTCAAACCTTTTCTTCTAGTCTTTCCTTTCATGGCAGATGAATACAAACTTCAGTGCAGAGACACAAGTAACTGCTGACTAAAGAGAATAACAATTTGTAATGAGGAATGAAAGACACTTCTCTTGTGCTCACATAGAAACAGTCAGTCTATTTTTCTTCTCTCTCTCATCAAATGGGAACAAAGCTGCTTCTCTAGCCACCAGTTATTCAATACAACTATACTGGTACAAAGATAAAATAAATCAAATATACATACCTCCATCTCTAAGGCCTAATCACCTCTAACCCACTTAACAACCCACCCCTAGTCAGCTTGTAATGGTCATTATTTAATTATATGATTGCAACATCAATACAAATTGAACTTTCAATTCCTGCTCAAGCACATCCTAAAGAATGGGGTAGAGTCAATCATTTAAAAAAATTTTAAAAAGCAAGATTCTTTTTAACATAGTCTTGTATTAGCATAAAAAGAACTATCTAAGCCACAGCCTCCCTGGTGTCAAGCAGCTATACCCATTTCAATAAAATGTCCGCGACTTTGTTTTGGATACAAATTGCCACAACTTTCCTGATTTGATGTAATCCTGCCCTGCAGTATTCTAATACTGTCTGTATCATAGCTTTAAATTTTCACAAGTGATCCCAGCTGCAGGAGCAGCTGCTGCTCTGTGAGACCCTTGATATAACAATTTAGCCTGTGCTCAGATATTCCCTGCAGTTTCAGCTCAGAGGTATAAGATACTACTAACCTCAGCTAGTTTGGTACCACATCTCTGTTGCGGGCTGCCCACCTCACAGCAGGGCCAGCAGAAGGGAAGGAGCCTTTTCTGGGAGTGATCCTCATCTACTACAGTAGAAGGAAAACATTTTAGCTGAAAACACCAGTGAAGGCTGTCTAAGCTGAGCCAGCTAACGTTGCACTGGAACAGAAGAATAACAATGAGCGGCTGGGAGCCTGTAACAGCTCACATTATGCACTGATCTATGTAGATCAGATGATCACAAAGGGAAGAAATGAATGCTGACTTCTTGTTTTCTCTTTTGGATTTCATTGTCCCCACAACTAAAGTGAGAGCTTGTTCAGAGTGGAAGTACCCACGTGCTTTCCACGTATGAAAAATATATTGCATAGGTGACCTCGAATTTGTGTATACACACACTGCAGTTTGTACTTCATAAATCACTTTGTAAAGTTTGTTCAGCGTGTTGTGATCTTGGATAAAATGTCAATTAGTCTTCTATGCTTTTGAAATGCTTCTGTGAGCGCTTTGCTGCGTCCCCAGGTAATAGAGCTGCTTCTAAAAGACAGTAGCAACCCTGACAGGTTTTCAAGATGCCAGCCTGCCCTGTATGAGAATGCAAACCAAGATGCAGCCTGTGTTGAAGTGGTCAGTGCCACCTGCAGTCAGTCCCAAGACAATGTTTAACCACTAGAAAACACATAACCCGAGTTAACAGATGTATTTTGTTTTCTCGTATCCCCTTGCCTGCCCCACCTTAATGCCATTCAGTCTTCAGTTTTCTTCTCTGAAATCACATAGTGAGAGGTTTTGATAAGCTATCACTGTGTTAGACATTTCTCCAAGGAGGATCTGAGGAAAATGTACAGAGACAGGGCCTTGCATTCATGCATATGAATTCAGTAACATATCAAGTTGCCTTTCTCCTAGGATGTGAAAATTCAAACAACAGACACACGGCTGATGTGACTGGAGCTCACAAATTGTAGCAGTGCTTCCAAAGCTTTGACAGCCTTCTTTTTCTAATTGACATATGTGATTACTTCTGGGGCAGAGTGGGTTCTTTTCCTTCTCAGTTTTCTTCATCAAAATTGAAGTACTGACTGCTAGAGGTTGCTGTTGAAAGGGGTCACTACTGTGATAAAGTTTTCCGTTATTAATTTCACCATTAAAAACTTATGTTTGTATATCAAAAGATACGTAACTCACAGAAAGATGCATTTTTGTCTATCAGTAGTAAAGGGCTGTAAGCAGACAGAAGGAATTATCTAAGAAGATATTTCACTCTCTACTGTGCTGTGCTGAAGGGAGAGCACATGACTGAGAAGTCCATTGTCTGGCCCCTTCTCAAGGCAATCCAACCAAATCACCTAGTTCCGAATTTTTCAAGTGCACTGTCTGCAGAATAAGATTGGGCACCTGATTTTCCAAAGCAGCTGCATGGTTGCAACTGCCCATGAAATCAGTGTCTGTAGTGTCTTGAAAAAGGTGTCCAAGATTAGAGGATTTTTTGAAAAGCCAGAAAATTACTTCATTTCCTTGTGGTACAGGAAAGGAAAGTGAGCAAAATGATAAAAATACCTCTCAGTTTATTCTAAAATGAACAGCTTATATCTTAATCAAAGAGCCATGAGCATCTCAGATGAAGTATAATACAGAAATGAGTAACAGTTGCTGTTCAGGGCCCAATTTCCTACATTACCATTGCATTAGCAAATTCATTTTATGTACAAAGGACCTTTTTTTTTCCCTTTGTATTTTCATAGTGGCACTACTTTGTCACTGGATAATTCTCAAATGATAGAATGAATAACTAGATACAGATGACACTGTCCAGTCTATTAAGGCCAGTTATTTCCTGTATCTAACATATATCATTCTATCTGGCATTTACCACACATTCTGGATACAAAGCCTCCTGAGATGCAGACTCATAGAGTAGATGTTATTTTTCATAGCTCAAGAATCTTGTTCAGAAGGTTTTCTCAATGGAAATAGTGATATTTAAGGGTAATGCTATCTAAAATTTTAAGTGAACAGTTTACTCTTCCAATCCACATGGAGCAGAAACTATGTGGCTATGATTTTTGTTTGAGTTACCTCTATTCTAGATATTTGTATTAAGGAAGACCCAGAAAAATAACAGCATAGGATAAGGTTTTATCTTGTGTCTGGGTCCACATATCATTGTCATGTTTATGAAGTCACAAATGAACCTTGGTAGATCATTTCCCAGACAGAAGACTTACCTCAGGAAGAGAATGGCTTAAGATGCCTCCTTTGTAATTTTACTGGAGAATCGGGATCAAAGGTGGGAGGAGTTGGCTTTGCATGCAGAGGTGTAATAGAGATTGTAGTTGTGTTGCAACACAGAAGTACCCTTCCCTACAAGTTACACCTTCTGATCTCAAGTCCAGTCTCCAACAAATTCATGTCACTCTTCACAACAATAGAGATGTAAACCAATCTGGTCAAACTCCAACATACACAGTAACACTTTATTGAGTAAACTACCCTGGACTGTCAGCATTTTTCATCATTACTTGCCTTAAAGGCTGAGTATCTTTGAATGGTGTTGAAGTTGCTGTCACATTAACAATAGAAGTGGCATCTTAGTTGTTTAAAAAAGCAATTTCACTGAGCTAAGTAATGAAGTGCCAAAACCACTCAAGGGCTCAAATGGAATCAGCATAAAACCTGTGTGAAGCTGAAAAGCAGAGCATAATTTATGAAAGCAGAACTATCATCAGAGATAGGATTCTGTCAAGGACGTGGGAGCAAAACAACCTGACTCATATGGGAAATTGCAAGACTACCTTTAATGACAACAAAAGGTTAGGACCTTTGTTCTTTATTTATGGAAATATAGGAACTTTGACAGGGCAGCAACTGTTTGATGCCATATCACCTGGTTAAGATAAAGAATCAGAGTGATTTCTTTGATACAAAGACATTGAAAAGATGGAGAGAAACCATGCACACAAAATAGCTTATGTCAATTGCCTCTGATGATGCTTCAAAATGCAACCTAGGTGGATTAATCAGTGTTAAAAGAAATAGCCAGCAAAATAAAAATTACTGTGATGTGTCTAGACTTCTCTTCAGGGAAAGAATATTTTGGTCCTGGGCCATGTCTCTTGATTTGTCTACGGAGTTACAGGATCAGCTATCATTAAGCACTGTTAAAAGATGAAAGGCTCAGTTTGGAAGCTGGAATCTTGGATCTGGCAGTAGGTGTGCCAGGTTGCTGGAGTTCTGGGACCAGTTTTCAAAAGCATCCGGAGTAGGTCGTTAAATTTATCCCATGTGGAGAGCCGTTTGCATCAGCCTAATAGTGATGACTATATCCATGCAGTTTTGTACACCTGATTGAAATATGTTTCCATTAAGTCTTAATCTGGTAGCAATGAGGACTTCATATTCATGTGATAAGACTACTGGAAGACAGGTCCTTTGCTCTACAGCTGTTGATTAATCAATATGTATGAAACAGCAGCTCTGACATGACTCTGTTTAAAACAGTAATACGAGTCAGATTCTCATCTGGCATAAGTGGGTGCAGCTCTGTTGATTTCGGAAAAGTCACCCCCTATTCACACCAGAGCAACATCCAATCTCACAGTGAGACTGGCATACAAAGCTATAGCAGGCTGAATCAGCCCTTGTATATCTCAATCCAGAGCTCACTTGTGGAATAGTAGCAAAACCCTGAGGGCACATATGTATGGCATCCCTGGAAAATGTTATATGCTCAGCCAGGTGGCATTAAAGATAATCTGCCACCAGCTAAGAAAAGCATATTCATTACCTAGGTGATAATCCTTTCCTGGTCACTTGTATTGTTTCTGTCCTATTTTTTCAGTAATAAAATTTGATGGAAACAAACATCTCCAGATTAAAGTCACACTATATTATAACTGTGTTACCACTGTAGGTAGTGACTCCAGTGCATAAGCATTGATTTTTTTGAGCTTGAAGGAAAGGTAGCTCAAGCCATGGGGAAAATACTGTAGAGCCTTTCATCTCATGGTTAGGTACTAGACCAGCACTAAGGTATGTCAGCTCTTGACATCAGATAAATTACTTATATAGTCTACAGAAAATCAGCTGGTGATCTCATTGCACTTCTACAAATCTATAGATTGCATCAGAAAAACTGGTATTAAATGGGTATCTAGCAGGTAGCCATGCAAGGAATGAGTGTTGATGCAAAGACTAAACTCTCATGTCACCCTGAGGTCCTGATGGGGTAAATTGTTCATGGCCTGATTTGGAGCAAGTCTGCAGTATTGTATATATTTATGCTCCACAAGGAAAGCAGCTTAAGACAACCCAGGTGGCAGACATTAAAGCAGTTTGTAGGGGTGCTAATTTATTGTTCACGTCTCTTATGAAAATGGAGAGTTGCTCTAAAGTTCCAACTATTCCAGATACAAATAAAATCTTTAAGTTGTTAAGCTAACCAAAACTCACAAGTTTGGGAATACTGAATTAAGATTGCAAGGTAAAATGTAGTTTCTCTGTGTATCATGATATTTATATGTAGGATAAACTGAACTGGGATATCTTGTTCAATTTATGTTCAAACACATCCACATCTTCATCCTCACTTAAAGTCAGCAAAGCAATTCCAGCCAAATCTGCCAACTCTTAGTTTGTGGTCCTTTGAATTGGTTTTGTTATAGACTGCTTTGCATTCTATAGAACAAGCTGCATTTGCAGAAAATCAGTTTGGTTCCACTTCAAGTCTTTGCTCACTTGTTGTTATTATGCAACTTCTAGCTTTGTCCATTTTCTATGATTTAGTTCTGCATCAAGGTCATAACAATAAATTTATGCCATGGTAACGTTAATTTCATGCTTCCACATTGTCAAGTAAAAAGGTCATCATAGAAGGAAAGGAAAGAAAAGTGGATGAAGGCAGAATCTTTTTCTTCATAATAGTGTTACGAAGATTTTTCATTATTATTTTCTCTATGCAATGCTTTAAAATGTGAGCAGTTCTGCTTGATGACAGTACTGTGAAGAGATGCAAGATGGCAGCTAGAAAAAGAAATCCCTATGTCATGCACTCTCACAACAAAGTTGTGTTCGCTTTTTGTTTTTCACTGATTTTCGCTGATGTAAAACGAAATTGTTTAGACTGAAAATACCAGTTGCTTTTTACATGGAAAACGGAACTGAGGAAATGCAGAGTAGGTCTTGCCAAGAAAGTTCAATTTTTAAAAATTATTTCAGACAAGTTTGAAGAGGCATAAAAGTCTCTCTTCTGTAAAATTGTTAGATTATGTGTCATATTGTGACTGCAAAATGTTGAAGCTGTTCATACGTTGCCCACTGCATATTTCACAGTTTTTCCGGATTCATTGTTTATCCATGAATGGACTTGATTTGGGGAAATTAGCTGAGTGTAAAATCTAGCCTTCTCTGACCTCCCATGGAAGTTTGTCTTTAGTCTGTTCTAAAATAAAATCCTAAGTAAACATGAGCTATTACAGAATCAGAGTTTGTAGAACCTACAAGTGGGGGCAAAAAAGAGAATAAGAAATCCTGCTAAGTGGTCTGTGAGGAGCCTGAGTCAAAGCAAATTATAAAGAGGGTCTTGAGGTCTTGTTCTCTTATCTGCTTATACACATTTTGCATTGTTGTTATTGCACCCTAGTAACACTAGACTAAAACTGGTCCAAATCATTAAGAATCAAGGTTACATCACTTCAAGCTGCCCTGACAAATCGATGTATGTATATGTTGCAAGATGAAGACGGGAGAAAAAAGGCATGGAGGAGTAATAGTGAACTTTAATGGTTTAGCTGTGAGAGCATATTAGGACCTAGATCTCTCTCTGTGTGTACACACAAACATACACACGGACACTTCAAATTGCAAACAGAAAAAGAAGCAGCTTCAGAAGACAGTACCTGGTGCAGGGTTTTGTGGAGTTTGCTTAGGGGAGCACCTCTCCTCTAACTAGCTGCAATGACTAGATAAAAATGTCAATTCTGGCTGAGTCTAGAATCCAGTTACGATGAGAAAGAAAAGTAGACCAAGACTACATTACTGAAGAAACAATTGTGGAAAAAGGCAGAAGTCTTTGAACAGCTCTTGAATATTATTTTAACTCAGGAGAAAAAAAAAGAGACATTCATTCTTGTGAAAGAAGACAGCAACAGACCTTTAGGAATGTTAGACTAAGTTCATGTAGGTTCTACCTTCTGTTGGCAGCTTGTAAAGGTTGACCAGAGTGGGAACTGATTGTTGATTGACAGAGCAGCCCTCCTGGTCATCACACTCAGGTGCTGATTGTTTGGTAATAATAAAGCTAATGGCCTAACAAGGGGGTGGACCTTAAAAGGCAGGGCTGGAGGCACCAGGGGACCTTCAGTGCCTGAGCACTGGGGGAAGGAGCAGGATGTGCTCTGTGTCTTGGACATTGAGAAACTGTTCAACCTACGATACCAGCAAGAACATCGAGTGCTGGGAAGGGAGGCCGGCTCTGTGCACCCAGTGCTCCGGGGCAGCTTGCTGCCAGCTTGGGATTACATCGCCCAGCTTCGCCTGGATCCCGGACACATCGCCTTGCCTGGATCCCCAGCACCTGGTGACCCCGACGTGATCCGGTAAGGAGCATTTGGGGATCATAACAAAAAAAGGTGAGGGAAAGCTGTTGTTGGCAAAACCTTGAGAAAGACGTTAGGCTGTCTGTAAAAGACAGGGTTGCTTGAAAAAGGGTTATAAGACCAAAAAGAAATTTCAACAGCATGGGAAACATGGTGTCTGCTGTGGAAAACCCTATGAGGAGTGCTGCATCGGCAATGGGAAAACCCATAGTCGAATGCCTACTGCTAATGGCAAAAATAACCAAAACAGAGATTGAGCAGCAGGAAGTAGAAGAGCTGCTCACCTGGGGACAGCAGAAAGGATTCTTTAAGGTCCTTAATGGAGTAGTCTCACTTTCAGTATGGCGTTGGCTTGGGAGTGAGTTGTGGGATTCGGTAGGAGATGGAAATAAAGCTGCTTTCAGGCAGGCTCAGACCTGGAAGCAGTGCATGAAAATGCTTAAACAACTTAGCTCAGAAACAGATGAGCTAACAGTTAGCCAAGAGGTAACCGAACCACCTCCTCCTTATAAGTCACCACCTGTTCGGGTGGAATCAGAGAAAACCCTGTCTGCCTTCCCAGCTGAAGAGAGAGTTCTGGGGAGGAAAGGGTGTTATTGTTCCATCAACACCCTTACTGCCAGAAGATGAATGGGCACCTGGCAATGCCGGACTTGCAAATGCCCCTGAAAATATACCCTTGCCAGAAGATATGGACTTAGGTGAGGCTCAGAACTCGAATGAGGGCCAGCTTCTGGCAGAAGTAAAAAACCAGGGAGAACAAATGCGAGAAATATTGAAGTCACTCCAACATCTGGATAAGACAGGGAACTGTAGAGGGATTACACCTAAGATGTATGACAAAGCAGCAAAAACAATAAGGGATAGTCTGGATACCCTAGCCAATGCTGTGCAGGGGGGTGCTATTCCCATTAGATCAGGTGGGCGCATCATCAGTCAGCAGGGCTTGCCTACCCCTTCCCGAATCCCTACTCATCCTCTCCTGCAGCCTGAGCAGAGGCAGTGCTGCAGCAGCCAGTGCAGCTCAGGCTTATTAACCTTTAGCTGGTGTCCCACTCCAAGGACTGGAAGGACAGGCAGTGTTTTTTCCTTCCTTTGTTAAAGCTACTGCCAGAAAGCTGCTGCTACACCTCTCAGTTTCTACCTGCTGTCGTATAAAAATGTCATAAAGGAAACAGCTGCTTTCCTAACGTCTGTCACATACTTGAGAGGAGGGAGGAATATTCACTGTACTGTTCTTCTACCTTTAAAAAAAGGCTTCCCCTCTCTCTCCACATATCAAAATTGGACTTTTTATCCACTACTGTACATAGAAATGTAATATTTTTGCAATTCCAATTTCATAGTTGAGCAGGATCTGCAGAGACAGAGAATTCTAATAAAATTGCAGAAACATTTAATGCAATGACTGGCAGGTGGGGAAAGGGTTTGTGGCAGCTCCATTTTTCTGATCATGTTAGCAAAACATGGCATGTGCTTTTCTAATGCATAGACTACAGTTTCATTTACAATTTAAATCTGATGACTGAAATGCTTATTAGATGACTTTTTTGGAGAAGGTGTTTACCACCTGAATTATCTAATAATACAGAAATAGTTCTTTTTCTCCCCTCAAGTTAACGTTTCAGACTTGAAGTTTAATGAAGTTGCACAGGGTAATTTCAAAAATGTCTAAGTACAACACAATTTTGGTAAATTATTTATGCATATGTGATTCAGCAATTAGAAGACAGTAGCCTGTATGGAGCCACACTAGGAATTCCTTTGAATGCAGATAGGTATTTCAGAGCACTGCAAAGTCAAATACATAGGCTAATGTATAACGTTTTCAAAATTTGTTCCAAATAGTTTATTTATATGAAATTAGTTTGCAAGTCTGGACATTTGAATAAAGTATGCCTACCTAGCTAACACTTCTTATCAACCTAGTATCACAGTTTCATCCTGGATGAAACATTCAGAGTTTTCCCAATGCTTGAACTTAGTTCTCAAATCTGACCTGTCTGATATGTCAGTGTTCTTTTACATGCACTGCCTGGTTTGCTGGAATCAGAAGTTGGTGTGTATATCCTCTCCAATTCTGTTACTCAAAACAAATTCCTTCTTTTAAGACAAGATTCTGATTGAAGAGTTTGGAGAGATTGGACATTGAGATTCAGATTGGACATTGAGATTCAGATTGGACATTGAGATTCAGATTGGACATTGAGATTCAGATTGGACATTGGGACATTTTTTTCACTGTAAGGGTGATTAAATATTGGAATAGGTTGCCCGGGGAGGTGGTGGAGTCACAGTTCCTGGAGGTGTTCAAGAGGCATCTGGATGTGGCGCTGGGTGATGTGGTGTAGTGGTGATGTAGGTAGGCGGTTGGACTGGATGATCTTGGAGGTCTCTTCCAACCTCAATGATTCCATGATTATTAAGTGGTCAAAAGTACCAAATGTCAGAGAGAGGAACTAGAGGAAGCACTGAAAGTCAGGCAGCACTGTCTGGGTCACACTAATGCAAACCTTAGAGAAAACGTGCATGTTGGGTTTTGTTTGTTGTTTTTTTTCCTTTGGTTTCTCCAGCTGAATCAAAGATCATTTATAAAGCAAGTTTAGAAACCAGGCGAAAGTTACTCCAGCTGGTTTTAGCTGACCCCTAGTGAGCCTCAATCATTTAAGATTACACAGAAGAGTTATCATGTGATTTGCTATGTGATTTATTCCTATAATTTATCAGATTTCCAGATGACTGAAAAAGTGAAGATAGTCCTTGAGGCACAGTTTAATTGGTGGTGCTGAAAGCTTGTGTTATGATCCTTCTCGTTTATAATCTCATCCTTTCTCTCTTTCATTCCCAAATAACACCACTGCAGCAGTGGTGAGGCTAGCTAAAGTCTAGGAGCATTAGCTTTTATCTCTAATTAGTGGCCTTTTAATAATGGCAGAGAAGAGATAAGAGAAATTTGCCTTACTTTTATTCAATCTAGCCTCATCCTAGGCTTACACAGTGGACTTTAGCTTCTAGCTCTGCCAAGTCTTACATGAAAAGCATTTGAAACTATGTGGATTGCAGTTACTAAGGAAATGCCTTACTGAGAGTAGGTCCTGAAACACCACAGACAGCTAACACGGTCAAAACAAAAGCAGGAATCATCAGCAGTGTTTCACAGGGACTCATCATTGCTCTCCAATCCAGGACTGTTTCACCCACTCCCTTGGTTTGCCAGCAGGGCCATGCTGGGGTCACAGAGCAGTAGACATAATCTTCTGATCCTGTCTTTAGTCTTCCTCACCTTTTCTTTCCCAGTGTCACACTGTCAGGCAACTCTTCGTTTCTCTTCTGTAATCACAGATCTGTTCCCTTTCCCTGCCTGTCTCCCCTCATTACAGAGCAGTCCTCCTGCTGTCCTCCCAGCCAGCAAAGTGCAGCACACAGGGCTGGCTCCTGTGACACTTTGGTCCCTCACTGAGCTCAGATCAAGCTGATGCACTCTCTGTCTTTCCTGGCCTCTGCATGTTATCTGGAAAAGTAGCTATCTAAAGATTGCACCTTCTAATTCAACAAATCTGCTCCCTGTGGCAGAGATTTAGGGGTGTGTTGCAGCAATTTATGCCAGCAGTTGAGGAGGTCAGCTAGCAGAGCTGGCATAAACTGGCAGCAAAAGAGGCTTGAATGCTCTGAAGCTAAAAGCCAACCCTGACTGATGTGGAATCTGTATAACTAGTTTTACACCTATGCCACCCCTCCCTGGGATTTGTTTGTACAGTGTGAAAATCAGGAATTAGCATGGTTTGGGTGTTCATCCATGTCAACTATGCTCAAATGCCAGAAGCTGCACACTCAGGCTGCCTGGAGTCAGAGGAACATGGTGTCCCCTCCTTCAAGGTCTGTGCTGACCACAAGCACGAGGGGAATTGTCTGTTGGTCTGTGATGTCCTGTCACTTCAGTGATCTGTGTACATTTTCCGCTCACATTAATCACATGAAGACACGGGAGGAAAGTCAGCTGTGATCTAAGTGGCATCATGCATCCACAGTAAAAGGGGGCAGAGGAATCTAGGCTCTTGGAATACTTGTACTGATTTCAGAGAGATTTATGTCAGTGGGTTTTCTGTGAATGGGGGGAATATAAGCCTACTAGGAGTAAGAAGAAAGCTGCTGGCTTGGGAACTGAGCAATTCTGAGAGAAAACACTGCTGAAGTAGGGATGTGGTACCAGAGATGCTATCTTTAGAGTCACTTTCCAGACCAGAAAAAAAATGACATTTAAAACGGATAAAACCTGACTTCAAACTGACATCCAAAGCTTGTTACTCTGAAGAATTCTTTTAAATGGTGTTTCAGAAAAGATTGCAAGCTGATATTGTAGGTTTCCACTGTGCACTGTAAAACAATGAGCTACAAACCAGCAGCACAGCAACTCTGTGAGGAAATGTTGCAGCTCACATAGCACAGGGCATCTTCTCTGTTCTTTTTCTGAAAGAGGGAAGCTTCATAGTATCACTCGGTAAAAAAAGAAGCAGGATGCAGGTATGCTAAACATAAAGAGCTTTTTTAATCAAGTATAAGTTTGTAACTTTCTTTCAAATTGATGAAAATGGGTTTCAGTGTGTGATATGAAATTACATAGGGTTACCATGCACAAGAGAAATTACATAATACATTACATAATCTCAAAAATACTGCAATCTAACTTTCTAGAACTTCCAGACAGAAAAATGCCAAGCCCAAGACAAATAAATGACTGAAGTACTTTCTGCCAGAAACTTTTATTTTCACCTTCTTTGTATGCTGTTTTTATTTTTGTTTGGGCTTTTGGGTTTGTCTTTTTCTTGGTTGGGTTTTGGGTTTTGTTAGGTTTTGGGGGTTTTTTTTGCTTTCATAGCATTAACAGGACTAGAAATATCACTGGACCTTGTTTTTGTGACATTTTCATTGCTGTCAGGCTGACAGTTCAGATATCTCTGAGCTCTTCTTAAACTGAACTGAGCTAGATCTTTTTGAACTCACCTTAACATTGTGTGTGAAGTGGTACTACCACCTCCTGGTTCCAAAGAAAGTCCTATTTTAAGCCATGGGATGCCCTGTTAGTCTTTTTCCCATCCTTTCCAACGTAGGGCTGAAGTAAGAATACTCTCTCTTGATTTTCATTCTTCTTAGGAATTTACCTTCTTCCTAGACAATCTGTGTTTCTTATCAGCCTTGCCCCTAGAATGTGATTAACAAGGCTTCTTACCATACCTGTCTAGGTGCAGCACTTCTGTAGCATTTACCCTGAGGCAGTGTCTAAAGATGAGTTTTCTCCTTATCAGAAATATTTTATGGGTTTTCTTAAGGGAGGGGGGACATGATTTTGAAATGTATTGTTTTCATCTTATGCAAAGTTCACCCCGACCAGCGGCTGCTAAGGATCAGAGCTTCATATGGCACTTTGAAAGGTCAAAGCATGTATTAAATTGTGCACTGAAAAACCAAACCTTTGTAATTTACAGGCAGTAGCTCAGAAATTCATACTTGAGGAGCAGGGTCAAAAGAAAGCTCTTATCGCTCTTAATTCAGTTGGCAGAGCAATTCCTTTTTGTGTCATAGCAGTGCCTCCTGCTGCTACTACCATGCAGGTCTGTTGATGTTTCTCCTAAAAATTTCAGGGCATGTAAGTCTCCACACTCTCAGTCTGCCTCCTGCTATGACACACGTGTTTCAGGACTTAAGAAAAATGTAGTTTTGGAAATGTTTGAGAGCAGTTTTTCTGTATCTCAATATTCTCTTTGTAACATGGATGAAATACTACCTTTATATGACATCTGTGAGGATTGTGTTTGCAAATAAACTGTTGTATTTTTAGAGATTTCTTTGTGAGAGATCCCAATGATACATTTAGACCTTTTCTATGTATACAATTAATACATTACAAACAATAACAATTCTAAATTTAAAAACTCATTTCTAAGTAATATTCATTTGCGTCAAAAATCAGCCTCCAATACTGTAAAATTTTGAGGATAATGGCTTATTGCAGCCTTGCCGACACAGAAGAGTTACATTGTTTTGGTTGCAACCTGGGCATGGATATGAATTTAGTTCAATTGCTCTGTATCCCATGTGAATAGGTTTGGTTTATAACTGATTTGTATGAGTTTATCTCAGTTCAGTCGTTGAATTAACTAGATCAGTAAAGGATTTGTATTACTTTTAACTACATCAGTGTAAAAAATAACCTGAATTAAACTAGTGCAACATGCTTATGTAGACAAGGCCTAGGAAGAGGAAAATGAAGACTGAGCAGGACCTCCTAGTAGTCTTCAGACAGAAATGTCTATTCTCTAAAGGAAAGGGAAAGCCCATTTCCTTTTTATCCTGATGGGAAGGCCTAAACTGCAGCAAGAAAGATTCTGATTCATTGATCAGAAACAACTTCTAATCCTAAGAAAAGGGAAGTACCAGAATAGATAGCTCAGGGACATTGCAGCTTCTCCTTCATTAGAAGTCTAAGAACATTGTCCCATGTCAGGAACGTAGAAAGTGATACAACAGAGTACTTTCTAAACCATTTTTTCTGTTATTGCTATATGCCCACAGCATTGCTTCTCTCCTATTTATGCTTCCACTACACTGGGAAAATGGTTTTCCTCATTCCAAAATGAACAACCACAGCTCAGCTTTTGCAGCACTAAGCAGAAGCAAAATTTATTTAGAGGCAGACAACCTTCTTCCTGTCTAGACAAATAGCCATTATTTGACAAGCATAGTGCTCGAGTTGGAAATACAGTGGTATTGCTGTCCCAAAAGTGGATCCAGTACCCAGTGTGGAAAGCTGATCCACACACAGAGTGGAGATATTTGCTTCTATTCCAGTTCTGCACAGAAAAGGGAGCTAGGTGGTATCCCACAAAGCTGTCTCAGCTCCCCAAAACATAGGGGCTACTTTTATAGACAGAAATGATGTAATCCTACTTTAACATTAACTATATTCTACCATTCATATACATGACTGGTCAATTAATTTCTCATTTCCACCTAAAGTTACAGTGTTTAAAGATTTGACCATGCATGCTCAGAGAGGAGGGTTTTTTGTGAGCAGGGGTCTTTCTAGCCTGTCGGTGTGTTTTTTAGTATGTTAATGTGACCTTAGTAGGTTAATCTCATTAAAACTTGTTTCCATCTTGGTGTTCCAGGCTGGAGCCGGCCCACAACCGGTTCACACCAAGATAAGGGGTAGGAATACTTTCTCATCCCTTTCATCCATCTAACAGGCTGTGTCTCAAGGACGGTCTGTTGACTATCAGGGTTATGTTTTTTCTTTCAGTTCTCATTATCTTGGTGTTATGTGGGCCCTGTTTTTATTTGAAGTGTCTTTGTGCTCTCCCTTATGTGCTTTTTCCCAAAACAAGTGTCTCTGTGCTCTCTCTTACGTGTTTTTTCTAAATTCCACTAATTTCAAGTAATAATCTACATCAGTATTATCTAAAACTGAAGTTCCTTTAGCTAAGAGGCTGCACAGTGCCTCCTGATTTCACAAATCAGGTTGTTCTCATGTCTCTTGAAAGTCTGTTCCTACCACAACTCAGTTCATTGAATCAAAGCTCTTTCCTCCTTCCCTGTTTTCTCCCACTCCAGTGTGATACTGAACTCAAGCACAAGTCCAAACCAGTTTTGTAAACATGAAAGAATCTGTAACCCTCGAAGTCCCATCCAGCAGAGAACTTTTGTCTGTTGACAGTGTGGGGAACAGTCTGCCACCACCCTGCTGCAATGGGGCAAAACCACCCATGTCCCGTGGCTGTCAGACTGGGCAGGGCCACACTCAGCTCTGCCTCAGTTACATTGGAGCAACTGTGGATTTCATAATCATAAAAGAAATAAACAGGAGGAAGTAGTCTTTTCTTCAAGGGATTTTAAGTAGTCTTGGACCTTTAATCCAGGTATGGCATGTTACTTGCAGGAAATGTGGGTCACATACTTCCTGGGAGACATCTGCTATTAACCTGCCAGCTGACTTTATCATCAGCACCATCCCTCCAGAAGCAGAAGACTGGGTAGCAGTCTCTCTAGAGGCCAGTCTGCTTTACTGAAACGTTTCTTTCCCTCTGAAGCACTATTGGAGAAGTGATAGGAAAGAATCCATATGCCTACAGCTCCTCTTTGCTGTGTCCAGTGCAGGGTTTATGTATCCCATCTCATCAACCATGATTACTTGCTGATGTGGTACAAGGACCCTTGTACTGCTGTAAGTGTGCTCTAAAGCTTGTGTATATATACTGCAAGGTTTTATTGTGTCATCCAGGTCTGAAGAATATCATCCTTTCTATGTTTTCAAAATTTCTGTGGTGACTCAGGAGGAAAATGCTATGCCACCACGCATACAGGGATATCCTGTGTTTGCAGGCTAGTAGTCATACAGGGTTCCATATAGAACACAATATTGTTTTTCTTTAGATTTACTGTACCAGTCATACTAAGTAAGAAGATACCACTGGCACAATAAAACACAGAAGTTTCGTGGATAGCTAGCATAGACTTGCTTTGTGTTACCCCTTCTGCAAAAGGGTGAGGGTGGGGATAAAGGGTAGGGGGGGAAGGAATTCCAGTTAGAGAATGAGCAAAGCATGAAACAACAGCCCTCTAATTTCTGTAATATAAATTCCCCTAGTGAGGTATCTCAACTAATCAGGGAAATAAACACAGAAAACAAAACTGAATAATTTAAAAACCCCTAAGTCTAGAGTCTAAAGGAGCTATCAAGGCAAGATACTCGGAGGCTGTCAGGTCTGAGACTAAATCCTACACATCTTCACAGCAGCCTTCTGATCTCCATGAGTTGTTTGTGAGAGCTGTGCAGAGACAGCCTGTCACTGCAGCCAACTCTTACCCCACTTCTGAAGTGAGGAGCTATTAATGCTCATACAGAAAGCTGAAGCCAGCATGATGTCTCAGGCCTAGGCTGCTCTGTCAGAAAGCAGAAATGCCTCTACCAATCTTTTCTTTTGCCAGCACTGTATTCCACAGGGTGTAATGGATTATTAGCAGAGAGTTTGATCTATATAGTCCAACAGCAGAGTATGTGGTGATTCATGTGTTTAGGCAGGCAGTGCTCAATCACTGTTCAAAGTGGGTGCAGGGCAGAGCAGTGGTTAGATCAGGAATCAGGGTCTTCCCCTGAATCACCGTGTGGCTTTGAGCTTTGTTCTCTGAACTTTGCCCTTGGTTCTTTGAGCGTTCTGCAAACAGGGAGAAAGTGGTATTTTAAGCAGAAGGTACTGCTGTCTTGACATGCTTTCATGTAAACTGAGTATGAGCAAAGGACTGCAAAGCCACAAACCTGCATCTCAAAGTGTGTCACACAGTTGCAGCCAGCCTCACTCAAGACACAGAAGCCTGCAGCTATGCATGACAGTGTATTTCCAGCACATTTACCCTCGTGGCATATGCAAACTGTGTGATGAGTGTAGTATGGTTAGGAGGTGTGGCTTAAGAAAGAAATGGCATGCTCACCCAGAAGGGTAATGATAAATAGCTTTTATTAATTTATTCTTTCTGATATGAAGAACCTAATCTGCAAGATAACTTAGATAAACTCTTAATCCCACCTTTTCTTGCTAGTAGCTGTGGAAATCCCTTTGCTCCACTTTGCTTCGCTTCTCCAAATACAAGAGAGCAGGGAGAGGTAGAAGAAACAATTATGCTGTGCTGGTGTCCATACTTTCCCACTCCCAGTTCCCACTGACACTCAGGACACATAAAGTAGAACACATGTGTGAATCCTCCTGATATGTGTTTTTATGTTCTCATAGACCATACTGCTTTCTCCCACTTAAGAAATAAACCACTAATCTTTTGCATTGTTGGGAATAGTGGCATTTTCTTTTTTTTGTAGAGAAAGAGGAAGCTTTCAGAGTTTAATGGCAGAGTTTAATCACCAGTGTTGAGGTGTGCAGTTACTATTCAAGCTCTTGTATATTCATGCAATAAAATTTCAAGGCACTTCACTGGATATAATATGGAAAACTATTAGTGGTTTTAGGAACTACAGTATCATTTTAAATTCAATGATGTCCTGCATGCTTATCCTCACACTGCTCATTGCGGTTAATATACCTTTTATTGAGTAATAATTAAATTCGGAAACAAATTATTGTCTATCAAGGATTTCACAGTTGTCACTAGCCAACCTAACCAGATGAACAGAAAGACAGTAAGAGAGCACAATCAGGAAAATCACCTTCTCTATGAGCTGTAGAGGGCCCATGGGACAAACAGGTGAACATTTTTGACTGAATTAGGCAGAAGGGAGTAGTCAATGCAAAGACTAATGAATTTATTATAATATTAAGCTTATATTGTTCCCATATTTGCTCTCAACCTGTAGGAAGGGTGTGCTTTGAGTGAAACACTCAAAGCACTAATCACCTGTGTTATTTTGGTGTCACAGCAGAGAAGCCAGGTACAGCATGGATGCTTAAGTTTGAATCGCCCCCTCATCCCTCCTCACCTAGATTTGAAACCTACTGAAGCGAAAGAAAAGCCTGCCTGCTGTCACCTGTACCCTACCCACCTAGAGTTAAAGCTTTATACCACTGAGGTTCTCCAGACACCATACAGTTTGCAGATAAAGCTCATTTGCACGTACATTGCAATTTTTTTTCATAACAAATAGAAGAATCACAGGATCCTAGGGGTTGGAAGGGACCTCGAAAGCTCACCCAGTGCAACCCCCCTGTCAGAGCAGGGTCACCTAGAGTCCATCACACAGGAACGCATCCAGGCGGGGTTTGAATGTCTCCAAAAACTATGTAGTAATACCAAGAATGTTTTCCATTACCAGTTAGAAATAATGGAGCAGAGGATGGAAAGGATTTGCATATGTAGTAGTAATTTGGAAAATAATTTCAAGGTGCATTCTCCTCAGTGATCTCAGCTTAAATAAGCTCAGGAGTGAAAGGATTTAGCTCAGAGGTGCAGTTAGCAAGCATTCCTCAGGGTATTATGCCAGACTGCTGTGCCTACGAATTAACTATTATCAACTGAGAAAAGGCAATAAGTTTCTATTTTGCAATAATTTTTATTGCTGTAGTTATATGAATACAACATAAGCCAAAGTGTTAAATTATCTCTCCATTTTCAATCACCAACTGTACAGTGTCCCTGGTTTTTAACTTCTGGCTCAATCATGTTTCACTACTGCAAACATGAACGAGATACCAATTGATTTTAAAAATGAATGTGCTACAATTCAATAATAGCTGCAGGGCAGTGAATCAAAACTATTCACATGCTCATGGCTGTCTCTGTGGTGGCTGAATCTCTACAAAGAGGATACCAGCTCTAATAATGCACATCTGATCCAGTTTCTGTGTAGTTACCTCTGTGCATCCCAAACTTACCCTCATAGTATCTGAATTCACATGGTGGACAAAGACTGCAGTTTAGTAGCGTGATAGTGTGTCTGTTTTGATAAACTGATATATGAGATCTGTGCATGTAGCCAGAGAGTATTAAAGCTGCAGGTCAGGGTAGAAATATCCTCAAATCTCCACAAAGAAGACCAACATCTTCTGGGACAGAAAAAAACACTCCAAATATACATTTTTCCACTAATAAGGCAGAAAACTTTTTGTTTCTCATGTCAGAAAAGGCTTTCAGAACAGTAAGAGTGAACCTTAAATTATAGGCTATTTCCTGCTTCTCAGTACAGCATGTCTGTGTGCAATTTCTCCTCAGCAGCCCTGTGTCACTTTCTTTAAAATACAATCTGGAGCTGTTCTGAGAAATTGTTCAGCCTTTCAGCAACTCTTGTTTCAGAAACTGCTGTTTCCCTCCTCTCCTGTGCAAACCTGCCCCTCTGCCTCTCTCATCTCAGCAAGCACTGTGGGACCAAGCCTCCAGCAATTTCACTGGGAACTGACCTGGGAACTGACCTTTTCTGCATTTTCTTTCTTTTCCAAAGGAACCAGAAAGAATAGCTGCTGTGTTTCTTTCAATGGGCAAAATGCAGTTCTGAATCCACCAAAGTCACTTGTGACAGGACTGAATTTAGCCCAAAACATACTTGCTTCTTACTTTGTATTCAATCAGATGTACTATGGCTTAACACTTATATGTAAAAATTAATTATAGCTGTTTGACTTTTTGTTAGTTCACATACTTCACATAAAGACAAAAACCCCACCTTATATCCATTTCTGTGTTTTCTGTATGTGGTTCTTTAGCTCCACTGTCTGGTAGTGACTTGAAACTTTATAAAGAAATGTATAATCATTTGTTTTCTGATTTAAGCCAGATGTCACTGCCAGATGTCACAAGACAGGAGGTATTTAAAGTTCCTGGATGGTATATCTGGCTGTCAGATACAGTAGATGAAAAAGACACATTGATGTTAAATGTTTGTTTGCTTTTGAATTAAGCATGTCTAGTATTTTAATTGTTATATTAATTAGAAATTATTTCAAGTTACAGAACTCAGATCTATTACTTCCAGGGTTCTTGTGTATTATGAATCAAAATCCTGGATTGCTCCATTTAAGGATAGGAGCAACCTGAAACTTAAGAAGAGATTCCCTTTACATATTTCCTTGGCCTGCCTTTCCTTCTCTGTTCTTCAGAGAATTATCATGAGCCCCTAAATAAACAGTTTGCAAGAAATAATTGTGTCCATTCTGTTCCCTTTTCCATCCTCCTGTTGTTAAACTCCTTTAGATGAGGCTGTGGTATTTTTGGGGTGCTTGCCCAAAGCAAGAACTAATCTGTGTGCTGTGAGGGGGTAAGTGGGGCAGGCAGCAGAAGAAAGGTAGGTTTTAACTTTCTTCTATCTAGATGGTACTCAAGATGTCATGATGAAGACCCTGGTACACACACAGTTATTTGGGCAGGCAGACAGAAATTGACTGAGTAAGCGCACATCCAGGTGTCCTGACAAATTTTCTTTCCAAGCAGCTACACAGTCTTCACTGCAGAAAAGACTAAGTACATTCAAAGCCAAAGCCTGCCCTGTTGACTTTATTCTATCAGAGGACCTTATGAAAAGGCATAGTAGTCTGAGCTTGATTCATATGCATTCAGTATAACAGCTTCAATCCATAGACATTACAGAAACATCATCTGCCTTCTTGCAGCACTTGCCAATGTTGTCTTCAGGATCTGCAGAGGGGATCTGAGCTTCTCAAATCAAAACCTCAGTTCATCTGAAATCTGTGGAATGTAGTATAACATTTTTAAAATATTTTCTAAAAAGAAAATAAAAGGCAAATATACAACAGAGCACATGATTTCACCCATTGTATCTTTGTCAACCCCCTACTCCCATACCTTCCCATTACCTTGGCTCCTGAACTGTTGTTAAACTAAGTCTAAATACATTGGAAGGCTTCAGCTGGATGATGCAAGCTTTTTTTCCTGTATCTGTTTACCATTTTTGCTATAGTTCAATAAAAAGAGAAGTGTTATACTTTGAGGAAATTAGATTAACTAAATTAAATGTGACAGAGAGGCCATCTATGAATTAAAATAATTGGAAATAATGCCTCTTGTATTTTCACAGGCAGTCTTCCTGGACTTAGATGTAGTAAGGATTTTTTTTTAATTGTGGGCCAAAAGATTCAACAGGAGCAGTTTCCAAAACCAGCTTTCTCTAATAGGAGAACTTACATAAGGATAATAATTCTTTTATTTCTTAACAGAATGGTCTATTCTTAGATAAGCAGTCATATATCTATAAATAAATATTTCAATCTGACATGTTGTACCTATAAAGCTGATTATTCATACAACATTTCATTATTTTTCATAAAATTATTCCATTGTTCAATGCATAACTATAGTTTTGCTCTAATCTGAGCCAGGCAGTGTATGCACAAAGTGCCTGTTGCTCCTGCCCCTCCTGCTTCTCTTCCAGTCTTTCTTCCTTCTCTTACAACTCTGAAGCCCAAAGAGGAGGTCTATGCCAGATCTTCATGAATATATTTCTATCATAGCTGTGATACTTGCCTTACTTTTGTTTGGAAATAATGTATGGGTATCAACAAGCTAGGGAACCTGAAGAGAGTTATTTATGCCCTTAAAAATAACACAGTTGAGCACAGTGTTTACAGGACCTTTTTCTGGGCTATCTTCTTAACTCTGTCTGAAGTCAGGACTTCAAGGGTTAAGCTGGGGATGTGTTTCAACCTTGTGTCTCTGTTCTGTTTGTAGGTAATTTTAAAATGTCAGCACTGAGCTACCACTAACTTATTACAACTGATCTTAAACAGTCCAGTGCTTCTCAGTTTTAAAATGAGCCTTTCAATTCACCTACAAAATAAGTATTTTATTCCTGATAGATGGATAATAACCACATGGGAAAAAATAGCTTTTATAACTGACTAGTTGGACTGGAAGGTATGTTTGTATGCATAAAAATTCATACAGGCTAGCCGTGTCAAAGACTTAAAAGGAAAGATCATTATAGCTTCTGCTAAATGCAGCTATGCTGCTAAATTGCCTGTGATCCTAGAGAGCAAATCTTGCAAAAATAATCTATGGTTTCCCAGTCAGTTGTAAAAGTCAGGTTCCTTTGAACACACTCTTGCTTCAATATAGCACTCTTGTCTCCATTACTTGACACCCGGCTTTTCAAATATGAAAACACTTTTTCAAACAGCTTTGTTGCCATGCGAAGGACAGCTTCAATCTGTGTAAAATATTTACAAGGAGAATCAAAGACAAAGTAAAAGGGAATGCAAACCAGAAAACATTCTAGTTATACAGGCCATGCCAAACAGCATCAGAGTCCCAGAAATTAAGACTTTTTATATAAGCAAGTCTTGAGACATTGTAACTATGTTTTTGAGAATTGTTAGGCTGAACTACTGTGTGGAAGACCCAGTCTGTTACCTGACTATAGTCTGAGCTTTCCTTTCACACCTTTATAAGGCAACTTCATTTGAAATGGGACAAGAAGCCTTTCACCCTTCTGTGATGAAATCATATTTATGGAGGATCATAGAGATCAAATCATATCAAATGGAGGATTTTAGCATCTGATGGTTGCCTAATTCGTGCTTTGCAGCAGGAACTGGTGGAGTTTGGCCCATTAAACCAGGCAACAAATGTTCCCACTCAGCTATTTTGCCAGTCTGTCAATCTCAGGAAAGACACTGAAATTGTTATGAGGACAGAAATTAACTCCTCTTTCATCCTATAACCAATCAAGGTTAATGTAAAATCCATACCCTGAAACACCAAGAGTTTTGCTGTCAGCCTGACTCCCTCAGTTCTGTGGGACCCAGCCATAATTTTTATCCTGGCATTTAATGTTTTTGCCTTCTTCTAAGCACAAAGGCAGCCTCTGCTCAGATGTGACCAAGCTGAGCACAACTGCCAGTTACCAGCAAAGTGCAGGCTTTACCTGTTGTGAGCTCCTGGTGTCCCCCACTTTCCAAGCTAGCAGATGTCTCCTAAAATTTTATCCATTTCTCCTACACTCAAATAAGACTTGAGGTACATTCACTTAACACCAACCGTGATAGCCTGGTCCCAGAATCAATTTTTCTCCTCACAGCCAAATTAGTCTCATCAAGTTACTTTTTATTAAATAGACTGTTGTTTTAGAACATTGCCGTCCATTGAAAACAGACATTAAAAAGCTGTGGTTCTGTACATGTCCATCCATCCTCCATTTGGATGTCATGTGTCTGTTCCCTTGATCTACAAATCAGGATATTAAGAATGACTCCTTTATAAGCCAGAACTGGTGGCAAAATGATTGAAGCATTTAAAACTATCTTTTGCTGACTAACTTTTTTTTTAACTCAGAGCATTTTAGTGATCAGGTTTTTGGAGTACTCCAAAATAACTTTTTTACTGTTATAATGAGGGGAAAAAAATTGCTTCCATGGGACAAGAATGACTGGGTAAGGGCAGAAAAGACTGAAACCAGTGTTGTCATGGTAGGAAACACCTGTTTTGAACCAGATTTACAAATCAGAGTTACCAACTTTCCATCTTGTTCTGAAAGTTGTTATTCAAAGCCAGTCAAAACCAAATGCTAATACGAGTTTATTTGATGAACTGGAAAGTAGATGGATGCCACTGACAGAAGCATGACAGATGAACTTGAGAAAAGAAAATAACAAAAAGTCCAATATACTGCTTGCTTCTTAGAAGGTAGATGCTTGTAGTTGTTTATATTCTACAAGATTCACAGGCAGCAAATATCCTGAACTATTTACACAAATTTTTGTCTATTTTAAGCTTGCAGGCAAGTTGTGTACTAAAAAGTGACCTAAATATCAGATTCAGATAAGAATTTTTGCAATACCCAAGGACTGACCTGCATAGGAAAGAATCCTACTTAGTTAAACAGGAGGCTGTTTCAGGTTTTTTAATCTGTACTTATGAGATTTACTAAGTCACAAAGTTTTTAACAAAGCTAGAATCTGTTCTTACAAAATTCTAACATATCATATAAATGTAAATTACATTACATTGCAATCAGGGGAATGAATTCATTATAAACAGCCTTTTTATGGAAAATGCTGAGAAGGAACACTGCAGATAAAGGAATAAAATCTCATTACACCATTGTAAGAGGGTGTGATTGTAATAGTTCTTGACATCAGCTAGATATGTATCTTATGGAAAACCACAAGGGGATTAAACACAGCATCTCTCATCAGAAACAAAATGATACTCAAAACTCTTGCAAGAAGGGCTCTGAACATGTGTTCTGAAGATGCTGTTTAAGAAGCTGTGGAAAAGAGCCTGCAATATTTTAGAGGCAGGGACCAGACAGGGGACATGTCTGCATGTCATCACCTGTCTTCCTCTGTCACCACCAGAGCCACCAGAGAGACCCTCAGCCTTCTACCTCCATTACAGCTGTGCTGCCAAGCACATTCCTCTTTTCCTCTCTTCCTTGCAAAAAGAGGAAGAGCCAAAATGATACAGAAGATAAATTATACAGTCCCAAAACAATAGGATAGGTTTTGTGCCCTGACCTTCATATATTGTTCATGGGATGGTCAGGTAAGTAAATATTGCTGGGATGTATTTGAAGGCACCATTTGCAATTCACATCTGATTTACATTCTAATTAAACAGTGCTTACAAAAGTACTAATAATGAAATGCCTGTAAAATCATCTAGTACAAATACCCAGAGTTAAACATGTCTTCACATTTCCCACTTGCATACAGAGCCTTTATGAAATCCTGAGCCTCCAGCAGCTTTTCTCACATTTTATTCAATCGGACAACAGAAGAAGGGTGTTGGGGGAGGCAGGGTGTAAAACAACAACATTGCTTTAAAGGGACCTTGTGAAATTATTTTCATAAATTTGATTCAGTCTTTAAACAAAGTTTAGGAGTAAAATTAACTTTATTATAAAAGTTTTCCTGGAGAGCCATGCAGTAGATTTCTAATATAGAAAATACCTCTTTAAATGTCATATATACCTGCCAGAATCAAACATTTGTCCAGAATTATCCTGCTGATATGCACACAACATGTAGGATAAAAGTCCAGCGTTCATTTTAGGAATAGAACCTCAGTAAGCTGAAAGATCTGATCTTGCTGGGATTTGAATGTGCTCTATAGAAGCTATATCATCCCCAGTGCCTTTGCTTTCCAGTTGGTAAAAGTTCAATAGAGCCTGGTTATTTTTTACATTAATCACAAAGCACAAGTGTTAAGTCATACATGAAGTTCAAATCTCTTTTCTGATTTGCAGTGCATGTATGAAAAGAATACACTGAGCAGGCAGAACGAAGCACTTAAAGTATTTGGACACATTGGATAATTTCTATGAATTCACTTTCATAGGATCTATTAACTACTTGTATAGGATTTATGAGCTACTTGTATAGCTTTTTTACGCTCACAAAAACATTTATAAAAAGAAAGGATCAAAGATATACATATGAACACGTTTGTATCGCATTTATGCAACTAGCTTGGAAACTTTTTGTGGGTTTGTGGAGAAATACAGCCGACATCTGTGACTGACACTCCTGAGTAACCAAGAGACTAAATTATTTTCAAATAAAACACTGGACTTGTTTCAAGGCATAGCAAAGCAGAAAGTCAGTTGAAAGCTGAAATTATATTCAAAATAATTAGAATTCTAAATGGATCCAGCTGCGTTCATTTCTCTTCATATTCATAAAGCTTTGGAAGTAATCTTGGTAGTGAAGTCAAAACACTTATTTCAGGTAAGTACTCAGCCTGCTGTGACCCTTCAAGGCACCTTGTTTGTCCAGTCAGGTGAACAGCAGCCAAAGCATTTGATGGCTAGTCAGGTTCAAAATTGAAAAATCATTGGAAATCCAGTTTATTTCATTATGCTCCTTTAAAATATATTCACTTGTAATATTGGCTGGGTATTTTCAAGCACAAATATATTCCCCAAACCAGGTCAAGGACACTGCAGAGAGAGCCTAGGATTTGGAAAATCCTGTTTGACCAGCACTGCAAAGTCGAACAAATCAGTCTCCTCATGAATAATCTGTAAATACCGAAGGAGGCTAAATTTGTCAAACAAATTCTTAACTCTACAGTGTTTGCCCAAGCTGCTCCAAATGCCCTTTGGTTGCAATTTGTGTTCTTTATGTACTCGGTACAGGAAAAAAATCCACACTGGGAATAACAGAGGTGTTATGGATTTCAGAGAAAATAAGTTTATTTCAAGCTTCCATTCATGTATACATGGATTTGACTCTGATAAAATGCTGTTGTTTCTGCCATCTACCATGACATTCTGATAGGTGCTGGTGAATCTCACATGTGTGTAAGTGTGCAAAGAAAGCCACCCAACTTTCAAACTGGCTTCTCCATTGTTATGATTTGAGGGGGCACGGGCAAAATTTATGGTATCAATACAAGGACCTAGAGAGAGGGTGGTGTTTAGGACCCTGAGGGATCTGAGAGGGGCACAACAGAGAGGGGTCAGTATTCCTTCCCATTTCCTGCCACAATCTATAAAAGCCAGGAGGACAGGAAATCTGCCCCCTTCATGCTCCCTTGCCACCTCACTGTGCTTAGACCTCTTGGAGAGAGGATCCTGCTCTTTGTCATCAGCTCATCACATGCTCTGCAGGATCCAAATCCATCAGGTGCTGGGAAGAGCTTTGGAGCCTTTTCCCATGTCAGCTCTGCCACGAGGGACTTTCAGGCACTTATATTAGTGATCTTCAAGATCAGCTTCTATATAGAATCATAGAATCATTAAGGTTGGAAGAGACCTTCCAGATCATCCAGTCCAACCACCTACCTACATCACTACTAAACCGTATCACCCAGCACCACATCCAGACTCATCTTGAACATATACACTTGTATATTTTGTTCCTTCTCCTGTGTGTTACTATCCCTCCCCTGTTCTGTTAAATCGGTTCTCGTTTTAACTTCCAAGCTTTAAGTCTTTATTTCTTATCCCCCTTTTATCTTCCTCTGGAAAAGTGGAGGGAAGTAACAGAGAGCAATTCTGTTTTCTGGGTTGTGGCTCGCCCTGACCATTAAACAGAGACATCCATTTACTGTTTTATGAAAAGTAAGTATCTATCTCCCCATTCCCACCTGTCAGCTGAGGCAGAGAAACAGACCATCCTCTAAGTTCATCCCCACAGTGAGTGAAACAAAACATATCACACTCAATATTCTTGTTTCTTTTTCTTTTTCTTTAATTTTACTTATGCTTGGCAGGGAGTAGGAAAACTAACATGTTTATTATTTACAGCTATGGAGCTCTCCAATATAGTAGAAGCTCCAGTTGTAAGCTAGAAATGCTCCACCTCTAGCAATGAAAACAGAATCCATCTCTTCTTTCTCTTCCTTTGTTTCTGTGAATTTAGGTAGCATGTGACTCTCAATTTGGAGTTGTATCCTTGCCTTCTGTGATCCCTAGATAATGTCTTCAATTTGGGTATTAGACTGATCTAGCTAATTAATCATAGCATACTCTCAAGGTCTCACTAAACCTGTCATGGACTTCTCATATGGTACTTAGCGTAGTTGTTCAACTGACAGAAAAAAGCCATGCCTTCTCTCCCCAGAGGTGGATAATCTAACTTCTAAATCTAGCAAAATTTCCAGTGTCTATTGAAGAACTACATGGATATCATAAGATCCACAAGCAAATTTTTCCCTGCTAGTTTTCAGTTACTGATTGAGCCTTGTTTTCTATTTCTTTTTCATTTTCAGTAACAAATGGTGACTGATGAAAGCTTTTCACTGCAAATCAAAGGCATTCATCCTGTTTTCTGTAAAAAAGTGGAGTAGTGACAAATCAACAAATGCTTTGCCTGAATCTGTTCTTTGGAAGAACTATGACTTGACCCAACATCTGTGTTTGATCACTGCAATAACTTTTACCCAGTGCATGAAATTAAAAACAATTACTGGAAGATGTTTAGCCTAGTGGTTAGGCAGAAGACTAGACTCCTGATTTTACTGGTTTGGCTCTGCCAGTGAGGTTTACATTCCAAAGGTAGTTTACAATTTTGGAGAGGTTCATTGCCTAAAACATCAAGGGTCCTTGTGTTTGGCAAGCAGAAAATAAAATGCAAGCACTATTAAAGAGCAAATTTTGAGGCTGCTCTAAAACTCCTTCAAAGCATTGCCACTGATGTCAGTAATCTGGGTCAATTGCTTGAGCCTTAGCTTCTGTGCTTATCAGTTGGTAGCAGGAGACAGATGAAATGAATGATCTGGACAGGCAGCACAGTTAAGTGGAACTGCAGGTCAGAAAATTTATGTTCTGGCCCTGCATCTGCCACTGATGCAAGCCTAGACAAATCCTTACAACCCTCTCCATCTCAGTGGTAAAATGGGATGTTACTTACCCACCTTTTAAGACTTCATACTCCACCAGCGGTAATCATTCTATGACTAAGAGGCTTAAGTATTTGAAACACTTTGAGATGTAAGATGCTCTGAAAGTATAAAGTATTATCATTAATAATAATAATGAAAATGTGAAAAGAATAATTTCCAGTAAATTTACACAGAATCACAGATCAGTTCCAATCTGGTGGACTTTAAGCACAGCATTTCTTCCCGAGGGCTACAGTAGGATCTTCCTCCCATCAGTCATTTCAACCAACAGTTAGGTTCAGATTGCCTTTTAAATATTTAACAACTGCTTGGGACCTTTTATTTTATGGTAATTCCACATCATGCATCCCTGGGCTTCTATATTCAGTGCCAGGTTTTAGAACAAAGCAAGCCAGATAATTTCTCTGTGTGTAGATCTCACAACTCTCCCTTAGAGTTTCCTGAAGGTCAAGTGAAACATCCAGAGGAGGTTTTTTTCTATTTTTCACACCCTTCTTTCCACCCACCATCGAATCAAGCGAATCTTCTCTTAATCATTATAAGGGAGACAAAAAGTTATAGTGCGGAGCAATGGACCAGAATCTCACACTCCATTTGCACAATAACTCTGAGGGCTGCTAATGTGCTGTTTGCTTTTTAGCAGGCACCTCTGCAGCCATCACTGAAATGCATTTTGGCGCTGCTCCCAGGGCAACTTAACTATTTATGACAGCTTGTCTTGAAGTGCCTACATGAATGTTAGGATGTCCATGGCAATCTGCAAATTGACCCATCCACATGGCATTTGAGATCAGATGGAAAGAGCTTTAATAATGTAATGAAGGTTATGGTAGATGTCATTTTTAATTTATCTTTTTTACTCATGCTCCAGCAGCGTCTCAAATATGCCATCCCATCTTCTGTCCAGGATATGTCAAATTGTGAAATCCTCCCATATTAACAGATGCTAATGACCTGACTCTGACTTGGACTGTCTTTTATTACACATTCAGTCAGACAATAAATGGGAAATAAAAACTCCCACCCTGAGTAAACTATTTTCCTCCAGAGAATGAACCTGCTACACCAGACCCAGCTGTTTGCTTATTGTCCAAGATGAGTGATGGATGATTAATTTAAAAGACAGACATTCTTCATGACAGCTTCCCTTTCCATACTGCTCCAAGGTTCAGAGGTGGATTTTATTCTTCAACCTTTATTTCAACTTTTTATTCTGTCTCAGAAGCAAAGCTGTATAATGAAATGACATAATAACAGGGAAGAGGAAAGCAAACTTCAGCTGAGATCCAACTTCAGGTCTCAGCAAGAGTGGGGACTTATGTCAGGGAGATTCACTAGGGTGAGAGAGGTCACAGCTCCTAACTCTGTTGCTGATTTATTCACAGGGCAGCTGGGGGTAAGCTACCTCAGGTCGTTAGGCTACACTTTCTCTGTTAAAGAATTTATGTGCATCAGGAGCTGTGAAAGAGGCATTTTGTTACAGGAAATTATAGCAGAGGAAGATACAGAAAAAGAGTGAGTTACTTCCCATCTTTGCACCTTTGTTTCCCTCCACCTGGTTAGACTATAAATATTACATGTAGCTGTTTGTTTTAAATATATAGCTGTGTAGTACACATTGCAATTTTCCCCATACTCCATCTCCTTAGGTGAGAATTGTCTTTCACTCTCTTTCTGCCCCACAGGGCTAACAACATTGTCACCTCTCTCCTTGCTGACCAGTTACCTTCACTTCAACTCTCAGACTGTTTAGCATAACTAAATTGTGTTAGAGTTGCTGATCCCAGGTTGGTGTTCCCCAGGGCTCGGTGTTGGGGCCAGTTCTGTTTAATATCTTTATTGATGACCTAGATGGAGGGGATCAAGTGTGCCCTCAGTAAGTTTGCAGATGACACTGAGTGGGACTGTTGATCTGCTTGAGGGAAGGAAGGCTCTGCAGAGAGATTTGGACAAGCTGGATCAAAGGGCAGAGGCCAAAGGGATGAGGTTCAATAAGGCCAAGTGCCAATAAACAGCCCTTCACTCCTAAAGAAAGATGGCAGGAATTCATGGGAAAAACCCTCAGCTGAAGCAGATCTCAGTCTCTTCAGCCTTGCCTTAGAATGGGCTAATAGCAACAACCATTAAATCTTAATTTGACAAAGATTTCTGGCATAAAGTTTCTCTGTGTAAAGTTTACTGCATTCAATTTCCTAGGAAAAGGCACTTGTGAATTACAATATTGGTCTGGAGAAGATCGTCTCAGAAAGATATTTTATTTTGCTTCATTTTTATTTGGTTTTGCTTGCTTGTTTGTTTACAGACAGATGAACCAAGAACAAGACACAGGGTTAAGGGAAATTGTCATTGCCTTAATCTCAGACTTGCGACAAGAGGTGATGTTTCCTGTGATTTAGTGCAGTGAATGAAATTGTATCTTCTGAGAGAGACTATAGATTACAAAATGTTCCTTCCCTGTGGCTGTGGACATTACTCAGCCCCAGCTTACTCAAGACAGCAGCAAGGATTCATTCCACAACTGTAATCATTCACAATAAAATGTTTGGGGTTTTTTTTTCCTAAGGACTTGATCTAGTGTCAGTAGTCTCAGCAGTAAAGCTCTCATTGCCTAAGGAGTGGTGTCTGAAGCAATGACTACAAAGAATTCAACCCGTTCCTTTCCCTCCTTGACCGACAACTGTGAGATCATTTGTGTCTGAGCAGCATTCTTGAACTTAGCACCGATGTGAATTGCACTGGTTAGTCAATTTGCTTTGATTGCCTGAGAGACTTCAGAGGTTTTATGTTGTTTTTTACTACTGAGTCCTTGCTGCTCCAGAGGAATCACTCCAGCAGGCTAACTGGGATCTATCAGCTTACAGCCCAGACTTTTATATAAGGTGAAAAGACACAGAGGGAATAAAGGTAGAAGTAATAAGGAAGACTGTTTCTCACATCTACATATGCTAAATATGTGCAGCACCCTAGGGAAGGAGTTCCAGACTTTACATCTGTATCACATGAAGAGTCACTTCCATTTGAAAGTTCTGGACCCTGCCAGCTTGTAGGCCCTTTAGACAACCCTTAGATCATCTCTTGGAAGACACAGTGAACAACTAGCCTGCATTCACCATCTCTGTGACACTCATGGTTGGATAGACCACTGCCAGATTCTGTCTCAAGTCATGCCTTTTCCAGTCTTGAAGAGTCCCAGGACTCACAGTCACTCACTCCTCATGTGAAGATAATTCCCAACCTTTTTCTGAATCTTTTCCAATTTGATTGTATCCTTTTTGGCCTGGCAGAAATAGAGCTACACACCATGCAGCATGGATTTCTATAGTGGCATAATGATGCTCTGTATTTTGTTCTCAGTATCTTTCTTAATTGACCATAACACCTAGATTGCTTTTTAGACTGTTACTCAGCACCGAGCTAAATATTTTCTGAAACTTTTTATGGTGACTGAAACATCTCATTCTTCCATGGTCACAGTAAGCTCAAAGCCCATCATTTTATATAAATCAGTATCAACCATATAAATAATTAATCATTTTAAGTGATGAAAGGAACTATATAAATAAGAAACTTTGTCATCTCTCTGAAGTGTACTCACAACTTCAGCTCCAACATGCTCCAACATGCTCTCATGTTTTGATCTGGTGTTTGAAGATCCTTCTCACAGGATGGAAAATATAAAAGTGTGTAAATAAATAATAAACAAATACTTTAAAATTTCTTTTTTAAGTTCATATAATATTTATGGAGAATAAGGGCTGACATTTCTAGGTAAAGATGGACTACTACTTACAGAATGGAAGCAGAGCAAGGTGTCCTTACACAGCCTGCCTCAACCAGAGCTGGGTGAATATTACAAGTGAAGTATTTTAGGTTCCAGTCCTACCTTCTTACCTGTGGAAAAAGGACCTGATACCTGGAAAGAGTCTTCATGACATCTCTGGGACACCAAGCTAACTCAAAAGTCTGCTGGTTGGTTGGGCAAACATTTAACCAGCTCAAAAAAATATTGTCTATTTTTTTCATGACTGTATGCAGATTTTCATTAGGAAGCTATGGTTATTAGCAACCTCAGGTTCCTGTTATTGGCAGTGTGAAATAAGAAAAATAAAATACTTCTGGATTCGATTCCACTCTATCTGTACGTCATCAAAGTTGGGAGTAGCCAGGTGCATTGTGGATTTTCCACCTCACAACTTTTGTGAGTCCCATGGTACATATCCATGGTGTTTTGTCTATCTTTCCTCCATCGCTCTGGGCATTTCCCATCACAGATATTATGCATCGGGCTTCCCGCACAGCTGGTTTGGAAAGAAAACACAGGACTTGTGTGTGAACAATCCCGTGACCAGCTGAGTGGCAGTCTCCATCCACAGCTCCTGTATGCCCAAGGGAAGCCAAGAGGTGTCCCAGCATGGAGTCCCTGCAGCTAAGCCCTCACCCAGCAGTGCCTCACTTTGAGCTCAGTGATTTTCGAGAAGATATGGCTACTTACTTCTACA
Source organism: Aegotheles bennettii (assembly GCA_013398125.1). Lineage (NCBI taxonomy): Eukaryota > Metazoa > Chordata > Aves > Caprimulgiformes > Aegothelidae > Aegotheles > Aegotheles bennettii. The sequence goes on along the minus strand of VZRW01004195.1, from coordinate 53,034 downwards.
TACTGCTTTTAAGTTCCTTGTAAACCTGAAGGCAGCACTGAATCTCATAAAATTCTCTCTGAGGTTTTTTTCAAGTCCAGGTGAAAAAAAATTACTTCATTATGTGGGTATGCACTTACTGGGACCTGCAGGATTTCACAATTTAAAATGTTTTTAAAATATAGATATATTTTCTGTTTTTTGAAATTTACAATGTCACGATTTGCATGACGACAAGCATGAAGACTATATATATATATCTGGAACTGAATATACAAACAATCATGAAAAGTATGTGAGTATAAGTGTTAAATAAACTCTTACAATCCACAATTTCACAGTACAGATTTGTCAACAAGCATTTCATCCTTCCTCAATTCATGCAAAAAACCCCTTGCATTTTATAATCTAAAATCCGAGAGATGATGACATCTAGAAAACCAAAACCACCAAAATGTAAACACTCAATTTAAACTATTAGAAATGGTATTCTTTCAGCTGCTGACAAGCCTCTGCAGGCAAGCAGCGGAGGGAGGTGAGAAAGGATTAAGCACTGAAAGAAACTGAGATGCTAAAAGAAATGTACAGCTTGTGTGGGGATCAGGGACTCTTTTCCCAGCAATGTGTTCATAAATTTTATCTTCAGCGTATATTGTGAGCAGAAAGTCAAGGATTTAATATTGCTGACATTAAGCCAGCAGCAGTTGGGAAGGTTTTACATTAACTCCCTACACACCACTCTGCTGGTGCGCCTCAAATTGATCTGCAGAGCCCCTTACTACATCCATTCTGGCTGCTCCATGCACAGACCTATTGGCACATCTCAGAGGAGGCTTATACAACACCTCCCTACTCCAGCCCAAAAGGTCACCAGTGATTCTGCCATATGCACAATAATTCTGAGTTTCTTCTGAAACTCCTTGCAGCCTCTTTAGCTAAAGCACAACTCCTTCATGCCAACTCCCAGTAACTTTCTGACTTTTCATCCCTGTCACTTCCACAGCAGCTAATCCTGTTCCTTACTTGTCAAAAGAAGAACTTTAGAAACCACTTGCCCAGGCTGAATTTGAATCAGCAGCCAGCTCTATATCCTGTTTAGAGTCACTTGAGCCATTCAGCCTGTGAGAACTATTAATCTCACTCTATCTGGAATTTCCATGACTTCTCTAGCCAAGAAGTTAGACATTAAAATTAAGCATATTATATCCTACAGTACTGAAATGCTGAAGTGATGAAGACCATATAAGCAATTTGCAGATCTAAAGGGAATGCTAGCTAATATGAGTATGAAAGCCGAATAGTATGATATATTCTATCAAAGCTGAGCTTGGAAGTTGCCTTGTTACTTTAGGGACATATTCTGAATATTACCTTAGTCACAGGAGTATCATCAAAGTGCCAGATTCAGACACTCAAAAGCAGACAAATATCTGATCTTGCAGCTAGTTCCACTGACTTCAAGAGAGGCATAGAACATGTTTTGGCTTTCTAAACTATGGTGAATTCTAGCCTGTTTGTAGAGGATGACCACAGGGCTACCTGATTGTTGATTGACAGGGCAGCCCTCCTGGTCATCACACTCAGGTGCTAATTGTTTGGTGATAATAAAGCTAATGGCCTAACAAGGGGGTGGACCATAAAAGGCAGGGCTGCAGGCACCAGGGGACCTTCAGTGCCTGAGCACTGGGGGAAGGAGCAGGATGTGCTCTGTGTGTTGGATGTTGAGGAAACTGCTCAACCTGTGATACCAGCAAGGCCATCGAGTGCTGGGAAGGGAGGGGGCTCTGTGCTCTCTGCACACCCAGCACTCCGGGGCAGCTTGCTGCCAGCTTGGGATTACATCGCCCAGCTTCGCCTGGATCCCAGACACATCGCCTTGCCTGGATCCCCAACACTGTTCAGTGAAACAGAAGGTACTGCTTTAAAAGTAATTCCAATGTAAATACTTTGCAGCCAGTGACATGGTCCTTCCTGTACTGAGGACTAACTTTGTTTCATTTGAACTCTAATAGCATCACCCCTTTTAGGCATGGAGGGATGGGGGTAGATGTGCTTTCATCAATCCTGATTTCTAAGGTGCAGCCTAATTACATAGGGGATTGTCTTCCCAGCAATGGCTGGGCTAGAGCAGCTTGGAGCCATCAAAGCCAACTCCCTGCCTTAGGACATGGTTTCCAGCCGCAGGGTCACTGTGGTGGTTATGTTTAACAAAACTGAGCAGAATTAGTCTCAGCAGAAATTACAGTATTTGAACCGAAAGTCCTACTGAGTGGTGGTGTTTTGTTATAAAGAATGATTAAATTTTCTATTTGGGAAGTGAAGGAAACATGTTCTGATTTTGAGAATAACAATATATTAAAATAGAAAAGAAAAACACTTGCTATGAGAATGTAAAGATTTAAAAAAAAAGACATCAGTAATTTTTTCCTAGTCCACATCCAAGTACAGGTTTGTATCAGTATCTTACCTTGGAAATAAGCATATAAACCTATACACCTTCTTTGTAATGGTTTCATATGAGGTTTTAATAACAAGCCCATTCTTTCTACCTTTCTTTGTCAGTAAAGCCTGTCTTTGGCCAATGCACGTTTTATTATTATGAAAAAGAGCAATTAGCTAATTAGACAAGAGTGCTGATCTCAAGTGTCACGGTGAGGGGAGTGGGAAACAAGCTTTGTTCTTAAGAGCAAGCAATCTAGCTTTCACGAAGACTGAACACCAAAACTTTAGCTGAAGGCAGCAGAAGCTAGCCTCCACACACTAGTAGTATTTTGCCACCTGGATTTCCATTTTCCAGTCTTCTACTCTTCATTCGGCCTCTTTCAAAATAATTCCTGTGGTTCCCAAAACATGACTTTTGTTATTTCTCCTCAGGAGATAGCTCAGCTAATTCTTTATTAATCAAACCATGGAAACAGAATCTACATGAATCATTTTCCCAAAGCTTCTTATGATTATATGATAATCATCTGGTGGTTGCATTTGTGCATGGCAGGGTATATAATAATGTGTGTGCGCCAGTAACCACAGGAGAGCAGTGCCCTTTAATGAACTAGATCAGAACAATGCAAAACTTTTGTCACCTTCCTTATTAGTCAGAGATTCTTCTTTACTCACCATTTAAATTGTATGTGAAATATCATCCTATAAAGGATGTATGTGAAAATCAACCTATGTATACATCTTTCCATGATATGGTTGTCAGCAGGTACTACCTTAATACACAAGATTTCTCATTTATATAGAGAAAACAGTGAGATCAAAGTTCCATGCTCATTTCTCCTCACACACCATGCTAATTCAATCAACTCTCTTTCGTTAACTGTTACTCCAGGAAAAAAAAGCAATACTGAATTTGATAAAGTTGTGTGGTACATGTCAAGTGTAGGCTGAGAAAAAACTTCTTGTAAGTTCCATCCTAGACTTGCAGTGCTGTGCCATATCACCCAAAAAAGCTGCACCAATTAATCACACCAGTTCAGAGGGATCCTTACAAAATGATGTAATTCTTCATCCCAGTGACATTATAGATTACCTTTAAGAACACACTTAACAGGATGAATTACTTGTTGTTATCTGCAAACCAGACTTGGGTCCCAAATAAATACTCTTAGATTTGTTGGTTATTTCAAGATCAATTTACATAGCCACCTAATAGCAGAAAATTAGTTCATCAATAGGAATTGACCAGTGCATAATCCCAAAATTCCAGTTATGCAGATTAAAAGCAGCTACTTTGTGTGTGCATGTGTGGGTGGGTAGGTATGTATTGGTTTAAGAAGACTCCCCCCCCAGATGTGCCTGATCATGAAGTTTAAAATTTTTCATTCCAGTGCAAACCAAATCTAAGACTACTAAATCTGGTAGAACTGAGGAAATCAAAGTCTGAGATGAAACATCTAGAGGCTTTTAAACTGTGTCTTATTTTCTGGATCTCTACTGCACTGAAAAATCAAACATGTGACAATGGAATTTTCTTCGGACCTTCTTCCATTCTTTTAATGTTTGGGTTCCAAAGATACTCCCTTGGAAAGGATCATCCCTTCGCACAAAGTGTATGCGTTGCTATGTGGAGCAGAGGGAGAGGAAAAGGAAAGACGGAGAGGAGCGATATGAAGAGGAGGGACTCAGTTTTCCAAAGACCTAGTAAATATTACCTATGAACCCCTCTGTGTACCACTGACTTGGACAATTACTTATTTCCAGTGTGACCCCTTTAGAGCTTTACATGAACGTGGAATGTGTATGACAGACAGAGGAACCATCCCTCAAAAAAGAACATTATGTAGGCTTTTCCTTTTCATGAGCAATTTATTGTATACATCTTTCAATTAACTATCAACTTCAAACTTTTGTACCCTGTTTTAAACAGAATGAACAATCATTCTAATTGTATGTGAAAAACTAAAATCCCCTTATTAAATGCAGGATAATCTGAATATCTTTAAAAATTGTGGATGATTACCGTGTCTTCCATAACCCATAAAGCAATCAGAAGAACAGTTATTCAATTTAGTGGTTCAAGAACCATGAAAAGCAAGATTTAGATCTGAGTTCTTAATTGTAGTTTGAGTAATTTTTTTTTCACTTAAGCTTATCACAATGGGTCAAGAAACCTTCTGGAAGAAATGTTTTTCAAAATATCTGGGATTTGTTCCTTCTGCTTGGACACTGCATTGGGAGTCCAGGAACAGATGCAATGTTTGACTAGGAAAAAAGGAAGCAGGAAAATTTTTAGAACATTTTCAACATTCATAATATATCAGGATAGAGTCCTGACTGAGGTGGAGTTTAAATGAAAGTTCAAGATAGTTTAACTTTTAGCACTAGCAACCTGAAAAAGAAAGTTCAGGTTGATGCAGGAATTCGTAGGAATCTCATTTCAAAGGTTCAAGGCAAGCATCTTATTATGGCCAAATCAATGTATTTCCAGGTGACATCTCTGAAATAAAACATTCAAAGCAACTAAGGACTTTCTGAAAAATGTACCTTTCATGACCTCAATTTCCAGCTCCTTCCAAATACAGGACTATAATCTAGGAAATGCTTGAATTCTGGAGCAGAATTCATTATCTGGAGTTTTCTACTCTATTATTTACTACTATGAACATGAAATGTGCTGGAAACATTTTTTCAGCAGAAAACAGTTTCACTAAATAAAGCCCTACACAGAGGTCATCCTCCAAACATGGAAACCATTTCAGTGCCAGCTCTGCAAAACCCAGAAGTTGCTAGTGTCTTTATTCTGACCAGTGTATCGAGACTCAGCATAATTTGTTTTTCTGCAGTTGTTCCATTGTGCTTTAGATAATTAAACGCCCATCTGCAGAGATACGGCTGCTCGAATGACTCACATCTGAGGTGCATGTCCTAACCATTCATGCTGTATCCCTGATTCAGTATCTTGCCAAATCTTTCCTAGAGTTTGAAATACCTCCAAAAGAAGGAATGGGGGTTTTTACCTCATTTAAGGACACTCATCTAAGAAATTATATTGCCCTATTCTCTCACTCTGTTGGGTCAGCAAGCGAGTGAATTGGTTTTCTTTCCTCACTGCTGCTGACCTGCCTTATTTTTTTCCCCAGTTCAGCAAGCAAACCAAGAAGCCAATTATTTCCACAGCCCCATGCAAAGATTTTCACACCAGGAATAGTGCTCCCATTTCACTGTGTTACTTGTCTTCACCATTCTTCCTTTTGGGAACCAGATTATGGCCTCGTAAACCTGTAGGATGCTACTGAAATGGCTTAAATACTGTAACTATTAAAACAAGTTGGAGCACTAATTGAATTACCTCTTCTAAGAGATTTTTCCATCCAGAAAGGTAAAAAGTACAGCCTCCCTCTGCCAATGTATAAACAATGTGCTTTTAACCAAATTCAGTAGTCCCTCTTTGTGTACACATAATTGTTAGTCTTGCAGTTCACGTTTATGTGCATGTGTGAAAGGTTTTTTATGAAGTTCTGAACAGTATCAGTATCTGTAGATCTCACTCTCTAAAACAAGGAGTGAGTAACAGGTCTCTATTCACCAAATATTACTCATCCTACTGCAATGGGCAACCACCAGCTGGAACAACCCATGTCAGACCAGACATTGTCACTTCAGCTCTACCTGGAGCTGTGTCATGTGAGCCCTCAGTGACAACAGGTCCAACTGATTTGTGAGGGCACCTGCTGTGTCCAGCCTTAGTCACATACTCCCAGATTGCCACCTTCCCAGGGGCCTGCATTGCAGTGCTCTCAGCCCAACACTATGCAGTGCCCACCAGCCTGAACCAATTTGAGGCTCCTCTGGGTGATTCTGAGTACCTCTGACTGCTCTCCACTGCTGTTTGAGACCCCTCTCTGCATGATCAGAAGGACCCAAGAAGCTAATAAACATAGCCATTTAGGGGCAGAAGAGATGGATTGACAGAGTTATGTTCTGTCCTTTCTGCACATGCTAATCAAGCTCTGAAGAAGCACTGAGGGTAACTGCATTAAACCTCTGAGAACCAGAAAATACTGAATAATAATGAATTCCTAGAAGTAACATTTCTTTTTGCATTGAGAAAAGAGACCTGCAAAAAGACAAAGACTGAAGATAACCTGCAGAATCCTGCAGTCTCCCCAGAAGCTAAGTAAATTGCAGATTTCTGAAAAACAGGAAGGGAAAAGTTAAAATGTCCATACCACCTTGACTCAACCTTCTTCCCATTCAGCAATTCATGCATACTGTGCAGGCTTGCATTCTGCCCTAGAACTTACAGAATAACAATCATGTTCACCAGCCCTACACTCAAAACCGTGAAAGAAATCACATCTTTTTCTAGCCTTTGGCATATATGTATATGATGCCAGCTAACGTGACCCTCTCTCTTGCTCATAATGAAAAGCTGGAGTAGCTGCTGACAGTCCTTGCCGCAAGGAGATGTCTATGTCCCAGTATGGGGACAGAACTGAAATCAAAGTACATGCATTTTTTCCCTTTGATCACTGAAATGACTATCAGCAGTAGAGGCAGTGGCTAGTAGAGGTCCAGAAATCCCAATAATAAAGCACAGCCTGCCTAAGAGGCTCCAGCTGTTTGCTGCAGCAAGGAGTGTGTCTGCACCTGGTACAAGGAACAGAGATCATTTCTGTCAGCAGTTACTGCCTGCTCCAAGGAAGCGAGTTAAAGCTGCCTGGACATACACATTACAGCTGTATTTCCGACATTCAATGAATTGAGAGAAAATGCTTAACTCTTTATTCCCACTTTTCAGAAGTGCTACCAAATTTAGTATCCTCAATGGTCTCAGGGTGCCATTGGTTCACCTTAGCACTGTGTAAACCAACAGCTTTGTAACCAAGGTCCTCAGCAAGAGAACTCTCCTACTGCTTTGAGCACATAAAGCTTACTTATTTCCCTCCTGACTGTTAGGAAAAGGAAACCCTTTTACCTCTACGTGTCTCAGATATAGGTGCAGCCAGGTGGCTATGACCAAAACTCACTATATGGGATTGTTTGCCATTTCAGTGAGTGCTTATGTGCAAATGGGAATTAAAGCCTTCATAACCTCAATACTCCTTCCTCATTAACCAGTGCCAGTAGTTGTGCTCGTGTCTTCATTAGTAGAGGTGATTTATGCAACTCTTTTTAATTTAAAGGCTTATCATAGAAAGAGTGGCCAAACCAAATGCATGGTTCTGCACTTTCTCTAAATGCATGTTCTGCAGATATTGACTTCATTTTATAGCAGAACTCTTTTCATTCTTGCTCAAAAACAGGTAAATTGCACACAACATGGGCCTCTAGCTGTCTGATCATATTTCTACTGCCATTTTGTCCTTCACTCTTCTACCATTTGTTATTTATTCATTGCATCTTGCCAGATGCTAACAGGCAAACTTTTAAGAACAACGACTGTGCTTTCTGGGGTGCCTCTATGTAGCCTACTGCAAATGGAGCTTTCAGGTACCACTGCAGTGTGGCCAGTCACCCAGAATATTTTCAGTAAGCAAGATCAGCCATCCAGCATTCCTGGCTCCTGGATGTGTGCCCTGGGGAGTGCAGCGGGCAGGTGTCCAGTTCAGTTCTGGGTTCAGTTGCAACTGAAGTGGTTTTGGTCCACAAGCAGAATGGTTCAAAAATTAGTTCCCTAACCAATAATAGGAGATGATTGATTTTCTTGGGTCATGTGTGGGTTCAGCAAAGACTTCAGGCTAACGGTTCAAGTTCATTCTAGTTTCAGAAAAAAAACCCAGTATCAATCATCTCAATCTTGAATTCAATGTGATTGCTTTTTGGTGCTCTATCTACTGCTCTACAGAGACACCAAACCTCTTTTGAAAAATACAGACGAGAAAGATTTTTGTGTAAATCTCTTGATTTCACAAAGCTTTGGTTTTTGTGCTTTTAGTCTCAAAAGCAGATACATGTAGATACGGCAATGACTATTCTGACCAGTTAACTCCTGCAATGTGCCTTTGTCACAGCATGTGCTTACAACTCTGCACCATGGAAGTCACCTCTCTCCCTTAGGGAACTGGGAACACACATTGTTTATAAAGCAATAGAGGGGAAGCTCCTACCCACAGTGCACTGAAGTGTAAACAAAATCTCATTAGCCACATCTGTCTTCAGGACAGCTCCTAAGAGTAGGTTTCGCAAAATATCAACCTTCTTCATGTGGGTATTGGAGTAAAATAAGCAGGACCATATCTCCCCTAAGCAAATTCAAATATCTTAGACAAAACAATTTCTTGTACATCTCCCCCTCTATCCCTGCCTGGCAGCCTACCATGCAGGCAAGGACAGAATTAGTTTTCCATTCTCCGTTCACAGCAAATAAAGAATACAATGTTCATTCTGCATCATTTTCATCTTTCATCTTAATTATCACTGTGAAGACTACAGAAATCATTATCTTTATGATGATGAACGTCCAATTAACATTTCCCATATAAATTTCAGATCACAAAGGAGGCTGTAATGGATAATGCAAATTCCTAATGGTCTTTTTTTTTCCTGGCTGAAAAATTGAGGTGTTTATCAAAATGGAATTTAATCTGAGCCATTTTGAAACAAGTCAAGAACTTTAATTACTTGCCAGGGAGGGGGGAAAGAAGAGACTCATACTTAATCTTTAAAAGGGGCATTTTTTTAACAAACCTTGCTTTTCCAACCCGTTACTCAAGCTTTCTCCTCCAGATAGCTAAACATTTGTCTGGTTGTGCTCAATAAGTTTTAAGCTATTGTGAAATGGTAAAAGCAATTTCTTTCATTAGTTATACTATATAGCTATACTATATGGTAAATAAAAACAATATTCCAAGTAAACAGTCTGTTGTCTCATATATAACAATTTAATTGATTTCCATCCACAATACTTCTATGTGGAGTGGAATTGCCACTGATTCCATCAGTGCCATTTCAAGGCAGTGAGAGACACAACACAACCTTGGTGCTGGTCAGGTTACAGAGGTGTGTGTAGAGATATGCCAGTTGGATTCCTTTCCCCCAGATGGTTTTGGGTTTTGTAGAGGTTGACCAGAGGGCTACCTGATTGTTGATTGACAGAGCAGACCTCCTGGTCATCACACTCAGGTGCTAATTGTTTGGTAATAATAAAGCTAATGGCCTAACAAGGGGGTGGACCATAAAAGGCAGGGCTGGAGGCACCAGGGGACCTTCAGTGCCTGAGTGCTGGGGGAAGGAGCAGGATGTGCTCTGCAAGTTGGATGTTGAGAAACTGCTCAACCTACGATACCAGCAAGGACATTGAGTGCTGGGAAGGGAGGCCGGCTCTGCGCTCTCTGGGCACCCAGTGCTCCGGAGCAGCTTGCTGCCAACTTGGGATTACATCGCCCAGCTTCGCCTGGATCCCGGACACATCGCCTTGCCTGGATCCCCAACAGGTTTGGGTAAAATTAATTCAGCTGGCAATTTTAGAAGCATCTCAAGTATTATTTGCACATAGGAGCTGCAATTGCAAATGAGTCATGGGGTCCATATAGTCTAGTTTGTCATCTCTGGTTATAAATGGTAACTATTTCCCTGAGCCGGGAAAAGTCAGATCTTTGCCCATGTTCTTCTAAGTAGTACCTTTCTTTAGCATCTTCAGCCTTTCATCTACTTGCGCCATGAAATAGACCTGTGACTTTGACACTGCGTTCATGGGCATGAAGCAATTGCAGAAATTTTTACTTGGCTTTGGTAGTGGTACAGGCTGGTTACCCCAAACTTTCTTGTTGCCTTAACATTTTTTCCTGCGAGTTTATAATTTATAATTCTTTTTAGGCCTTCTGAGGTCCATTAAGTGAAGGATTCTAAGTGACATTTGAGTGTTGTTTTGATACTGTATATAGTATAACATAGATCTAAGTTTAATTTTAGCATATGTGGTAGATGCGTGACATTGAATTACAAGAACCTAATAAGTCCTGGATACTGTAACTTCAGATTGTGTGCTTATTAGTCATATAAATGTCTAATCCATTTCTGAATCTTCCTTTAAGCGTCATCTCAATCATGTCTAATGGTACCAACAATTATTAATCATCTTAAAAAGCATTTCTTCCCATCTATTTGCATAATAATTTTCACTAGTTTCCATTTGTTTTTCTTCATGGGAAAAAAGCAGGGAGGATTACCTGACTATGATCTGCTTTCATTTTTTAGTGTGATTCTTTCCCTTTGCAAGTATAAATAGTGAAGTTCTCTACATCATTTTCATTTCTTTTTAAACTGGTTTCTAAGGACACTTTGCAACTTTGTTCTGCACTTTTTTGCCCACTATTCTATTTCAACATCATTGACAGAGAAGTAGAATTATCAAATATTTAGATTTTGCGAAGTTTCATTAAAATAATTAGTGAGGTAGCTTAAAGAAACCCAGTTATTGCCATTTGAGAGGGGGAAACTGTAGTCCTCATTGAAGGGAATTCACATGAGAAAGATTAGACACAGGGAAAGAACCACACAGAAGAAAAACCTTATCTGAATAGTGAATTCCTTGGTATCTACTTAAGAGCTCTTTCTAGTTGAAACTGTTCACATTTTTCACATTTCACATTTTTTCACATTCATTACATTGTCACTTCACTCCACGCCCACACAGATTCTCCAGTGTTAAATATAGGTTCTAATCTCACTTTGTCTATGGTCACTGAAATAAGTTAATTTTCTGAATAAGGCCTCTGTCTCTATGGTAAGCTGTTATTAACATAGGCCAGAACAACATGCACAGATGGATGTAACAGGAAGGACACTTTTGATATCTACAAACAAGAAAGAATTTCAATTTATGGTCTGCTTATCAAATAATGAAGCAAGAGGACTTTATAGCTTTGTAATTCTAGACAATGCGCACTTAAAAGCACATCAGAATAGATGAAAAGTTGGGACAGTTTTACTTCCCTAACAGATAAATAACCACACAGTCAAAGTTCCTGATGGAAAGTGCAGAAGCAAATTGATGGATGGGCATCTGCTGCACAGTAGCTGATTTTTCAAGCTAAACTCATTAAGAAACCTTAATAGTGATTGGCAAATTCCTGAAAACAGAAAGACAAATAGGTGAACAGGAGTCTGCTTAAGAAGCTGTCATATCGTTGATTAGGAGTGAAAGCCGTGTCTAATATATTTTCTAGTAAATCTGCTGTTGAGTAAACAAATTTAGCTCTTTCACACAGGAAAAAAATAAATGTGCTCCAATGAAGCCAGATGTTACCTGGAACATACCACAATCTCTGCCTAAGCAGCCCTGGATACCACCTCTCTGTGAGACAGTTTCAAAGTGCTTTGAGTATACAAAAAAACCCCAAAACGAAACAAAAAAAGCAACTTACAGACTGCAGCCTATGCTTAGAGCTGAGAGAAAAAGCTAAGAGTCCTTGGGTTTGTTTAAATCTCTGTCTCCACTCTCCTTGCTTGACTTTTTGCTGTTCAAAATCGTCCCACAGTGAAAAACATCCTTACTGATAAAGACATGTCTGTATTTTGATGAGAACTTGCAAGATTTAACCAGTCTGAGTCTGTTTCTATGCAACAGAACCTGGAAATTTATTATTGACTTTCATGGATGCAGGAACAGAATAGGAACAGATGTGCTGGAGTGTAAGAATTGTAGATAGCTTTTCATTTCTTTATTCAGTTGAATGCAGCTATGGATGTTCTCATTATCTGTATTTTAATGGTGGTAAATTGTCGGCCCACTGACAAATATTTTGCTGCTTTATTCACATCAGAATAATAGAGTTCAATAACTTAGATTTATTTAAGTTTTTTTTCTCTCATGGAATGCCAATAGAATTTACACATTTTGGAAAATATGTATTTATAGGAATGCAATATGGTAACTTTAACAACAACAGAAAATGGTGTCTTCTGTGTCAGTGTAGGAGGGCATGCACATTAGAAGATGGTAATTAGATCATCTTCCAGTAATTTGAGAATTAAGATACAGTGTCTGATGAAAGGGACTTACACTCCAGTTTGGAGAAAGAATGTCCGTCCTGTGAAAAGCACTGTGAGGTGTTCAGTGAACGCAAGCAGTCTGGTCTTTCATTTTATGTTTCATTTGAAAGCTCATCTCACACGCGTACCCCTCACTCTGCTTCCCCACATAAATGACACGTTTCTGGGACACAAGATCAGCCCAGTTTTCTGAAATTCTAGCCAGATGTCGTTTTGCTTTGTCACTCAAGAACATAAACAATCTGGTGTAAGCCAGGCAGATTTTTTTTCTTTCTGTCTAGAAAAAATCATGTATTGCAGAAATATCTCTTTCACAAAATTGTGTCAATGAAAATCTATTCCATTTAATGTGAAAAAAATGTTCATTTTCTAAAGCAGCTTCTAATAACACTATCTATAAAAAAAAAACTATGCCATGACTTAGCCATCATGAGGCAGGTGGTGGAGTCTCAAGCAGAAAGATTTTATTTATAGGAAATCTCACTTTCTAATCCTGCAATTTTCTACAAGAAATACCAGACAAATTTTTGGGCTTAAAATCTAAGTAAATTATTGTGTGAATGTCAGCTTGAATCTGAACGTTGTATCCTCACGTTCATGTTGTTTAAAAAAGATGGTTTGGGAAGGATTCTGCTTTAACAGTTCAGAGCTAAAAAAAAATATAGACCACATTTCAGGAAATGTATATATGTCTTGAGCAGAGCTCTCTAGTTCTCCCTAGTAAATTAGAGCAGGAGGCTGGAGAATGAATATCATTTCAGTCATATGAGAGAAATGGATAGGTACAGTGGCATTCTAAATTTTAGTTGCAGCTCAAGTTAACCATTCATTAATAGCTGTAATTTGTTCTCATAATAACTCAGTGCCCAGTTGCTACAGATTATGTGACAGCCTCAGTATTATATTCCCCTCTAAAAAAAGGAAGATCAAAAAGTCATGCAATAGTAAATATATTATATGTCCTATCACAGCCATTGAAATCAGTCAAGTGAAGTGACTGGAACCTGATATTTCAATATTAAGTGAACACTAATAAGACTACAGACAAGTCATCATCATGATTAACAGGCTGACAGCCTTTACTTCAGAATGAAGTATCATGCTGGCAACACTCACAGCAGTGATCCATTGCTTCTTGCTTTCGATTGGCAGCTTTGGCAGCACTTTCAGTGAATTCAGGAGTCAGTTTGATCCTTTGCCCATTAGACCTTTTGCCCATTAGACCTGCCTTAGCCCATATGAAAAATGTCTGAAAACAGAGCTCAACATCAGTGGCAAATCATTCAACTGTTAAATGCTTGGTGGATTATGTTTATTTTAAAACTTGTCCAGAGCTGTAAAATCACTTCCTAGAAAAAATTACAATGACAATAATAAAGCCAACAACAATAATAATATCCACCTTTATATAGTTTTAATCTGTAGAAATTGGGTATTTTACAGCAAAAAAAAATGATTTGATAGATATAATAACCATTAAATGCACTTGCTGAGACAGACTTTTGTCTCAAAGGCAACAAAACTGAATTCAAGATGCAAATATTTCTTCCATAAATCATATAAATAATACCATTGCTGTGTTATAGGGAGAGATCAGAAAATATGAAGCATGGGAAACTTAAAACCCGGTTGACCAAGCAGAATTTTCTCTCAGAATATGATTGTTAAGTGAGGCTGGTTAAGCATCACCTAGTTTTATTCTTTTTTTATATTCAATCTGTTTTGCTCAGTTGATTTTTTGCCAAAGAGAAGAACCAGAGATAAGAAATCACAGCAAGAAAGAATGGTTTTATGGTTTTGCCAAATCCAGGAATTTCAAGGTAGCCCACAAGGAAGTTTTATTTCACTACAAAGTCAAAGTAGTAAAAATTCTGAAAGACAAATTGCTCATCTTCTTACACCTTATAGTTCTAACCTTGGGAAAACCCTTATCTTGCTGGTCCACATCAGCTATGTTTCCTGGCTTTCAAATACCTTCAAAAATCACCAAAACTTCATTGAACTTGCTCTAGACCTCCAAAGTATATCCAAATTGACTCTTCTTCCTTTTTCTTTCATCTTCTTTTCTGTCTTCACTAACCACCATATAAAATACTCAATTCAACCATAATCCTAATAACATAAACAAATACTGAACTTTTAGATATAGATGTTCCTAACAAAGCTCTGGCTGCAAATAGAAACTGGAATTTCTGCCCTAGCAAACCTTATGTTACCACTGGGTAGATAGTTATCACATGCTTTAAAATCTGGGATAGGTCATAAAGGCTTGAACATTTACATTAATGTCAGCACTTCCCAAGGATTCTAAGAAAACCTTGAAAACGTGCCATCCTGGACAGTATCCAGAAATGTATAACCTTTGCAGAAAATTTTTGTGACCTTTCACTGCATATCATTAACACAGAGTTCTTAAAATTGTTTTCCTTAGGTGAGCAATGAGAAAGACAGGTTTCTCTTTGTCTTATTATTGTCAGCTTCTGTGCTGGTAAATCACAGAGCTTCAGTGTGTTATTGCCATGGAAACCTAAAACCAATACTGTGCAACTTATCTTTCTTAACGTATTACACTGTTTGCAATGTCCTTGTTCGGTTCAGGAAGTTTAAGGGAAGTGGTCAAAGAAATATCTCCAGATTGGTCCCAATATTAAATCACATTCAGATCCACTTTTTAAGTGGGTCAGATTCTGGTGTTCTGGACACCCACCCAAAATCCAGTCTTTGTTTCTGAGACATATCTATCATTAAAGTTTTAATTTAACCCTGACATTTTATTTGCATACCTTTCAGGATGCTTCAAGAGAGGAATAAGTTATTGCATGTGGATTCTGCCTAATTTGTTATAATTTGATACATCCAAATCTATTCCTGGCTTATTTGCCATCACCTTTAGTTACTGTCCACAGCCATAATCTTTTGCAGCCCTAGAGGAATGAGCCGGAATATAAATGTGGTGCTGCTACAGCCTCATTTCTATTGGATAACATGCACATGGTTGTGCTATACCAATAAGGAACCTGCTGTGTCCACAAATTTGCCATGCTTCAGCCTGCTAAATCTTTATTTGGCACAGTATGGTAACTCAGTTAATACTGGGAATTACATTGCCTAATGTCACCCAAGTTGCATCCAATTATTTTTTTCTAGTACTTTTTGTTCAATCCCAGGCTAACCTAAGAGACTGGAGCCAGTGCCCTTCCCCTTCCAATAGTCCTTTGACAGGAAGGTAGGGATCCACTGGAGAGTGTCAGCATGGAGGCCATTGACATGGTGACAGCTGTAACCCTTTCATGTTTTCCCACAGCAGCTCTGTTGCTATGATGGAAACTAATGAGTATTGAAATTTTGCTGTTTGATAGATTTTGCTTCATAGCAGCACCATTCAAATTGCTCCTCTTTACGTCTTTTAATTGGGTTTTTGTGGTGGTTTTTTTATTAATTTTTCCTAGGCTCTGGGTTCCTGATCTCACAAACAGAAAATGCTCTCATGCTGAGGGAATGTTAGAGAAACTAAAAGTTTTTTTAGACACGTTAACAAAAATTATATTATACTGATTAAGAAGACTTAAGACTTGATCCCATGGGATGTGCAGTGAAAGGGAAAAAGAGCATTGCTTAAATACACTGTAGCTTATATGTTTGTCATATGTGTAAGGTCTGAGCTATCTGCAATGTGGAGATTTTGTCTTTTGCGGTGATAGAAAGCTCGCTCTGATTCCCCTACCAGCTTGTTATTGGTTCAGCTTTATGCTACTCATTCTTTACCAGAACCTTATTGATTGTACTGAACATGCAAGGCTCTTCTCAGGCTCTTTGATTGAAAGCTTATCCCTGTTAATGAACCCCATAGGAAACAAAAAAGCACTTCAATGTGTAAAATGTGTGCATTTATTCTGAGATTCTTGGTACTTTAGGTAGACTTATGTGTCTATTTAGAGCTCTAAAATTTCACCAAATAACTCCTTTTTTATGGTCCTGAGATTCTTCCAAACAGGGTTGGAAAATGCAGAATGAAACCTGCCCAGTTGGCGCTGTCCTCTTTCCAAAACCCTCAGGCATTGAGAAATTACTTGGGTATCTCTAAATGTTCAAGCATTATTTATTTCCAATGTAAAATTATATGATTGTAGGAACTGACTTCCTGTTGAATCCTTGTCTCATGACTTAAGATACACCTCCATGTCTTTTTTATGTGCTTTATATTTGTGCACATCATTTATATAAAAATTTATATTAAAATGCATACATGTTAAATACATCCACACATCTTCACAGAGATGTTGTACAAACTTCAACAAAAGTGGGGTTGCTTACACTTGATGATTCTAAAAATGAACAGAAAAATTCACCCACACCCATCAGTTTTTAGTACTTCTGAATCCCACTTAGCAGGAAAGAGTGCAAAATCTAGTGTCAGGTGTGCAGGGCTACCAAAGACAAAGCATCAGATAGGCAGCATCATAAAGCTTCTTATGATGGAGCTCCTGGAAAGCTCCTACAGGCCTGTGTGTAGTGATTCCAGACCAGGCACCACTGTTCAGGGCCCTGTACCTGGAAGGTAGGATCAGGAAGAACTAATCAAGCAGCAAGAGCTCCTTCTAGAATTTCTGAGCAAGGTTAAAAAGCGTAATTTAGCTGTCAAACTGGTCCAGGAAAATAGTCCCTTGGTTGCCCTCACCTTGGGTTTTCTGTAAGGAATAAGCTTAATACAACTGAAAGGACTCTTTTGTAGCAACACTGAGCCTCAGAATGGGGATTTTTTTTATAATTTTTCAAATTACATTTAAGTTAAATGTTCAAATTGTATCTTTTTTATTATCTCAAAAAAAACAATCTTACATGAACAGTTTTAACAGCTATGACACAAGAACAACGGCTTATGTGTTACGCTCATGCCACATAACATACATGCCCATACACACAAACTTGAAACTTAAAGAACTCATTAACACTACTTTTCTTTCTTACCTCTGCAGTCTTCTACTATATTTTTAAGGTAACATTTGTCTTTTTATAAATTTTCCTAGCTTAGGCTTTTCTGATGACATAAAATATAGTTAATAAGGTGATAGTGAGAAGCTAGTGAGTAATCTGCCCAAGGCATTTAGCAATAATCTGCTTGTTGTATGACCTAGTAACCATTTTAGCTTCAGGGTACAATAAAACAGAAATGCTAATTCGGAAATGTTAAGGGAAGACTAATTATACTGAGGACACATCCTCTTCTGAGCTTAGTCACTTGTGACCTCTTGTGAAGCTACCAGAGAAGAGCTAGGCACTGTCCTGTGCTGAATTATGCATGGGTTTATCTGCTTCAAGAGGCTGATAGAAGCATTGTTCACAGAATCACAGAATGTTAGGAGTTGGAAGGGACCTCAGAAGATCATCTAGTCCCACCCCCTGCCAGAGCAGGACAACCTAGAGCAGGTCACACAGGAATGCATCCAGGCGGGGTTTGAATGTCTCCAGAGAAGGAGACTCCACAGCCTCTCTGGGCACCCTGTTCCAGTGCTCTGGCACTCTCACAGTGAAAAAGTTCTTCCTTATGTTCACCCGGAACCTTCTATGGTCCAACTTGCACCCATTCCCCCTTTCCCTATCACTGGACATCACCGAGAAGAGCCTGGCTCCATCGTCCTGCCCCTCACCCTTTACATATTTGTAACCATGGATGAGGTCACCCCTCAGCCTC